>JAEAOA010000127.1:0-90000 GCA_016746295.1 Potamilus streckersoni
ATTTTTAGCAACCTGCCTGCAAACGTATATAGTTACGGACCACAAAAGAAAGTTATATTTAATAATTATCATCATTCATAGGTTATATTTATTTCGAAGAAAACTGAAAAAAACGACAGAAGCCGAGATTTTAACGGAATCTTGGACAGTGCACGCTGGTGTGTCATTAAAATATTTTAACAATCACACAAACAAAATGTCGAGTAGATGGAGACAAGATGTTAAATTGCTTGTTATTTTACGAGAGTAGAAATGGGAAGTGGACGCAATGCATAAATCAAAAACGTTTGTGTCATTTAGTGCAATTCCTAGCTGACATTCAACTACTAATAATCGGAAACGAATATGACGTGCAAAGGGGCGTTTATAAACGAATAGCTTTCCTAACGAAAACTGCCTCAGTCCCAACCATTGCTGTTCTTACGTTCTGTTTCTCAGAGATTCGTATCAGCACCTTATAAATATTCTCGAGTCCTGCCACATGATTACGCGAAGAAAATAAAGACAGCAAGTCCCTTGATCGTCTTTACTATTGCTAGTGTTGTGTAAAGTTTACTACAAGCACTTCATCTCTAGCCTAATTATTACAAAAATTACAATTTTTACACAATTTACACAAAAATTAAACAATTATCTTCCTGATTTACCACTTCTTTAGTCTTCTTTCACTGAGGACGATAAACATCAGAATCCCGAATCAAGACAAGACAAGACAAGATAGTATGCTTAAAGTCATGTATACACTCGCGTGTTTTATGACTGAGCCCTGAGAAGGGCTAGTGGCCTCCCCCCCTTCCAGGGCCGGGCGCACCTGTGTCCAGTGCTGACACTTTTGACTCTGCCCCAGGCTGGGCAGCGTTTCTTCCGGGGGGGGGTGCTTGCAATCCCGGTCTGGATCGCTTTCCCCTCGGAAGGACGCGGGCCTCAGTGCTTGGCCCCCACAAGACCCTAAAACTTGACCTTTATGTGTTAGGAAAAAGTCGCTCCAAAACGGCAAACCCACACCCCACTCCCCAGCTCCCCTACCGCTCCCTCACGCAGCAAAGACCGAAGAAGGTAACCCTCCTAACTTTATTTCAGTTAGGGGGCTTGTTAGGGTCAAATGAGACCAGTTTTGCCTATAGGTGTCCTTATATCAATGATGTGTAAGCCACCTGTGCAATTGTCCTAATATTCCTGAGTTGTGGATTTAGAAAATTTTTTTTTTTTTTTTTTAAAAATTTTGCGTACTTAGCGTACTTATATGGTCCTAAAGATGTTGACCTATAATTAGGTGTTGGCCACCTTTATTAAATTTAGCACGCTTTGTTTTGTGGTTGACTTTTTTTTTTTTTTTGATCGCCATTTCAAAAGGGTCACATTAGGGCCTGTTGCCTTCAGTGCCAAAGTGAAGACAGTGGTTTTGGCTTCTTTTTTGAACAGTTGGCCGCGTGGCCCGGACTGTTCGTTTTGCGTTTGTGCCTTGTCCGTACCAGGGGGGGTTATGGGAACGCAAGGGGTTGGGGGGTTTTATGCGTTTCCCTTGATTGTTTTGTAGTGTAGATTAGTTTGTGTGTGTGCGGGGGGGGGGTATTTTGGATGTTAGCTGGAGCTGTCTAACTATCCTTGATTTGAATTGGCATAAGAAAGTAATCTTTTCATTTCCTTCTTTTGCGGTTTTCCGTAGTTCCTTCTCTTCATCTTCCTCCCCGTTTTTTTTTTTTGTTGGCTGGGTCGTAATTCTTTGGCTATCTGCTGTTGGCAGGTCTTATTCCTTTGGTTATTTGCTGTTAGTACTTTATCTCCTGTGTTTCCCTTCTGTTCTTTGGTGATGTTATTTTTTTTTTTTTTTTTTTTTTTTTTTTTGGCAATTGTAGTCTTTTCAAAATCCCCTTATCGTGAGAACGACTATGAGGATTTGATTTCTTGAGGTACTGGATGGGTCCATTTCCTTATCGTTCCAGGCAATGGATGATGTCCTTCCGGTCCAGGCAATGGATGATGTCCTTCCTTATTCTTCTTTTTTTTTTTTTTCCCGGGGTGAGGGATGGCCCCCACCCGTAGCGCTTGTTTTTTTTTTTTCCGGCCAGGGGTAATGGTTGGTGCCATTCCCTTATCGCTTTTTATCGTTTTCCGGTCCAAGGGAGTGGTCGGATCCATTCCCCTATCGCTATGTGTTTTTCCTGTCTAGGATATTGGAATGTTCCATACCCTTATCGCTTATTATCGTTTTCCGGTTCTGGGTAATGGTCGGGTCCATTACCCACGCTTTTTGTTCTTGTTCTTGGCAGGGAAATGGTCGGGTCCATTTCCCTAAAGCTTGGTAGCGTTTGCCACTCCCTTACTGGGGAGTGCTGTACTTTTCGATTTGCACTGGCTTGCAAGGTTTTGTGTTTGTAGTTGTGTGTGGGGGTCTAGTCAATTGAGGGGTGTTACTATTCTCATGGGTGTGTGTGTGTTAGCAAGGGAGTCTTGGGGATTTCCCTGCTTGTAGTGTTTGGTGTAGGTTAGATGTGAGCAGGTTAGTGGGGGGAGGGTTTATTTTTAAGAGCTTTTCTGATTGTGACTCATCAAGCTCTTGATTGAATAGGCTTTGTAAAGTACTTCGCTTTCTAGAAGTTTTTGGTCTTTCACAGCTTTTGTTCCTCACTCCCGGAGTTTGAATTCTTGTTTTGTTGGTTGGATAGTTCATTTCTTCTGTCCATTTCCATTTATTGGTGGTAATATAAAAAGAAAAAAATTTTTTTTTTTTTCCTCTGTAGTTGTTTTCCTATTGGATGCTTGGATAGATCATTTCGTCTGACCATTTCTATTTATTAGTGGTAATATATTTTAAGGATTTTCCTCTCTCTTTTTATTTTTTTTTTTTTTATTTTTTTATTTTTTTTTTTATTTTTTTTTTTTTTTTAAATCTCTCCCAAACTCCCAACACAACTACCTAACAAATCGGATCAGGACAGGAAAAACCAAATTACATGATAGCCTCGGAAAATACTTAAACAACCCAACACAAAACCAAGGAAACTGTACAACCTGCCGAGAAACTAAAACCCTACAACACATCTTCAATTTTCTTCTTTTGTCAAGCAGCATAAAACATCAGATAAAGTGAAAATTAATATATTAAGTGATATAATGGTCATTACACCATTTTCGTCATGAAAAGCGCCCCCCCATCTGTCTATTCCGGTTTTGCTCCATATAATCATCGGACCATATGTGCTAGCCATAGGATGCAGATTTCCTTTGCTTCAAATGATATTTAACAAAGTGAATCTGGCTAGCAAGGATGCCATCGGGCATCCTTTCGAAAAACTGGGTCTCAACTGACATGATGCAGCATTGAAATTGACAACAAAAAATGCTGCCATATTTTTTTTTCTTTTCGAGAAAGCGTCTTTCATTGATCTCTAGCTGTCATATTTCGGTTTGAGTGTCAGACTCATCAATTCATGAAATCTACGAGAATAGAGTGGATCCCGTCGAAAGACTTCTCTTGCTGAAATGTCACAAAATGTGTTATTTTTGAAGAAAAGACCTCATCTAATACATTGTATTTATCCAATATGGAATCAAATTTTGCTGTTCTACAGACACATTTGACTGTACAGAGAATTGCCTAGCCAAAATAGATGTTGTTACGCTTACCAAAGGTCTTCATAAATATATTATGTTTTACGATAAGATTTTCATTCTTTTCCAATTAACTTGATATTCATCAATAATGGAAAGTTCAGTCACATAAACTATCGTATTTATTCTAATCGAAGCTTCTTTTAATACCCATAAACCCATTTTCCAACTTCCACCACACCGAAATTCCTACTTTATCAAGGTTTACAGATTCGTACATATCCATTACATTATGTCCAAACAGTTAAAACAGTACATGTGTAGTCTAACTTAATTTACCAACATTTTCAGTCAAACAACAATGTACAGTATTCGGCTCCCTCTCGAAATTGCACTACCCCTGAGACGTTTATTAAAACAAATATGGTAACGCGAAATTACCTTTCCAATCCATACATGAATACTAAAATACTAAATTCTTAATTACATATGTCTTGAGTCTTTTATCCATTCATCCTATTCGTGTTTTTGTCACTTTGCATGGGAGTTCATATATATTTTTTCGTTTCATTGTTGTATTAGTTCAATTCAATAGTTATCTAATTGAATTTTACTAATTTAATTACAACAAATCAAACAAAATAATCTTCTGTATCGAGAACATATCTAGAAAACAATTTCACGCTTATCAATTTGGAACATGAAAAGTCTGCACCAAACATATTTGATAACTAGAGCGGTGTTACCAAGATGACAAAAATCGAAAATGATTTGCATTTGGCTTAGATTTGATGTGGATGGAGGATGAGCAGGCTTTGAAAGATCTTCATTATATACTATCTGATATAGCTGCAACATACACCAGAAATCTCAATGTATGACAATCTCTTACATCTACACGGGCCGAGTTACTTTGACCATTTTCTTCTTAATCATACGATGCAGTTCAATTTTGTATCAAATGCATAGATGTTTAGTCAGTATCTTTAAATTAGTTTGTAACATCATATTAACATCATATTAAATTTTATTCACAACTCTAGAACACCTTTGTCTAAATTCTCAGATTCATGACGCTTATTGATCATTAAAATTTCTTTAAATTGAACATGCAGCATAGATCATTTTGCATATCAGGTAGGAAAAATAAATTAAAATAATCTTGTTGCACATCGTTTCATCATTACTCTGAGAGAAATAGCCTCGCATGGATTATGCCTCGCCTGATGGACTTTGTGATTTCATTATAAACTTGAAAGAAATAGCCTTTAATGGATTATGTCTGGCTTAATGGATTCTTGACTTTCTTTGTCTTGTCATATATCATTTCCTTAGAAGCTAGATTGAAGCAGACAATCATGGACTATTTTGTGTAATGGACTCTTAACATAAAACCGTCTGTAGGTATTCTGTTATATTATTTGTAAAGATTAAATGACTACCTAAGTCGAGTGATAGTCAATGTTTTCAGCACAAAGAAATGGTTGTTATTATTACAGAGATTTTTATGTAAAGTAACTTTCGTCTATAAGAAATGTGATTACTTACAGGTTTCTTCTGAACCCTTTCTTTTTTCCTGTGTTCTAAGTTTCATTTTATTTGTGATGAGTTTTTTGAAAGGTCGCACGAAAACAAAATAACAATATAACAACTTGACTGGTGTGAAAAAGCCCCGATCATATATTTTTTAAATGCTCACACTGTTTATTCTTATACTTTTGCTGAACACATTTATTTCCTTTTTAATATGAAGACTATAGACCTGTTCCTTCCTGTGCTTCTTGCACGCTGATGGAAATGAAACCTGTCAGGAAATTCGTAAGGAATTTTAATTCAGATGACTCTCGTAATATAAATACATCGTAACATAAATGTATGTTTTAGTGACGGCATTGTTTCCACTAATATTTTAAATTTGTCTGCGCGGATGATAAGACATCGTGATTGCTAATTTCATGCTTGCAGTTTAACTAGTTATATGTTTGAAATGTAAAAACCTCCACATCATACTCACTTGGTTTTGTATAAGCTCTGATAAAATCTCGGATTTTACGAGAGGTTTAGTCATTACAACTTTTTAATTCTACACAATCAAGTCATCAACACTTTTAATTGTTTGGAAATAAAGACACACAATCATTTTACACGGTCAGAAAGAAAATGATTGTAAATCTTGATAATGCAAATTTAAAATTTGATATGTATATTGGTATTGACAGTGATACTTTGTTATATGGTTTAATGTCTTTGCAGATAATTTGTAATAGGTTTGGTATGCTCGTGCACTTGTATGTCTGTGAATTTGTTATTCATGTATACACCGATGAAGTGTGTTGCAATGATATAATGCTTAAAAGCATGAAGCAGTATGTCCTGATTGCAGTAAAACTTCCTTATCTGCATGCAACCACCAGTCTAAGAATATATATATTTTTGGGGTTAAAAGGCAATTCTATTTCCACAACCATTTTGTTAGGGTCCATCTGCAGGGTGGTGCAACACAATTATTTAGTTATGGTACATCTGCAGGGTGGTACAATATATACAACCATTTTTGTTATGATAAATCTGCAGGGTGGTGCAATATAATCATCTAGTTATGGTCCATCTGCAGGGTGGTGCAATATACTCAAACAATTTGTTATGGTAAATATGCAGGGTGGTGAAATACAATTATTTAGTTATGGTCAATCTGCAGGGTGGTGCAATACAACTATTTTGTTATGTTCCATCTGCAGGCTGGTGCATTGCAATTATTTAGTTATGGTCCATCTAACTGGTGCAATACAATAATTTGGCTATGGTCCATCTGCAGGGTGATGCAATATACACAACCATTTTGTTATGGTCCATCTGCAGGGTGGTGCAACACAATTATTTAGTTATGGTCCATCTGCAGGGTGGTGCAATATGCACAAACAATTTGTTATGGTAAATCTGCAGTGTAGTGCAATACAATGATTTAGTTATGGTCTATCTGCAGAGTGGTGCAATATACACAAGCATTTGTTATGGTACATCTGCAGGGTGGTGCAATATACACATCCATTTTGTTATGGTAAATCTGCAGGGTGGTGCAATGCAACCATTTCGTTATGGTCAGTCTGCAGAGTTATGTATGTAAAATGAGGCGTAGATCTCTGGGATTTTCTTTCGAATACAGTATTTATTACAGTACACATAACACGTCTTTCATGTTTATTTCACAAGTTATGTATTACTTATTTAACTCTTGTGAATTATTGCCGTTTCAAAAAAATTATAAGTTTTTACATTCATCTAAAATATAGTAACAACTCTTAGATATTGTTATAGAAATTGTATTCCTTTCTATTAGTAACTTACTGGTTTACAAATGCATCATTTGCATAGCAATTTTCTTCCATCAATTTGCAATGAAATCTTCGTGTGAATACTGTATCTGTCTGAATTATGTCAGCTGCTTTACTGGGTGCTAATATACGATAAAAGCTTATCCTTGCCATGACGTTTATTTTAATCATAAACATTATTACTTGGAATGCTGTTCATATATTTTAGCTATATTCTATATATTTGAGCATTGATAAATATCTCTCAGATTTTGCATAAACGTTTGCTGGAATCTTCACCCACACCACCGCCACCGCTATCCCGTAAGCCAAAATGCATTTTGCAGTAGAACGATCTTTCATTATCCAATATCTAAATTCTAAAATGTCTCCAGTGCGATTGCATATGAGACAAAGATACACAGTATGAATGGGGAAATATGTGTAAATGAGTTTTGTTTTAATGAACATGACATGTGGTTGATTGTGAAATTTAATCACAATAAATGAAATTTGTAACTGAATTTAATCATTAATACACGCCATGCGTAATTTACGATTATTTACATGTGTGAGGTAAAGATTGTAATGGTTAATTGCATGTGTGTGGTAAAAATTTTATGTATGTGCTAAGTTTGTGTGTGTGTGTGTGTGTGATTTAGAATTTGTACGTAGCTTTAACAATTTTTCAGTCATATCGTTACGATGTCGTCAGTGTGACAGTGTATAGTGATGTCTTGCCTGGGGCATCATGCATCAGACATGTCGCATGATGTCCACACAGTCACATTATTCTGACACCAGGCCAACCAGTCCTATCACTAGCCTCTTTATGCTGAGCACCATGCGAGGCAGCTGTTAGTACCATTGTTATAAGTCTTTGGTATGACTAGGTCTGGGATCGAACCCACGACCACCCACATTTGAGGCGGAAGCTATAACTACTCGGCCACCGGAGCAATGTGTGTGGTAAGTATTGTACAGATTAACTGCATGTGTGAGGTAAAGACTGTACTGCTTAATTGCATTTGCATGGTAAAAATTATAAAGATTTTGTTCATGTGAGTGGTAAAGATTATAGAGAATAATTGCATGTGTGGTAACGATAGTTATGATTAATTGCGTGTGTGCGGTTAAGATTGTACAGATTAATTTCATGTGTGTGGTAAAGATTGTACAGATTAATTGCATATGTGCCGTAAAGATTCTAATGATTAATTGCATGTGTGAGGTAAAAAATGTACTGCTTAATTGCATCTGTATGGTAAAGATTGTACAGATTAAGTGCATGTGCGTGGTAAAAATTATAGAGAATAATTACATATGTGTGGTAACGATTGCAATGATTAGTTGCGTGTGTGCGGTTAAGATTGTACAGATTAATTGCATGTGTATGGTAAATATTGAACTGATTAATTATATATGTGAGATAAAGACTACAAATTAATTGTATATATGGTAAAGATTGTACAGATTAAGTACATGTTTGTGGTAAAGATTGTACAGATCAATTGTATGTGTGGGAAAAATTGTACAGATTAATTGCATGGGTACGGTAAAAATTGTACAGAATAATTGCATGTGTATGGTTCAAACAGTAATGATTACATTGTGGATTTATCATGTGCCTATCATGGTATCTTTGAATAAGGAATTCTTCATTGCTTGGTTTTATACACGATGTCTTGTTAAGAATGTTAGTTTGGCGTGAATAAGTACTTCGGATCGTATGACTTGTGTTTTAAACGCAGCGAATTTATTCAATATTTAAACTAACGTTATTTAATCACCTTTCCAGACACAGCCGCTGCGATGTTTATTATAATTAGAAGGACAATCGCTGATCATAGTGAGATCTGATTTTTAAATTTGATATGAAGTTTCCTGCCAATCGAAGCCCATCATTTGACGAATGTGATGAAAGATCAAACTACCATCATTAAAACAACGGTTTATTTAGATAATGTTGATATCAAGTGACAAAACTAACGGAGAAAGAGAAAGGAATCACTGGGGATAAAAATAAAACAAGATGTGTTAGTTACATAAAATTAATAGAGATGTAAATGAGAGACGTTTCTTAGAAACACAGCTTCACTTGGAAGATTCCATATGTCAGTACAATATTATAAAGCAACCGTTACTACAACCCTCTGCTACTTAATTGTTGTACACATCATCATCTTTCTGTACTAGCTGTTGTTAAGTTATAAATAGCAACCAAGGAGATAGAACTCATGATTGTTATGATCGAATGTATTCCATATCTTGATAATTTGAAATTAATCTTGTTACTAAGAACATTATCCAGGTTAAACAAATGCCGAGAGTACTAACACATACAAAATTTCTTTTATTAAGGAAAACAAGAGGCTGATATACACAAGATTTACAAACACCTTGTGAACAAGAATCTGCACCAAAATGGATTTCATACGCTTCAGTTCACCTTACGATTAAAAGCAGAAAGACATTGATAATCCGTGACCAGCCTAATTGCGTTTAACTTTATTGCATATGGCCTATCAGTATCTTTCTAGTTTAAATGCCTTTTATTACAGATAATGTGCCAGTATTTATCTAGTTGTAATATCTTTATCACAGATCATATTCACGTACGTCTCGAGTTTTAATGTCTTTATTACAGATAACATACCCGTATTTCTCTAATTATAATACCTTTATACTCATATGCACGTATTTCTCTAGTTTTTTAATACCTTTATTACAAATGATGTGCCAGTATCTCTTTTGTTTTGATGAGTTTTTTACAGATCATCTGCCAGTATTTATATAGTTTTTATGCTTTCATGACAGATGGTGTGCAAGTATTTCTCTAGTTTCAACGCCTTTATTACAGATGGTGTTCCAGTATTTCTCTAGTTTTAACGCCTTTATTACATATATGGTGCCAGTCTTTCTCTAGTTTCAGCGCTTTCATTACTGATGATCTGTACGATAATGTCTCATACCAAAGCATTCTCTAATGTGGAGTAATACAATTATTTATGTTCCATTCCTATATTTCATCCCAAGAACTTATATTATTTTAACCTCATTAAAATTTTTCATAATTACATACCGACACTAAGCTAAACTAAACCAAGCTAAGCTAAACCAGAACTTTAGGCTAAGTAGGCTACTTAATTAAAGATTATCTCACATCACGTGATTATATCATTTGATACTTTTGTTATATGCAGCTCCTTTTCTCATATTGTCTTTATCTAAATAAATACTCAGTTTCATCACGCAACGCCTTTTGTCTCAAACTGGCCAAATAGTTGCTTTTGAACATTAAAACACACCAATATCATCCTTGCAGTTTGCGTTTTTTTTTAAATAAGTTTCGTATGAATCTAAACTGTGAATGTTTTGTATCTGCTGCTTTACTTATCGTAAATCCTGCGAAGTTGATCTCTGCGGTTAGTCATTATTCTCAAGAAATGACAGGATTCCTAGTGTGATTTATCCGTGAAAAGAAAATTTAGACAACTTGGAAACTTAAGATATGTACATCTAATGCAGTTTCGATTTACATGACATGGTCTGACGAAAAAGACTTTAAGCCAAGAAGTGTATGAAAATTTTTATTGAAAATCAATAAAATATTCTAAAACGTGTTGATGGTAACATGAGCTCAAATTGATCATTATCATAGTCCTTAATTGGATTACAGTACAATATTCCAATAGAAGATGGACTAATTCCCCATGAGTTAAAGGGATTACCACATCCATTTGCCAATGTCAAGGCCGGATAAAACATCAGAGATTTCAAGTGTGTACTTACATCTCACAATAAACGAGGAATAGTCAGTCGTGCAAAATACGTTCCACATGCAAGTTTCTCTTATCATTTATAATTTTGTTCACAAAGTTTGATTTTTGAAAGTCTTTCTAAGATTTTGATGGTTATGATATATATTTCAAGGAAACGTCAGACTGCATAGGGTATTAAAATCCGCTCATAATCTCTTAGATTTACTTAATAAGACTCTATCACTGTGGACAATATGCGGTTTTCTTCAAACGGAATATATTCGTCTTTATTTTGTTTCAATAATTAAAACGCTTGCATCATCTCTTTCTCTGACAAGATATTGATATTGTCTGGTGTGTATAGCTATGTGCTCTATGAGGGATTAGACGTACAATGGCATGGCGCAGTTGCGGAAATTCTCTCCTATAAAAAATTTAAAAAGAAACTTTGTTAATTAAGTTTGATATTTTCTATAACAATCTTGCGAATGAATATCAAAAAGTAATGGAAATATTTTACAAGACCATTAGAAATTATTAGCGCTTTAAGATCAACCTTATATGGGCAGCATATACTTTGTTACGCAATCCTGATATAAACTCAATGTAATTGTGTCTATCTGAACAAATTCACCTTATAATATACACATCATTTTGTGTATCTTATATTAGGAGTGTGAAAAATGTGGCGACTTTTTTTGCATGGACAATGGATACTACGGTACATTTATAACGCTATGGTTATTAGATTAAAATATATCGTGCATATACATATTGGGTAAATTGATTATTGTTTATAATAAATACTTATCTGCTGAAAGTTGCCGCCGTCAACCATTAATTAGGACCTACTTTGTTGATTTACTTTTTATTTATCCCGTTATAAATTAAATAATAATTGAATTGACACACAAGCTTTACAAACACATCCTAAAGATAACCTTTCGTCATTCATTATAATAAATTCAAATACGCCATTAAAATCAATTACTATCTTGATGTACCTTTATGCTATCCAATTAGGCTTCAATTAGAGCTGAATACTGCCATCATTGCGATATTCAGAGAGAAATAACCCCATCTAACAAATGTCAAGTTGATTACAACAGTTTCCAGTAAACATATGCCATGCCGTTAGATTGACTGACGAGTCTTTTAAGTCAAGAAAATGACATTAGTTTTGTATAGCTGGCATAGAAAGTAGTTTTTGTCACTGAGAAAGACACTTCGTGGTTGAAATAATTTTTCTATTAGTCCCTTGTTTATTTTATTTTACGAACTATATAAGCCTAAAGTTTCTAATTTCGATTCGTTGTTTATGATTAATTAAGGAAATATTACTCAACCTATTACAATGAAAAGTTTTGCAGCTTGTTAAACACCCTTTTTTGCAAATGCCAATCGATTTTACTAATTCTTAAATACGTAAGATTGCTAAATTTAGGTAAAATATTTTTGGGTTTCTTCATTTAATTCTTCTGAGATAAATTGATTTTTGGTGATGTCGTTTCCTCAAAGCATCCAACGACTCCATGTTCTTGTTATTAGAGTCACTACATGTTTAGTTTTAGAATACCTCATTTTGATATTGGATATCAACATTCAATTTATCTTCAAACATGTTTCTTGACATCTACACGATACAGACCATTTGATAATGCCAAGAAAAATTACAAAATTCATTATTACAATTTCGTCCTTTGAAACTGCGTTTGATATACGGTACTTAATTAAACGATGTAATAGCAAAAATCGATTTCTTAATAGAAAGGACGTAGAACTATAATACGAGTTTTGGATTGAGGCAGAAAACACAAAATATTATTTATGCAACCAAAATTTCCCTAACAGTTTGACCATATATGAGTTGTATATTTGGCATCCTGAACACAGAAATATCAGGATGCATAACAATTAGTGTTAAGATTATGGTAGCAGTCTTCAATATATGACACTCTGAGGAGCATGTGAATTCCATTTTGAAACGTCCACAGCATCAACAATAGATGGCACTCTGTGAATTAGGTAAATGTAAAATTACGCTATTAACATGATATTTCGAGCTATTCCAAGGAATTATTTGGGTTGTAGGGACAAAAATGACTCTTGGGACAAGGCGAATGATAACATTTAAATCATCATGCAAACACACCGACTGACCAGCAACAACATCTAATGACCATCACACACACACACACACACACATATATATATATATATATATATATATATATATATATATATATATATATATATATATATATATATATATACTGAATTAATGGCCAAACCCTAAACATATTGACCAATACCTACACTCTCTAACCAACAGGCACTGACGTTTTATTGCTAATGACCAAATCTCACACTGACTCACACTATGCGGTGGGATGTAAAAGAAGTGGCAAAAAGCAGAAGTTAAACCCAGCGTTATGAAATCCATACAATTTCCTTTCTACTGTTACTTTCATAACCTCATTAAATCCCTAATATACCCATGAAGCGAAACTACCCCCTTCCAGCTTTATAACCCTTATGACTATTAGATAAGTGAAAGGAGAGAAAAGCAATGTTCTCCCTCTTGCACACACATACACACAAACACACACAAACCACGCAAACATACACAGACAGACACACACTCTTACACAAACATCACTAGCCAATGTGTATGGGCAGAAGTTCATTTGAGCGATTCATAGTAGGACATGACGGATTCCTATCGAACACCATCCACCACTTCATAGAACCCTTGATCTAGAGAGATTAAGAGGGATAAAAATATAAAGCCATTCTGTAGAACTTGAAGATTATTTTCACATTCTACCTACCCATATTGCACGAGACAATGTCAACAATTGAAAAGCAAGGAACGAATGATTTATATTGTATACATCCTGTGGATATCGTGTTAATATCAAGTAATGAGAATCACAAGTTTGTTCATGAAATAAACAATGTCTTATTTATGGCCTGGACGTCAGGTTAGTTTATCAGTGTTACTTTAAGAGATATGCCAGTCAACAAGGGAAAGAAAATAACGAAACGGGACAATGTTATGATTTTATCAGTTCTATTTTAATGTTTGATAGTGACAGGCAGGTATATATATATATATATATATATATATATATATATATATATATATATATATATATATATATATATATATATATATATATATATATATATATGTTTCTAAGATTTGTGCGATTCATCGCTCTTGCCATGACTGTATTTTTGAATCTTTTTTTCTTTCAGGTCGACGTAAAATGGTATGTTACGCATCCAAGTATTTCTTATTTCGCTCAGTCGATATTTAGTACCAACGGGTGACATCTGTAAGAAATAAGACGTGTATTGTTATTGTTACTGTCATCAATACGCTGCAGTCATGGTGGCTCGCAATTTCTCTGGATACAATAGGCAGTTTTTGTAAAAACATTTCGCTGAATAACGAAAGTGAATTTCAACAAGTTACCATGAAGGTAGGCATAATTAAATACATTAATATGGGAGACGCATAGTTTAAATATACAATGATTTATTTGGCTATGACTTTAAGTAAGATGTCTAAACCGTTTGGACTGTCGTAAATGGCTAAAGTATATTTTCAACACTGTTCAGTATAGCAGGACATAACGATTCGTGCTCCAGCATTTGCACGGAGTCCATAACGACGCCGACCGTGTGCGATCAGAATAGTGAGAAGCTTTCTACGCTTGGTACAAAGCCCGCACTTTAGACCAATTTGATTTTCAAGAAGAGATGTTGAAATAGTGCTGGTCCGATCTAGATACTTTCCGATGTTGATTTAGAAAAAAAATGGATATTTATTTCTTGAGGAAAGAGGTATTTGTCCGTTGAAGGAAGTTTTATCATTGTCAAAAGCGTATGGTTTACTGTACCGGAAGACGTTCATGCCCGAGGACAACTTAATACTTTCAATTCTTCAACCGTAGATAGTGAGATAAAAGTTTTCACTGGTTACATTACTTATGTAGAAAGCATGTCAAGTGGTTAAAATATTCTAAAAATGGCAGAGAAAAAAGGATTAGATGCTGTTCTGTGGATGGTTGTGACGAGACGCATTCACTACATGTGTTATGTGTTGTCATCGCTGATCTTTACATGAAGGTCTATTTTGATGAAATATTCAGATATTTTCTCCACACGAAGCGTCCTAGTAAATCAGATCGATTTACATGGACGCTGGGTTTGCATAAAGAAGACCTTCGTGTAAATAGCTACTTTATTAGAGCACATTCAGAATTTACTTTTGTAATTTTATGCATGCACTTACATCTTTGGAAAGATATAAATAAGACTCACGGACCGATTGCATCTTAATGGCATATATTAATAACTACTGGTATGTAAATGCAGTACAAAAGGATGAATATCAAAGGATGTAACATCGAAAGAACAGGCTTTCTGCCAACATGTCATATTATTGTTCTGCTAATATGTTATGGAACTATTTGCCAAACTAGTTCTCATCAGTGTTGAACGATGATATCGTGTCTCACTAACCAAACGCATCTTTCCATTGTCGATCACATGTAAGGAGAAGACTAAAAATATAATAAACTTTGATTTACACAACAAGGATATCATCGTAGCGGAGTATTATAGGCATTTTATTAGTTTATTTAAAGAACTTAAAGCGGCTCATACCCCATAAGTCCCAGTGCTCATTTTGTGGTGGAGTTATATACCAAATGTACCAAAATTTAAATAGTGATGAAATAATCAGTAACACCATGACTGAATTATGCTTGAGACGATGTAGCTCAAATACCACGTGTGTACTTTCTAATCGATTTAAAACAACCATTTTAGATTATTGTGAGATTTATACGGATTTTTTTATTCTGCTAGTGTCAAGAAGGAGCATAGGTCATTCATATATCACTTTTTATTTCCGTGTGTTAAAACAAAAGCAAATATAATTTACTGCTTTCATCTCTGACACTGTTCAAGCTGACTTTCTTTCCATCTCATCGTTCTGTCAAATTTTTCGCGCACAATATCGCATCAGTCGAGAAAGAGAATGCACAGATACTTCCTTTTTTGATGTAAACCCTTCCTTAAGCGTTACGAAACTTTGCTGTCAATTACTGAAAAGCATTAAGCATATTCCACATGAACCGCAACGTGTTTTGAGAAGAAACAAAAGAGCTTAAAGTAGCTTTGAAACAACTGTCCCATCCAAGAGAAGATACTCAAACGAGGAAATAAACTATCTTGAAACCAGGTGGAAGTATATCACTAGGATGTTGGTGTAATTAAACTTATGCTATCTCGAGGATTAGTTGCTTAAAAGGATGTTCCCTAGACGCAAGAAAACGAACTTGTCCAAAACAGAGTCATTGACCAACAACATTCTTAAGTGTTATTGACGACAGGAATCAGTGTGTTGATGCAGATATAAAAAAATCATTGGTGGCAAATGCACATTTGTAAATTCAATTCAAACACTTGTCCACACAATTTATTTATTTTTCACGCCAAGGATAGAAAAAGGCAAAGAGAGAAAATCATGTTGACCTTAAAGACAGACAAGAAAGAGAATATGATAATTAAGCTGAATGAAATTTAGACGTTCATTATTACTAAAACGATGATGTACTGAAATTCTTGTAAATGTTTCAGAAGATAATTCGATTTGTTTCTCATGCTCCTGACTATGATTTGATGAATCCTATTAAGTAGAGCTTTATCCCGTGATGTCTCTGACCACCTCTATTCCTACCAAGCGTGAAATCAAATGACAAATTTAAGGTTCGTATGTCTATGTAGAACAACATGTCTTGTTGGAGGAGCTAAATTTACTTCGCTTCTTTTGAATAATTGTTTTCCTGGAGAACAACATCGGTAATTTGGACAAAGACATTTTCGTGAAAACATTCTAAATTGGAACGGAACGACACAAACTGTGCTTTATTGTGTAAAGTCTGGAATTGACTGTTAGTCTTTGACTGACGTGGTTATCCGCCATTTTGGACCGGAACTTCAGACATTTCAGACTGTGTTTAGAACATTTTACAGGACATGTGTTTCTATTTTGAACAACAGGTACATATAACTGCAAGATAACATTCTCAAAAGGGTCAAAGCCCTACGCTGGCTATATTACTTGTGCGATAAGGAAGACAAATGGATCCAACTCGCACAAAACGGAGGAGGTGAAAAAAAACATTGGATCGTATTCGGTGGGTGACTGGGACTTAGAAAACTTCAAGACAGTGCACGAATTTCACGGATGTCCTATCTGTTACCCTCAACATGTCACTGAACATCAATGATTACAATGGACCATGGAAGGTTTGTACCAAGCCACTTGTCAGCGGCGCTTGACGTTACAACTGCAAGGATACCAATTAGTGAAAATGTGGGAACACGAGTATGATCATTGTTTCAAACCCGATTCCATATTTAAACTCATTGTGGAAAGTTACAAGTTTTGGACCCACTGAACCCGCGGGACAGTTTGTACGGAGGACAAATGCCACCTGTTCGCTGTACCACGCCGACAAGGAGAAAAGAGAAGAAATCAAATACTTGGACGTGTGTTCGCTGTCTCTGTACTTCTGCACATATTGTCACTTTCCCGCAAGGCCCCCGCAAATGCTGACGGACCATATCGACGTGGACAGCAATCGACAATACCAAGGATCGATTAAACACTAGGTCTTGCCTATTACGAACTTCTACCATCCAGTTTTATCTAACCATTGCTAGGGAAAGGTGATGTTTCCCTTGTGCCATTCTAACAATTCCAACCTTGTCAGCAAACACAGCAAAAAAGGCGTCTTGACAGAAACGTGGGTCAGCGTTGAGTTGTTTAAAGCTCTGCACTTGTGATACCAACTGTTAGAAGTGTACGAAATTTCCCACTTTCCACAGACAGAAAAATATCACAAGGGCTAGGAGACCCATAAAGGCATTTTCGCCGACTACGTGGATATTTTTTTAAACTGATACAAGAAACCATGCATCCTTGTACCACACTTCCGAAAACCAAGAGAAATTCAAAGAGACATACATCACATTAGACAACATTGAGAAAAACGAAGGAAGGCGATCATTTGCGAAAGTGATGTCGAATTGTTTGTGTGGCACAATGGCACAACGGGATCGTGTTTTCATATGACGGAATAGTTTCCAAAACCTTCCCGCTACTTTCAGATGATCAACGACAAAACCAAATAAATGAAACACGTAAAACCTCGTCGTTGAAGTGGCATACCATGTTATTTAAGAAACCAGCATGGCTAGGAGTATTTAAACCCCATTTAAAAACAATATTAAAAGATTACCAAATGATTCTCAAGAGAAGATCTTCAAGGAAATTTGGCATGCTTGCCAAAACAAAATCTCAATTGCTGACTGAAGAACTTTTATATCGACAATTTTAAAAGAGTATATTGATAACAGTCAACTATCAAGTCAGATTTCCCTGCATAAAGACTGTGTTTATCCATTTATTCCACTTAAGACTTTTTACATCAGAAGATTTTATTACAATTCTTGATCGTGACCATGAAAGGCTGTGATCAGTATATTGATAACAGTCAACTATCAAGTCAGATTTCCCTGCATAAAGACTGTGTTTATCCATTTATTCCACTTAAGACTTTTTACATCAGAAGATTTTATTACAATTCTTGATCGTGACCATGAAAGGCTGTGATCATAAGTTACTTATTAAGTCTATCTCTTTCGCCATAGAAGGATTAGAATAAAATAAGGAAAATTAGAAGTGACCATTCGTATAAATACTAACCGACATGGTCATATATACTTCACTTTAGGAGCTATCTTCGTTTAAAACCAAATCAAGCGAAATTTGGCAATCAAAATAAGAAGAGGGTGCCATTTATTGAAAAGGAAAACAAGGTAAGAGGCAAAGAAGTGATATATTGTTTAACACACGTGAGGAAGTGTTGGCTCAAAAACATGCCAGCGATGACGACATTAACAAGTCCGAATCAACACCTACCCCGTCAACCCCAAGACCAAGAGAAGTCTACCTCCAAAGAAGTCAATCATTAGCTCCCGAAACGTATTACCACAATTGAGAGAAGCAAAACGTATCTCAAAGAAATGTATAACCATGGGTTACATCTACATGGTGAAATTTATAGAGTTCAGGTGCGAAGCACCACCTCAAAAAGTAGATTTCATCATCTATATGAGTAATTTCGTGTTAGTAACACAGAAACGACAATGCCAAGCCAAACAAGACGATTATTAAAAACTCCATTCTTCACGACAGTTTGAAGACACTCGTTTGGATCGAGTTTAGTACGCCAATAGAAATGACAACTTTAAGTTAATGTTTGCCTCAGCAAGGAAGAGCACCACGTAGAAAAAAGTTATTTGTGAAAGAAATTCTCAGCTCCAAGCGCAGTGTCATCCAAATTGATAAGACCAAGACCAGTTGCATATAGTCAAGGAATTTCGTAGTGGATCTAAAGTATACCGACAAAACAACATAGCTACATGTAAAAGAACCGTAGAGAGCATTTGACAATCGGACAAAGCCAAACAAGGAAAGGAAGTAGAACTCCTGTTTTAACAAGCAGGAACATCGAAGGCCACAAAATGTTGTTGCATTTCTGAAACGGGTCAACTTTGCGTTGTCTTGTCTCTAAGATGCTCGATGAAGGTATAACCTCTGGAGGTTAGCTGACTGCTGATATTTCGAAGGTTGATTTTCCAAAAGGAAAATACGTGTAGATCTAACATCATAAAGAACATTCTTATGACATTACCAGCATCACCGGATTTCTCGGATATAATTATTATTGTGAGAAATGCGACGAATAATTTTGCAAATCCTGTACAACACGTTCATGATTATGGCAGATGCCAGTACTCATTAGCGTTTAAACCCTGCATTCTCAAAGGAAAATATATAATTCTCTGCTGTTCTTGATAGTGACCCTTTGTCAGTCCTACATGCTGCGAACAACATCCCATATCGCAAGGTCAAGAGTGCTTGCCAATTATTATTAACTTTATCTCCGGACATTTCATTAGCACCAGCAACCCCAGGGCATACGTTTCTAAAGGGAAGATACGACGCAGTTTTGTCGCCAAATACTTGACGTGAACATCTTGGTACATCTACAACAGGATGATGAAACGAAGAAACAAAAAAGTGGATTTTATATTTGTTTTATTTGGAACATGTGCAGGAAATCGGCAGTTACAGTCCTAATTTCTGCGTTACACATCAGGCTTGTGAGAAGTGCATCTATTAAACGTTTTCATTGTACCGATGGTAGTAAGATTTCACTTGGACGCGAAAAAATCTTTCGAGGAACTAAAACCATTCCCGATTTTGTTAAACGGATCTTAGATCATATCGACGACAATTGGAGCAAACAGTATAGTCAACGTTACGGAAATTGCAATCGTTATGCGAAGCTGATAACTCACAATTTTCGAAATATGCTGGACAATGTCTTCTGAAATACTATTCAGAATAAGATATCGAATGCTGAAATAAATGAAGTCAAAGTCTTCAACAGTCATGTGGGACAAATACATTTTAAAGATTTTATGAATAATTTGATCATCCACAAAGTGTTTGAAATGAGAGAACTAGCCAAATAGTATATCCCATACTTTTCAATACCAAGGAAAACCAACACAAGGTTCTTCCGCATTTGCCCAAAGTTATTTCCACCCAGACAATACGTATGCTGATCAACGCCTCTTAGCTCTATTACGCTTCTAACTCCTTCTACTTCTGACATATTACGCTGACAATTTATACAATTGTTTCTGGAGCACGGAGGGATTGATCATTTAAAGAAATCCTATACCTTTCCCAAAACGTGCTCCTTAGTGTACCGTGACAAATGCATGCAAGAGAACACATTGACCATCATACACTCTGACTTCCAAGTCCATAAACCGTCAATACTTGGCCAAAATTGTGATGTTGCTTACATCATCAAGGACGACAAAAGGATCCAACAAGTGGTATATATGTGGGTGCACGAATGTGGGACATTTCAAAACTCATCCTGAGTTTAGACGCATTGCCGATGGTGAACGTAGATTCGGGCTTACCGCGAATGTTTGTTTGAAGAACTCACGAATGCTGCGAAATATATCATGTACATCGACGTGTGTTGGTTGTATCCCAATAAATGAATTTTCCTTTCATTTGTTAAAACTAAAGCAAAAAGTCAGCGGCTATTCCTCAAAGCGACAGACTCCAGAAGACAAAGAAAAGTTCATAAAACGGTACCGTTTCTTTAAAGACATCACTTTAAGCCACGTAGAAAAGAACGAATGAAGAATCTCTTTTGCCAAAGTCATGCTAAATAGCATGTGTGGAAAAATGGCGCAACGGCCGTACTTACCCATGACGGAGTACTGCGTATATCCCAACCCCTACTACAAACTGTTGGATAAAAACGGAGAAGAATGTAAAACGTGGATTTCATTTTTAAAGATTTGATCTTGGTCTATTACGAAAAAGAACCAGAGTTTATACATTGTGACGAATTTCTAAATATCATCATTGCTGTTTACGTAACATCCCATGTTCGCTTAACATTGTACGAAGCTTTACATCCTTTATGATATCGTGTCCTGTAAATTGACACGGACAGTTGCATCTACATTCATCACCTTGAAAAGCCTTAACCAGAGATCGAAGACGACCGTTTAGTTGCATGAAAAACAAATACCCCCAGGCGATAAGATTCTGAGCTTTGGTCACGGAGGTCCCAAACATGTCGGATACTGAGACCTCCATGGTAAAAAAGGAAAGGAAAAGTAAATAACTAGGGACAATCGAAACCTGCCTGCCGTAGATATAAAATCGTGTCACCATGCCAATACCGTTCTCATTTGCGTTGTTAGTTTCCTTGAAATGACATCAATCACAATATCCAGACCCGGGGGATTACCAACACTTTTTACAATAATTTTTCTTTGAATTTGTGATGCCCAGTCGTGTGTTAGTTACTACGTATCTGGGATTTTGTTTTCAAGCACATTCACTTTAGGCTATTTATGATTTCATTATTGCTTTGATTTCATCATTGCAAAGGCGTTATCATCACAATCACTGTATCTGTATACGCAAGACACCATGCATTGTCAATAGTGAAAAACTCTCATGCATGTACATGTACCTTGGAATTACGTGGGAAGACGAAAACTGACTTTAGCTCCCTACAAATGAGGGATCAATTCCATCGAACAATTGGCAACTCTTTTCTTAAACGTTATTTTTAATTTTGTTGTCCCCATAATAGGTTCACCATTGGGTCGGGAAACCATCCCAAGGTCACCTAACAGTCGAAAATTCTTGTTTACAAATAAACTAGGGATAGTTAATATAATCTATATTAAAAGAAAAAAAAAAGACAACACACACACATGCACACACTCATGCACACATGCATATGGAACGCATTCTCTTTAGATATCCATGTAGTGACAAAAGTTTTTGTTAACAGTGTTTTGTTCCTGTTTACCATCCAATCAAAAACAAGTTACCTATTCATCTGTTGAGGTCCATTTCTTAAGAAATTGGTCCTCTTTTTTGTTTATCTTGGCATTATATTTTTCAAAGTTCTTATATTTTACAACTCTCTACTTAAAAGCATAGATGGAAGGATTTTGCATATTGAATCTGCAAGTATAAATGTAATATTTTGCCAAAAGAAGCAAGAAATTACACAAACTGTACAGTTGTTCACTTCCTAAATGTGTTTCTTTTTTGGTCAAATGTATAATATTTGGGCAAGGTGATGCAAAATGTTCAATAAAACTGTACCAGAACTGCGAAGTAATACTGCAATCATAACAGATATGTTCAACGCTTTCATTCTCTCTCTTACAAAACGTACATTTGTTGCCGTCCAATATGATAATTATTTTTAAAATATCATTATTAGCGATTATTCTGTAGACTAAAATAAAGTTAAAAGAGATCAACTTGGTATTCTTGTACATAATTTCGCCCTGCTGTAAATCTCAGACAACTCCACACTACTTATATTTGTATTTAATACTTGCATCCAAGATTCTTGCTTAGTAGTATGTTGCCTTTTAGCCCTTTTTAAAAGATCTTTGTGAACAAATTAGAGTGAATTATATTTTTAAAATCCATTATGTTATCCTCATGCCTATCAAAATGATTATGTGCTAAATGTTTTATGGCTTTTACAAGGACTGTCCAATAACTTGGGTTCGACATGTGGTATGTGTCTTTGCTTACTTTCTGGGATTTAGTTTACCAACCGATTCCTTGTGGATTCTTTACAAACTGTACATACCACCCAAAACATGAAAGTGGTCTCTTTAAAATGCCACACCAGTGCAGATAACGTTAATAAAATAGAATATTATTTGAATAGAGAATAAAATCTGGAAGCGGTATCACGGAAGCGTAATAAATGAGAAATACGCTCAGGTGTGTTTTCGAAATTAATGCACATCTGACTGATTTAATCGCTCGGTAATTTCCGGTGTGTGAAGATCGTCTGACGTCACATTATGAACACAGCTTAACTTCCGTTTCTGTCAAAACATAAACAAAGAACGTGTTGAGTTCCATATTAGTTTGTTTGAAAAGTTTTATCATCATAATCATGCCAAAAGGAGATCGTGGTGGTACAAGCAAGGGCAGCGGGGTTAGGTGTGTTGCATCAAACTGTGGAAATACAAATGCTGATGGGTTTCCATGCATTCCTTCCCGAAAGACCCAGCACTTCGACGTAGGTGGACAGATTTTGTAAAAATCAAAAGTGCAAACTGGGATGGTCCAACTGAGTTTTCCGCCCTCTGCTCCTTTCATTTCACACCAGCATGATTCCCATCTAGGTATAGGTTTGAGGTTGAGCAAATGAATAGCGTACCAACGAATGTCAAACTTGATGATGATGCCGTCCCTTCTATCCACTGTGTGATGGAAACTGACAATCAAGCCAAGTTAACTGCAAATGTATCATAAACTTCAACACCAAGGCATCTACTGTGTAGGCTTGAAATGTTATCACCATAAGAGGAAGTAACTTGTCAAGTGTCACCACCAAAGAAAATAAAGGGCTATTCAAAATGAGAAGCATCAAGGGTGAGTTTTTGATGACAAGTACCATACCATACTATTTAATCTATGATATTCAATAGATCAGTCACCACATCATTTCCATTTGCACCATGTAGAACATTCTTTCATAGTTTCAAAAATAAATGCAGTAAATATCTAATAAATCAAGAACTCATTTATAAACATTTGATAAATATTGTCAAACATATCATGTTGACTTCAAATTTATTTGACCATGTGAATATAAAATTATGTTGGTAGATTTAGAAGGCCTACATACATATTTCATTATCAGACTAATGAGTGAATCGGGTTACATATAGATATTGACAAACATGAAGAGGTTTATTCCCATCACCAGTTAATAAAAATCTAGACAAAACAAAATTAATTAGAAATTTGACAATATTATGATATTTTAGGTAACATAACAATATTCTTACAGTATGTGCCTATTAGCTGAATTCACTTGCACAATCATGCAGACAAATACCAAAGTAACTGATACAAATACTGCCTTCTTCCCTTTACTGTAGTGTAAAGATAAACCTCTACTACCTTCTTAGGATACAAGTTATGAATTGCTTATTGAAGGATGTGGAAGATAATAATGGACATTAAAATACATTATGAGGATGTTAAATTGAAGAAAATCATGCTGCTCAAGTTTCAAACCCGCTTTATTTTCATGCAGGATAGTATAAAACCAAGCTTTGATGAATATATTTTATAACTTATAGGATCTAAAGTATTTGAAAAGCTTGAAGAGATTGTGACCAGCAGACAAATGAGAAAAGATGTACATATGCTGTCATCTGGACAACAAACTTCAGCACTGGAGGGATACCACTCCATGATCAATCCTATTGCACCAAAGATGATTGGTTTCTCCTATCATGGAATGCTTTCAAGGTAAATTTTAAATTATTGCACAAATCAAACACTGATTCAGGTTTCTCAATGTTTTACTTATAGTCCAGTATACTCATCTTCAAATTAAATCATAGATATCAGGATCTGATCTTCTGATATGCTTCAATTTAAAATTGTATAACAGTATTTTGTGTTTTGGAAAGTTTGCAAATAAAGTATCTATACAAAAATATTAACTGACTTTTGATAGAATTAATATATTTTGCATCTTAATTTACTTTGAAATAGGCTTTGGCTAGCTGCATTGCATTTTAATGAAAACAGCCAAAGAGACCCAGCATGCACTAAGGATGGGAGAGCCAGATATAAAATAGTGTATCCAAAGTACAAGGTGAATACACTGTCAGGAAAATCCTTGTTGACTCAACATATGGTAAGAATATACATTAGTAATTAATGAATAGAAAAGAATACATCACTTAGTGATATAAATACTGTTGCACCAACTGTAAGTAAATATACCTATATAATTATTATTACTTTCAAACAGTAAAGGCAAAATATTTTTTAAAGTTGACACTATTTTAATTAAAGATCATGATTTTTCTTGTGGTAAATATATAAAAGTATGCAAACAATTTGAAAGACATATTTTTTAATTCATGTATTAACTTCAACAACAGGTTTCAGTTTTAATGCATATTAAATTTTCTTTAATTTGCAGAGTATGATGGAAACAGCAGAGTATGATAGAAACAGCATTCAGAATTGGGCAGGTGTCTCACATAAATGATGAAGGAGTAAAACTTCTCGTAGATGTACCACCACCATTATGTAGTCTGTATGAGAGACCTGACAAGGATATTGGAGCTCAAAATCTTCTTAGCAGGTTTAATCGATGTCAGCCTTATGAAAGCCAGTGTAGTTTAGGTTTTGATCAGGAAAGGCAGTGCGGATCCTATGAACAACACATGATGGAATGATGACTCTCACTTCTTTGCCCAAGAAGTGCCAGCACCACCGAGCAAATTAGGAAATCGAAAGTTTAGTGGATAGTGTTAGTAGTGGCCCAGTGTGATTTATAGTAAATTTGTATGAAATCAATAAAGTTAAATGATTCCTAATATAATCTGCACACACACACACACAAACATATATATATATATATATATATATATATATATATATATATATATATATATATATATATATATATATATATATATATATATATATATATACATTTTATTTTCAAACATGGCTAATGAAATAAAACAATATTTGCATATGCATATGTGTTGTTTTTAAGGCATGATTTGTCAGTATAACTGTGGTATAAATGTTAGACAGTGTAGGCTGTATTAATAAACTCAATACTAGGCTGTGATGCATAGATCATGAACACAAAATGTATAAAATTAAAAGTACATGAAAAATTACTCAGACATTTTACTTGCTCATTTCCTTGTTCTGGTCGTTCTCCAAAGTGTTGTCTATACTGATAGTATGCAACTGGTATTCATTGCAGACACTTGTGACCTTCTCTATGTCACAACATACACATTCTATTGAAGTGGGCATTACCAAACAATGTCCACAATTACACCTAAAATAGAGTTTTATTCTTTAATGTAAAGTGCTGTGCTTGTCACATTTGTTTATGAAGACATCAATAGCACACATTACAATGACACAAACTGACTAAAGTAAGGAACAGGTAAAACATTTAGTACAACAATGTAAAATTGAATTTGATGTGAATGAAAATAAAAGCTTCAAGTTGATGCTTACCAGAGGGGAAAAAAAGTTTATTTCATAGTTTACAAAATTCAACTATATGCATACATATGAGAAATTTGAAATTTTAACTTATAATACTGTATACAGAATATGAATTCACTTTTAATGTCATGAGGGTAATGTTGTGCCTCCTCTCCTAGGAATCAAAAGTTTTCTTGTATCAATTTGTTGACAGGCTTTCGAAACTTACAACTGTAAGCCGATGTTCGTTTTACTTAGGAACGTATACATACGTCTCTACCCATGAGATGCAATACATTTTTACAGCCTTTATTACAGGTGAGAAAAAAATTGTAAACGAACATGAAACTGTTGAAAAGTATTTTAAAAAATCGTCAGATACATATATCTAACGTAACTTCAGACTGCAGACATTCAGAAAACAATTACCATGAATTGTTTGTCAATCTATCTTGTCTTTCTTCATCATCATCATCATCATCTGCAATTTCGGATTCGTCGGTATTGGAAATATAGGGTTCAAATTGGTAAGGATTAAATTTGGAGCCGGCAGCCGCTTCTACACCATTATCAGAATCTTCCAAGCTTAGTACCTCCGAATCTTCGAATGCCGAAGACGCGCAGGATAGTGACAATTCCCTTCTTTCAGAATCGCAGCTTTCATGTTGTGTTTCTGAAGACTTTTCCATGATACGACGATACCAACTCGGCATTTGTTTACAATAAGTGTTCATAATGTGACGTCACGCTTTGTTGCATTCGGTTATTTCCGTAGACAGGTGCAAACGCGATATTCTTTAGGTTCCCACGCAGTTATTATGGAAAATTTTTCAATATGATATTTTACATTCGTATTTTTAATATATATTCTCATTCATTAAGAAATTAACTGAATAAATGTAGATACACTGTTGTGGCACTTTAAATCTACACGTGAGACTTATTCTATTTAAAGTCTTGCTTTTTCATCTCGATACTTCTCGAACTCTACGCGAACTTTTAGGTACTGAAGATGTGTACGACGATGTGTGTCTAGCTTGTGACTTACACCCTCATTGGAAAGTTGCACGTGACTGGAAACGTTTGGGCTTTGAGGCTTGGAGAAAAGAAATAGTACACTATGACGAAGATTTGAAAGAGTTTTAGTGACAGTGCCAGAAGAACCTGTCACCAAAGAAAACCACTCTTTTCAGGACAGCACTGTCATCCACATCCCCAAAAGTTCACTTCGGGAGAACCCCTGTGTTATAGTGACTCTAAGAACATTACAGACTGTCTATAGGACACCAAAAATGCTGTACAGTGACTCATTTGTATTCCTCTTTGATCGTTTTGACGCGTCTTTTTTCATGTACTTGACCATTTGGCTTTTATGTATCTTTGTCTTTCGTGTTGTTCACATTTAAATATTGATTGAAATAAACGTGTCCTAGAAAAAGTATAAAACCTCTTGTCTTGCTATCGTGTCCAAAATGATATTCTCCACACTAACATGACTATCTCTACTATCTCTACTCCCTCTTCCTCTGCTTTCAAAGACAAAATCTTAGATCGTACCAGTTGGGAGGCCTTGTATCTTCGGCATCCTTTTAACATGCTAATTGTTGGACCCAACGGTTTAGGCAAAACCGAATTTGTCAAACGTTAGATCGAACATAAACATCATTTGATCAATCATAAGGTGTTGCAAAGAGTGGCAATCGGTGTAAGAGTTCTGCGACAAAGTCGACACGATTTTATCGTCTACGTGGAAGTCTTTCATGGCGAAGACGACGAGATCGTCTCTGACCCCGGTGTGACATCATGTTAGGAGAAGACGAAGAAGTTAAACTACTGTTTACAAGCAAAGAGTATTATTGTAACACCAGAGGAGCCATTTTACATCACCCAAATTTTTTGAACAATGCCCAACGCACCACCAGTCTCAATGCTTATTACGAGGTCTTGTTTAAGAGCCCTAGAGATAAATCGCAAGTGCAAGTCTTAGCCAAACAGTAAGGAACGTCTTGGCTGATTCAATAATACGGCGATGCCACTCAATGCCCACTCGCCTATTTACTCGTGGATTTAAACCTAGCCACCCAGATTATTTCCGATTTCTTACCTACCAGTTTCACCGCTGGTCCCAAGACGGAACTTATGTCGTCTTCATATACCTTTCTTCAACTTAATAACAACTGAAAAAGTCTATGAGGACCTCAGTCACTTTATGTCTATCTCACACATCGTTAACATAACGTCCCTTCTGTCTCATCTTCCCGTTATATTGATTCGTGCCTTGTACTGCATCGTTCGCAAAAGAAAAAAACAAATACGTGTTTGTGTCTTAGAGGCTAGTCTCAAAGAAGTCTTACAATTGTTTACGGTGACAACACTTTAGTTACTCAAAGGTATCATTGACATTCCGTATCAAAACCAAACTCTTTGTTGAAGCAAAGTATCCATGACTCAACGGCCAATCCTCGGTTCGACACTCGAACTAAAAAGCAAATCATTTTGAAACATGGAGGTAAAGGTTCTCTAGGAGGTGTCATTATTCACTCTCTCTTATAATGGGATCCTGATTCCCCCAAAGTCCTTCCCAAGAAAAAGGCCCTCCACAACGTAAAAAGAAAACAAATAGCGACGGTTTCTAGACCAGGTGAAAACGTTTGATAATAAAAGTCCTCTGAAAAAGGCACTGCCGACATGATACAATATTGCATTCGACCTGCAGCAACTGTGACCGCGTTTCTTGTAGCCTCAGGTTCAAGCTCTTCCCTGCTGCTGTTGATGCCATCCAAACCCAATTTGACACATGTTCTTCCTAAGTTGATGAAACAATTGAAACCAATGTCTCTAAGAACATCTCCTCCAGCGGTGACGCTCCCCTACATTTCAGCGCCACAAAGTACCTGCCCTCAAAATCAAAGCTCAATAGAGTTCGGGCATGTTATTGGATTTATCCAAGAAAAAAAAATGTCCCGATTTAGTCAGTTGCAAACTCCGCAATGACGATTGATGCATGGCATCAAGTTGATTCGACGAAAAGACAATCAAAGTTAATACCCTTAAAGAAAGTCAGTAGCGACGCATTCCAGTATATACGGACCTGTGGAAAACGATATGGGTCAGTATCTTTTTGTTCCTGAACGCCAAAAGATGTCCCTCAAAGAAGTGAACACCGTCACCATCGTCCTTCTTCTGCCCAAAATGGAAAAGGAAAAAGAAATTGATATTATCCGAACAAAAATCACTTATGCCAAGCATCGACGTCACCCCAAGTAATGACATACACTAGCCCAAAGAAAAGGAGAAAAGTGGATTATTTTTCTTATTATTGGATCAATTAATACATGATTTCGCCAAATATATAGATCACAATCTCAGACAAAAGAAAAGATAAAAAGATAAAAAACGCATGTATTTTGGGCACAAAAGCTGCCCTTCAAAGAAGTGCACACTACTGCCATCGTCGTTCCACTGTACTAAAAGGAAAAGGAAATAGAAAAGGATAGTTTGACCTGACATTCTAAAATGCGCTTAACCATTCATCTACCTCACAACCAGAAAAAACACTCGTCCAATGAAAAAGAGTAGCAACAAAAGAGGAGAATTCTTTGGCCAATTTAGAAAGGAAATCGTTACCTTTTTCGATGAAGCGATACTCCAAATAGAAGATCATCGACATCAGTGTATTTCGATGTGTGCCCCAGAATTAACCAACAAACAGACAAATATATCACTCACCAGAACAAATCCTTCACCTACCCAAAGAGAAAGGAAACGGAAACGACTGACTCCTCCCTTGTTTATCCAAACATTGGAACGTGTTGTCCGTCTTGTTCAAAGCTTCTCCACAATAGCCAGTCAACGACAAGTTCTTCGCCACATGGTCCCAAAAATCATCCATTCGTCAAAAGAACAAGATGTTGGTGAAACGCGGAGAATTTTTACCTCTGTTAGGACCTATAGTCAAAAGAGTAATGGGACCCATGTTGGGTATATTAGAAGGTATTTTAGGATTAAAAGGAGGATTGTGGAAACAAAAGATCTCTTACGTGACAAAATATTCCATTCACTGAAGGAAAACTCCATTTTCAAACACGATTACACTAACCACTTGCAAGTCATGTATACTGTGCACCAAGGAGTCGGTCGACAACGAGGACATGGTTTAGGAGATATGATAATATCGGCCTTCTTTTGTTGGCTTCCGTTTTGAAACCGATGGGGGGGGGGAGAGAACTGGTACGTTCAGTGACAATGGTAATTAATGTTTAGCAATCCTTTATATCAACTGAACATAACTTTAAATGTTTTATTTACCTGTTGCTGGTTCGTCATTTGGCTATACACCCAATCGTTTCGATTTACTCGCCTGTTATTGAATGACCTCTCATTCATTCATCAGTCGTATTAATGATTTAAACCAATTTTCTTGTTTAAAAGAAGCAAATTAACAATTTACAATGAATTGTGAATAGCTAAACTAGTTGTGAATCATCTACATGTTGTACACCAAGTACGGATGTCTTGCATTCCTGTAGTCAGCCTTACCTTCTACATGAACGCAAACATGTGTACCTGCATGAAGCTTAAATATAATCTATATAGAGCGTATACGCTATCTTAGATGTACCACTCGTCGTACAAATTGTTCATTAAAGGAAATTATTTAATCCTCGCTTACCTTTTATGAAGCATTCATACAACTATATGTATTTCACACATGCAGCTCTATACTATCCATAGATTCCATGTATGCATGTATTGTTTCGTATATGTGATCAAATTGCTTGCGTGTAAGGTTTATGATTCCTTTTTTTCATTTTTTTTTGTTTCATTGTATTTAACTGCAATGAATATTTTTTCTCCGATTCGGGATTAGATTTTTAGTAGTGAGATATATTTTTATCACCAAGTTTATTTATTCAAGACGAAGATGTAATACGATATAATTATCATTGAGTTCGTATTACCCTGGTAATAGTGTCAACTGTAAGTTAAAATGATTGGTCAGTATCACGGGTATACTTTCTTTGCGTGATCACTGTTTGTAAACAACATTTTTACGATTGGCTTTCAAGTGAAGTGACATTGGCCTACGTGTGAAAATTAGCGTGGTAAGAGAACACATTCCATAATCTCCCGAGACATGAAATGAGGCATTAGAGTTCTAAATACGCAATCCTAATATTTTTCGGGGAGAGTCATTCAACACCTTGAAGGTACAAGGTGTATGTATTTTTTAATTAGTTGCCAAGATTGGTTTGTTCTTCGTCTGATTTTTGGAATTAATCATTTATTCCCCTGTAAACTCAACATGTAGACTTTTCTATAAAAATTATGAAAAATATTCGTGGAAATTTATTTTTGAACTATTCGTAAACAAAGACTGTGATTCAAGTGAGGAATTTTTGTTATTCGTATATCGGACTTACATCTGAAGTCATCGCCATCTACATTTTTACGTCTTCGGGACTCGAACTTGGATTCTTATAGGAGTAATTATTGATGGGAATTGTGTTTTCATTCTTAGGATAAAATTTTGGATTATGTTTACAGAATGTAAGTCATATTTGCCAGTTTTTTCATTGTTCTCTAGGGAAATAAATTGTTTTGTTATTATATACAAACCTTGCTGGCTTTCACTCTTTTCTTTGTTACTGAGTACTAACCCTTGTCATGTAACAGTATGTATGTATGTATGTATGTATGCATGCATGCATGCATGCATGCATGCATGTATGTATGTATGTATGTATGTATGTATGTATGTATGTATGTATGTATGTATGTATGTATGTATGTATGTATGTATGTATGTATGTATGTATGTATGTATTATGTATGTATGTATGTATGTATGTATGTATGTATGTATGTATGTATGTATGTATGTATGTATGTATGTATGTATGTATGTATGTATGTATGTATGTATGTGTGTATGTATGTATGTAGGTAGGTAGGTATGTAGGTAGGTATGTTATGTATGTATGTATGTATGTATGTATGTATGTATGTATGTATGTATGTATGTATGTATGTATGTATGTATGTATGTATGTATGTATGTATGTATGTATGTATGTATGTATAAATACAATCAATGACAACTTAATATTTTACCATGAGAGCTGTTCATGTTGTACTCCATAACAATATTAAGAAGTCATAAAACTCATATGCAGTCGTGATTTCAACATAATAACTGTTTGGCAGTATTTAATTTGTTACAGTAAGACGTATCATTATCAAATGTTTAAGTTATGAATTTTACGGAAATTCTTAGTTACAATGAAATTGAAATTTTGATTTACATTCTCTACAGAATCTCTTTAAAAGTGTACGACGAGGTAAAACACAATTAACACTGAAAGCACATTTTGTATTTGCATATACACTATTCATGTTAAAGAAATCTTGCTATTCATATCGCATCTCCTTATCGATACATATTTAGTGACATTAGAAAGTCTAGTTGCTTTGCAATTCTACGTCTACCCTTATATGAGACTGTCATTCAGTTTGTATGTACTTCTAAGCATATTCCTTGTATTAGACTGTCATTCAGTTTGTCTGTACTTCTAAGCCTATTCCTTATATTAGACTGTCATTCATTTTGTCTGTACTTCTAAGCCTATTCCTTATATTAGACTGTCATTCAATACATCTGTACGTATAAGCATATTCCTTGTATTAGACTGTCGTTTAATTTGTCTGTACTTCCAAGCCTTTTGCTTGTATTAGACTGTTATTCGATTTGTCTGTACTTCTACGCCTATTGCTTGTATTAGACTGTCATTCAATTTGTCTGTAATTCTATTCTTATTCCTTATATTAGACTGTCATTCAATACATCGGTACTTCTATGCCTATTACTTGTATTAGACTGTCATTCAATTTGTCTGTACCTCTAAGCCTATTCCTTATATTATACTGTCATTCAATTTGTCTGTACTTCTACCTCTAAGCCTATTGCTTGTATTAGACTGTCATTCAATTTGTCTGTAATTCTAAGCCTATTCCTTATATTAGAGTGTCATTCACTTTGTCTACTTCTAACCCTATTCCTTGTATTAGACTGTCATTTAGTTTGTCGGTACTTCTAAGCCAATTCCTGGTATTAGACTGTCATTCATTTTGTCATTCATCGGTCTGATATAGGATACATAACTTTGATAAAAGTAAACATCTAACATGCATTAATGATGAATCGTGCTCTGAAGTTATTATTTGTAAATGGCATCTAATTAGAAGGGAAAAGAAGAAGTGATTATTGGCTTTGAACAAGGCAGTGACAGCAGGCTGATTTTGTATAATAAATTGGACAACACGAATCAAGACTAATCACATAGCTTATACGATTGTCTGCGACACACAGACATTTAAATTTACAAATTGCGTTTTCTATAAGCGGAATTTCTTTTGAAATTATCGATTTTGAATAAAGAACTTTCATTTTTAGTGGATTAATTTGAAAGGCATGATATTGATTTACATGCATCTTCTTAACAACATTTTGACGCAAAGATTGTGTGTTAACTGCAGTGAATTCAGTATAGTAACTGATTGACATTGCTGATTACCCATATGGCCATGAATGATTAACTTTGAAGTTAGACGTTCTCGTTAGCAAACATTGAATTGATGCAGTGGATTGATTCACTTTCCTGTTTAATATTTAAAACAGTACTGAAAAGCCAAAATCACAAAAAATAAACTATACATGCATACATACATTGATGCAACACATATACATATTTATATATATGTACTTACATACGCTATTTTCTTTATGGCAGATGTTTCCAAAATAAAAAGACAGATTCAAAAAAAACACGGTCACCTGTCTAACAGTTAAATTTGTATGGTCATACAGTATTAAATTGGCATAAAGCATGTTCTTACTGTTACCTTGCGACATATATAAACGCCATTAATGTGAAATGAAATAAATGTACAGGAAATAATCTTCACGTCTTTTGCTAATGTTATGCATATTTAATGTACATTTATGTGTTTGTATTTTGTCCATGATTGAGGGTAAAGATTTGGCCTATCTCACTTTTGCCATTTGTTTAAGTATTTAGTTGAACGCCTAACCTTGCTTAAAAGTTTTGATGTGCTTTGCAAGCAAACTTGTTGGACTAGCTGGAATTTTCCACTAGTTTTGCCGAATCTGCTATTGCGAGAAATGTCGATTTATGATTGATATAAATATCATTTTGTAAACAAGGTTTGTTTTGATCCTTTTAGTAATCAGTCTTTAAAGATATATGATACGATTGTATAGTTGTGCTCAGTTATATTTTTGTTTTTAAAGACTTATCATTATTTGATTTTTAATTCACAATAGTGTAAATGTCCTTTACATATTTACTTTGTATTCTAGGGATATAAATTATTTTGTTGAATTTACTAAATTTATTGGGTTTGCTTTTTGCTGTTACACAGTTACAATTATAATATCTCAACAGTTACAATATAATTCTTTATAAAATGCATTCAAGATAACAATACACACAAATAGTATTTGTGTCAAAGCATTGCAAAATCTCAGTGAAAAACTGGCAACTGATTGAAACTGAATTATTGTAGATATGACAATTTGTGTGCTAATGGCAAAAGCATAGGTAAAGCAATAATATACATACAATAGGTAAAGCAATAATTGACACACAAAAGGTAAAGCAATAATAGACACAATTGGTAAAGCAATAATAGACATACAATAGGTAAAGCAATAATATACATATAATAGGTAAAGTAAAAATAGACACACAGTAGGTAAAGCAATAATACACATACAATAGGTAAAGCAATAATAGACACACAATAGGTAAAGCAATAATATACATATAATAGGTAAAGTAATAATAGACATACAATAGGTAAAACAATAATAGCTATACAAGAGATAAAGTAATAATACACATACAATAGGTAAAGTAATAATATACATACAATAGGCAAAGTAATAATAGACACACAAAAGGTAAAACAATAATAGCTATACAATAGATAAAGTAATAATAGACATACAATAGATAAAGTAATAATAGACATACAATAGGTAAAGCAATAATATACACATAATAGGTAAAGTAATAATAGACATACAATAGGTAAAACAATAATAGCTATACAATAGATAAAGTAGTAATAGACATACAATAGGTAAAGTAAAAATAGACATACAATAGGTAAAGCAATAAGAAACACACAATAGGTAAAGCAATAATAAACATACAATAGATAAAATAATGCTAGACATACAATAGATAAAATAATGTTAGACATACAATAGGTAATGCAATATGAGACATTCAATAGGTAATGCAATATGAGACATACAATAGGTAAAGTAATGCTAGACATACAATAGGTAATGCAATATGAGACATACAATAGGTAATGCAATATGAGACATACAATAGGTAAAGTAATGCTAGACATACAATAGGTAATGCAATATGAGACATACAATAGGTAATGCACTATGAAACATACAATAGGTAATGCAATATGAGACGTACAATAATTGCTAACTAGTTTTTGAATTAAATCAATATAAATTACGACAAAACTTATCCTTCTTATTTCATTATCAAAACTTTAATAGTAAGAAGCATTCCATCCAATACTCAGTTGAAAAAAAAAAACGAATTCAAACAAAAAGCTGGCCTCTTCTGTCTTCACTTCGGCTCGTCGCTTTTGTCATTGTTTTTACCTGAATGTTGTCATTGCATATACCACATTATTACCGTTGACTTTACATCGATATTACCATTGCCTTTATCTCAATATTATTATTGATTTTACCTCTGTGTTACCATTGTTTTTACATCAATGTTACCATTGCTTTTGATTCATTGTTACCATTGATTTTATCTCAGTGTTTCCATTCTTTGGGCATTAATGTTACAATTGATTTTACCTCAGTGGTGTTCTGTCTGACGAAAGAAACGGTGTCCCTGAAACTATAATATGTAATCCGTACTGCATACTCTCCAATGATGACAACAAATCATTCTATGATGATTCTGAGTTCTCCGCCTTATATTGTGATATAGAACCTTTCTGCTTTAGTAACCTTTCCATGGTTCATTTTTTTTCGAGAATGAGATGGAGATTCAATTCGCATGATAAATAAAAGGGAACACGCACGCGTTCCAATCTTATACACCACTACAAAATTATAAAATGCAGCATAAACAGTCCTTAGCAACTAAGATACGCTGCACAATGCATCATTAAATGACAGGCTTTAAAACATAATAAATATGCACAACAATATTGGTTTTGTTTTCAGTGAGATAAATTTTCATATTTACTTATTTTCCTATCCTCTCACTGCATTCTTTGTAAATTTTCGCATCTGCAGCTTTAATCTGAAACTTTATTTGCTAGTTTCAATAAACAGTTCTAATGACAGCAATCATAGAAGCAATACTATTCATTCATACTGTTCGAATCCTTTGCAACACGTACAGTTACATCGATTTGACTCAATAAAAGCACAGCAGTACTAACATTTGACGATTCAGTTCTATATTTTAAAATTAATAATTCAGATTTTCAGACCAACATCCTATCTGTCAGTGAAGACGGTTGTCTTGAGCTTGACCTGCTTGTACCTTCTTGACATTTTTATTGTTTATCATTGATTGAGATTTCCAATATCCTGATGTGATTGGTCTAAAGACTAAAGAAACAGAGTTGGCTGGATGAATTGAACTGTTTCCAACCAATTAGATTAATTCAGACAGTTCTTTTAGCGATTATGTAGAAAACTGTGTGTTCCTTAAGTGTTATACACTTCTCAAAAATTAATTTAGGAAGCACGAATTAATATATTTGGACGAAGCATTCCTAATCACATAGATATTTGAATCGTTCCGTTTAGCACAATATTTATGAAGCACAAATAAGTACATCTGGATGAAACATTTATAGTTACAGTAATGCTTGTTTCGTTCCGTAGTATTACAATAGAGCTTTTAGACTTTAGCTTTTAGATGAATTAGATCAACCCCTTCCTACCCATGACTTTACTAATTTTGATTCGGTTGGCACACGTGTGTGCATGCGATATCGGGAACTTAACAATACTAATATTTTGGCCAACCTCAATCTACCCAGCCACATCAACTCTCTGCCTCTTGCTCTACAGCTAATTCCATGTAGTTGTTTGGTTTATATTGGTTTGTTAATATAAACAATCACTTTTATTAAAGGGGTCTAAAAGATATTTTATAATATTTTAAATACTTAACGGATCAAATTTATATTTTATTCGAATTTGGCATTATATTAGAAGCGCTACATGTTAAACATGTTGAAATCTTACAGAAACAATGAAGTTTGAGTAAGCAAACAAGCATGGATAAATAAGATGAAGAAACGTGACTGCTGACAGCTGGTCTTTTGTGAGAACTTTGCCAGCTATAAGTGCTTTATCAGATATTCAGCTGCAAAGATTATATATATATATATATATATATATATATATATATATATATATATATATATATATATATATATATATATGTGTGTGTGTGTGTGTGTGTGTGTGTGTGTGTGTGTGTTGCATATCAACAACAATAGTGACATAGTAGCTATAATATACAATTGGATGATGAATTAGATGTACTTCGGCCTGAATTTTATCTAAGTTTGACATCACCTATTTGGTCATGATTGGGAAATATACCTGAATATACATATTTGGTCATGATTGGGAAGATAACTGAATATACCTATTTGGTCATGATTGGGAATATACCTAAATATACCTATTTGGTCATAATCTGGAAGATGAGCCTGATTATTTAGTAGATCCTGATGTGACATTACAAATCACCTTCGTACGTGGAAAACAATATTGTCTAATTCATGGCCGTCAATTTGGGTACTATCAGCTGGATTATGAAATGTTTATTTGCAAACAGCAATATAAAGCGCAGGAAAGTAGAAAAAACGATCAATCAAAGCAACTAAAAATGAATGCAATGGTGTATGCATTGGTGAATGTGAACTGTGTAGTAGGACTTGACATTACAAATGCTGTAAATTGCAATTGCTATACGCGTTGATCTAGGTGCTCAACCATACCTTAAATGTGGTTTTGGAATAAAGTCTACTAATCATATTTGCCAACCACGCTTATCTGCATGCCATCAAAGATTCGCTGAACCTTTGAATATAGACGAACCTGACGATATGGTTGTAGACTACCAGCCAATATCAATCAAAAGATACGGACGTCAGTTAAAAATAATAGCAATTGCAGTTTTTGATTCTGGTAAAGAAAATATGCTTTAACCATATCATAATTTGTAATTGAAATCTATTTTGGTGTGACAGTGTTGGATTTGTTAGAGCTGTTCATCTACGAGTTTTACAATAACAAGATCGAAACGTTTACCATGTGGTGTCAAGATGCCACATACACCGATTCTAGTCTTATGCATTTCACCGCTTACGATATCAACGCGGATATTGCGTCCGATGATGCCTGTAAACGAATTTAACACAAGTGGTTATCCAAAAATCATTTTCTGTTTAATGATACCAACATAAAAGTTAGTAAATGAAACACAATGTGCAGGATGTACTCAATGATATAATGTTTGCATGAGAGACGCGAATTGGTACAAGGAATAAATCAGAAACTGTCAAAGAAATATCGTATAGGTATGTATAGTAGCACCAAGGTGACTGTATTACTTCTTAACACCAAGTGATAGATATTCCAAGACGGCATCACAAATTATGCAATCGGGCACCACGCGATTATCAATCAACTTACAATATATATGCTAGTGCTTGCAAACACTATTGCATTGAAATAAATATTGATGGTAGTTCTGTATCAGCTGGATTAGCATATAATTCTACTCATGCAAATGCTATCCTTGGTGGACGCTTTACTATTAGTTCGACAGCGGACGTCAAATGAAAAAGTGTTGACTTTCCTTAAAACTCAATCAGGTCTGAAGATGTGAATGCAGCGTTGGGCCCTACAGGATCGATAGGACGATTTTGTCAGCCTTCCTTTGCATGCAGAGAGCATACGAAATTGTTGATTGTGAAACTATTTGGTAACGGGAACTCGTGGACGTCGTGACCTAATTAATAAATTAGTAATTACGGGTGTTCGAATTATCTGTCTGCAAGTTCCCAATTAAATCTTTACAGAATAGTATGCTGACATGCCCAACACAAACGAGCATCTTATGCGTTCGCAACAATTCAGAGTCAGCGCCGAGACATTCTTTCATAGGATCGACTTGCAATAACATTGGCCAGTTTAGTCGTGAATATGGACAGACACGTTTACGTTTTCTGAATGACGTGCCTTCTAAGGATGAAACCGCTCCGGTGGCCTAGTGGTTAGAGCGTCCGCCTCAAATGTGGGAGGTCATATGTTCTATCATTGGTCAAGTCTTAACAAAGACTTACAAAAATGGTATTAACAGCTTACTCACTTGGCGCTCAGCATTAAGAGTTAGTGTTGGGACTAGTCGGCCTGGTGTCAGGATAATGTGACTGGATGGTACATCATGCTACATGTCTGCGGCATGATGCTCCAGTGCTTAATATCACTATAGACTGTCACACTGCAGACATCGTAGCAATATGACTGAATCATTGTTAAAGATACGTTGAAAATTATAATCACATCACATCCTTCTAAAGATGACGTACCTCCCATTGAAGAATACTACGCAACATTAGAAGAGGATTTACGTCCAGAGAAAGCATGCAAGCGTGGATGTAATGGTCGAAAGACCAATCATTATATGACGCCTAAAGGCTTCAAACCCGTACTATTCAAACTAGGGTGGCATCGACAGGAAAAATGAACTCATAGTGAGGTCAGTTCGTACGGGTAATAGCACATCATAAGTCATTAGTGAGGCCACATCGATCTGTTGGTGGTTGCTTACCAAAGATATAATGGGCCTAGAGATATTTTGCTTGCTGATGCACGAACTCACCGAAAACATCAATTATATATATATATATATATATATATATATATATATATATATATATATATATATATATATATATATATATATATATATATATATATATATATATATATAAATATATATATATATATATATTTATATATATATATATATATATATATATATATATATATATATATATATATATATATATATATGAGTGCAGAATCATTTTTCATTGTACTACACGAAATCTATGTTGCTACGCAATTTTTCGTTGTAAATATCTAAAATATCTAAACACAACCCTGCGCGTCACCTGGACGATCACTAATACATCAATGGAAACAGGATTTTATATAATTGTCTCCAAACTAATTAATGCAGCTGTATTACGGGAAGTTAGAACCGTCTTCGTCTACATGGTACAACTTGCAAAAGGCACACATCTATTAACCAGTCTGAATTTACTCGCGATGATAAAGTCACAGTCAAGCATTTCAGAAATGTCAAGCACGGCATAACTTGCATTCATGTGACCACGTACAAAACGGAAACCGGCATACTTAAGCTGGATTTAACAACAGGACCTGTGACACATTTGGCTGCATACAGGGTGATACCCAATCATATTCTAATATTTTGACTCGTATTGACTTACACCCATACTTGAATTCCTTGATTATTGTTTTAGTCAACTCTACCATTAAAAGTCTACAAATTGCTGTTAAATCATTGTGCGCACGTGAGCGTTTACAAACACCGCAAGTTTTTGTTGGTGATTCAGAAATTACGTGTGATAATATAGAAATAACAAATTAATATTTACTGACGCTACTCAATCCGACATTGCGCTGATGTTTCTCTAAAACAGGTTTGCCACCAGATCGGATTTTTTTAGCCGGGTTCTTGTTGATGTTGACATGTGCTATACATGGATGTGAAATATGGTAATATTAAGGTCGATGATGGAAACGTCAAATTGATTGTAAATATATATAAGGATTGTTGATATTGACGGTTTTTATCCAAGTGGCGTTTTTAAATATGCAGCTAATACGTCCGGATATTATTTCTCTATTACAAATGAGAATGACAAAAATAATCACTGAGAACTAATTATGCTGAAGTTAACAAATTAGACAATAATATATTATATTCAGGTCAAATTCTGAAAACGCCCCTTTTATGAGATCATCTGATGGCAGGTTCGTTAAGATCAGCAAGAGTTAAAGAATAGATGTAAATTAAAAAATTCCACATAAGTATTATTAATTGTCTTTGGTATTTGTGGTGATTAAAATTAAATTTAATATTGCATACAATGATAGATTCTGACCCAGGTGATGAGGTTGTGGATAGTTCTACCAGTAGTGGCAATATTAATAGTACTTTTGTTCTACTTGTTGCGTGTGGTACCCATCCTTCAAATATAATGAAATATAATCCTACTAAGGGTAAAAAGAAATGGACAGTTGTGACCACTATAATGTGTTGATACCGACTCAAAGCCACCTAGGGATTATTGCATTAGCTCCGACACGGATTGCAACGCCCTTGCATAGAAACATTCATGGATTTTTTCTACTACCATAAAGTGGATTGCACCATTACTGCCACTCTGGCAGCATTCCACAATAATGACAACTGAAGAGATGAAAAACTCGACTATTATTCAGCAGACTCTTGAACATGTAACAATGTTTTGAATGTTTCAGACACCATTAAATTGTGTAACTGGATTGTTTCTACATGAACGTAGTGTCGGATCTGAAAAACGCACAAATATTCATCACGCAGAGATCTTCTATGATTGTATGACAATTATTCCAATAACAGAGTAATTTGTTAGACGTGTTGTGCTTCTTCTCTTTGTCTGGTGTCAGGTTAATGTGACTGGGTCGTACATTACGCTACATGTCTGCGGCATGACGCCCCAGTGCTAGACATTATTATAAACTTTCAAACTGCATCGTAGCGTTATGACTGAAAAATGAAAATGGTTGCAGCTACGTTACAAATCCAATTCACACACACACGCTTTTTGTACCTGTTCAAGTTAAACCATTCGAGTAATTGTACTTCGCGAGCACGTTATTAATTGAAGAACTACGATAGTCCATCGATATTAAGGACGAGAGAAAATAATGAGATTGGAGCAACAACTCCGGGATGTAATAACCAAGCAAACTATGTTACTGGCAAAATACACACGTTAATGTTTATTGTTGACTATATATGTAGACTGCGCAGCTACCACTATAGGCCTGAGGAGTCATATCTAAATCAACCGGAATTATTGTCAGAGCTACATCAAAAGCTACATGTGTGTCAGGTGAGGCAAGTAAAGTAATTTCTATACGACTGCATTCGCGAATACGTATCTATTTAGACCTTATCGTAACAGCAAATAAAGTAGTCTCAATACGATTAGTAAACTTTAGTCGGTAGCCATTGAAGATAAAAATTTTACCATAGCTGAGTTGAACACCCTGTTGGCGACAATCAAAACCACTGATGACTTTCTGCACAGATGCGGAAATGATGGGTTGGAGACTAAAACAGACGGACAGTGAAAATAGAGCAAACGTCTGCGACGCCCAGGTTACCTCTGACGTAGCCTCACTGGTAACTTATGAATATTGTATTTAGTAAACAAAAATCTCACTAGGTAAACTTTCGCAAACAAATGTCCACCCAATAAAACCACAACTAGCTGTAATTCAATTCAATGCATGTGACACCTTGTTAATGCGATTGGATTGTTTTGTTGTTGGCTTGATTACTTTTTCTATTGTCCCATATCACATGCATTCACGCGTGATTATGACGGTAAAATTGGTCATGGGGTATAGAAAGAGTTGATCTATCTCAGTTATAAAACATGAAAACCCTTTTGCAATATTTCAGTACAGAGTTAAATATTATTAGGAATGTGCAATTAATTCAAGTCGTTGTCACAAACTCAAAATTAAATCATATTAATAATTTTAAATGTTAAATGTTTCAATGACTATTATTTCATGATTCCCACCTGGTGGCAGACTAGAATAGACGCTCTAGATCGATAAATAAAATACATCTTAATTTCGATCTCGATGAATTAGAATTTTTATTTCAAAGAGTTTTGCAAATTGAAACATTCATTACACACCGTTTTCTCTCCCAAAAAAGACATATAGCTATCCACATTTACCCCTTTGAGTATAATAAATGCTTTGGACTCTGTCTAATAACATCAAGATATGATAATGATATAGTGTAAAACTAAAATTTAACTCTTGTTTCAATAGTATACTCAGTCATGTGTATCTATACTGTCTGCTTATGTTCTATTCTAAATAACATATTGTAATAATTATGTTTAAATAATATATTATATAGTTATTTCTTATCCATGACTTTGGATTATATTTTAGCATAAATAGGTTCTTTAATTGGGTTTGGGTTCTAGACCAGCCTTGGGGAAATTTCCCATTAGTGTGAGTATTTGACATATGTCATTTGGAGATGAAATGTGACATATATCACATGGGAATGAATTGCAACATATATCACCTTAAGACCATAGAAATGTAATAACTAAATTATCCTTCATCTGCAGTGTTCAGCATTCCCCAAATGTGAAGACATTCCTTTGTCAAAACTTAAGAACTCCATTTCGAACTATTTTTCCTCCAAAACTAATTCGCATTTGATTAGTTAAATGCCCATCATCTTTGGGGCGTGGTAGTAAGGGTTTAAATATTAAACCCTAAGACGCGTAATATCCTATTATTTATGTTCTCATGATCGAATTGTCTGAACAATTTCCTGGCAGAAAATATAGAGCACGCAGATTTCGTGTCATTTTAAACCAATTTTATCACACGTTAATGCATGGCAACAGAAAAGAAAATCGATAAATATTCTCTGAGCTTCTGATGCTAACTTGGCAATAAATTGGTTGTTACATTGGTCACGAAAGGGATGAAAGCGTCATTGTCTGCAATATGACAGACAATTGAATCTGACCATTAACGCATCGGGACATCTATTATGAGATGTAAGTGTTGAATATTACATCATTAATGTCAAATGCCTACATGAGCTTATTGAGGAATAGATTTTATTAGTGTTAAACGTATCGGCAGCAATGCAAAATAGCATTCTAATGAATTTTATATTAACTACATAGACCATTATTTTTTGATTATAAGTAAACGACTCATCTTTTAATGTAAAATTACCCACTGCTCGAAATAATGCCAAGATATAGTCTTTAATGATATCTGTGTTGCTGGACATATTACTACAAGTGTGAATAACGATTTTAGGTATTACGTCTAAACTGTATATTTAATTCCGGTTATACAATTTTGGTATCCCTTAGGTTACGGGGTTAACGCAGAAAATCTTAGATCTGTGACCATGTTTTATTTAGCACTGACTGGGTCGGAAAATACGGCCGAGGTAAATGATCCTCCTGCTTTAATGCCTACAAAATGTAGCATGTTTATTTAAGGTTTCGAATTAACAAAGCATTAGGTAGATTGGTCGTAAAAAGATGTTCCCCGCCTTATCGGTGATTTGGGTCAAAACAGAAATTATTTGTAATGCGATGAAGGTCCATTTACTATAAGTGAGATACCTTTTTATTTTTATATTCCTGTGTAAAATACTGGACAATAATATACGATAGTTAGATATACACTCTTCTTGCAATTATTTAAATAATTAGCGTTTGTCTGATATAACTTTCTGTAAATCTGAAGCTGACCAATCTCTACGAGCACTTTGGAATAGTAACCATAATGGAATCATGCAATTTGTATTTTATCAGCTAGGCTCTTAAATGTATTTGGATAAATAGGAAGCATTTTAATTAGTGCGATGTCTAATCTTAATTTTCTTGGAATAACTTGATGAGCTGAATGAATATTTGATGCTTGCACCTACTAATTATAACAAGGGGTATATCGGAATCGTTTCCTTTCAGAAACTTTTAATTCACAAATTAATCGATTTTTTCAGCCAACTCATCAAAGCAAAAGTCTTTTTTTCTTGCTGTTTTGCTTGCAAGTTAAATAATATAAAACAATGTATACTGTAACTGAACAGTCAATCTCTTAAATATTTGATAAAGCTCGAACTTATTAGCTCAGTTTGAGTGTAAAGCATTTTCTTGTCTATGACTTTGAAACCTCAAACTCTTAGCTCGAAGTGTAAAACATTGTTTTGTCTGTGTCATGGAAAACTCGAACGTTTGCTCAATCCGAGTGTTAAACATGTTCTTGCTTTCGACTTCGAAAACCTTGACCTTTAAGCTCAGTCCGAGAGTGGAGTAATTTCCTTCTTTACAAAATCAAAAAGGGTAAGCTCTAAGCATATCAAAAAGGGTAAGCTCTAAGCATATCAAAAAGTGAATAATAGCGCTGAGTTCGATCTGATTGAGACGCGTCCTTTTGTCTACGACCTCAAATAACTCTAGAAAACGTCAAGCTTTGTGAATAGTCGTTTTTGTGCACAAGCATTTAAAAGTAACTTAAAATTATGTAAAATTTTCTTATAGTATTATTTTCTGCAGAATATAGAAGTTATGTAGGTATGTAAAGGTTTTGTTATTTTTAGATAAAAGAATCTTTAAGAAACGACTTATTTTTGTCTCTCACTACAACAGTGTCTCAGAAAAAGGGATATTTAAGAAAAGCAATATTGCTATTACATTTTGAACATGATGCAATAAAGTTTACTAAAGCATCAATAGGTTTTGCCTCTGTTATTAAGGATGAATGTCACAATGTATTGAGAAATTAGCAAACGTATTGTAGCCATTATAAAACAAATTTTGCATTTTCATATAAATCAGTTTCGTCTTCCTCTTAAAATGAGAAATAGAAACATGTATTAATCTTACATACTAGATGTCTCATTTGAGGTGCGGTGTACCTCATTTGAGGAGCGGTGTACCTCATTTGAGGTCCCAGGTAACAAAGAACACTTTATGTGTAGTCGTAGATATGCATCTGATGGTTGTGCAAGTTATGAACTGGTTCAAAGTCATTACAGATCTGAGCTTAGCAACATATACAGGTTTGAAAATAAACTATTTTCTGAATAATTTTCATTTTTTCTTATATCCGTTTTCATTCGGATAGACTTGGATTTCACCATTGACCGAAAGGTAAGTTACGAACAACCTCGAGTTTTTTTTATTACTTTAAGTGATTACAATGACATGAATTTTCAAACAATAAGGATGTTTCAGGAGTTATCAATGCACTATAACAATGTAACCAGCAACCACCATCAATTTACCACAATCAATATTTGTTGTTTTTTTTTCACCAGAATTAAAACGCTTCACAATTTACATTAACGATATTTACTGCGGACTCTAGGTTGTTCGGATCTTACCTTTCGGTCAATGGTGAAATCCAAGACTACCCGAATGCAAACGGCACTGCTGGTCAGGTTATTATTGGAACGTCACAATCGACGAAAATTATTGCATTTTCTCCAATATGTCATAAACTGAACGAAGTGTGTCGAGCTGTTTTGAAAATTGAACTATTCTTGATTACGACTGGCTTAAGTTGGAAATTAGCAGGCGCAATTAGGATAAATTAGCATGGATGTAACTACCGAGGGGTGCGGACTCGTGTCCTCCCTTGTGTTATATTATTGCAGGTTAGGCTGTCAAATTTATTTGTAACAAACCCATGTGACTGTCCTTATGAGGTTTACTGTGGATTGTGAAAAGCATGAACATATTTATTTCCTTTCTCTCTACGACATCCATAAATCGTCTCCAAGCATATATCTCTATCTTCAACCTTTTCAACTTCTTTCTGTAATGGGTTTATCATATATCAATGTTTTATTTGTCTTTTACACTAAACTGGTATTTGTTGTCATCCAGTACTTTTTCATATTGCTACAAATTTATCATCTTAAACTAAGTAAGAAAAAAGATCTAAACCAAGAATTTTTCTTAACTTTCAACAAAAATAATTATTTATTTCCCTAGAATACGAAGGGAATATATAAAATATATAAGAGTCTTGTGATTAAATCCCAAATAGTCCTAAAGTTCTATAGCAAATTCAAAATTATACAGTATTTAGAATCAATCCGGCGGTGAATGAGTGCCAATATCGAAAGTGTTAATCTACAAATATCCTTCAATAATGTTGATGTGCGAAGTCTTGATGCATCGCAATGGTACAAACAAAATGTATGTGAATCCACAATAATCATACAATATTGATTTAATCTTAAAGTAGTATTAAGCACTTTGTAATTTCATTGAATAATTTGAATAAACAAATCCTCTCAAATTAAAATTGAACACAACCAAGATTGATTCCACTAGCCAAATGTTGAAATAGAAATAATCTGGTCTCATGCTAACAAACTGAAAAAAACGCATGTAAAACATCAGGTAGACCAGATTGTTTAAAAGAGAAATTACAATGTTCTGATCTCAGATCCAAGTAAACCTCTTTACCTTCAAGGAATAATAATCTTAAATAATCTACAATCATACAAAAGAATTAGCTATGTAATATGTTGTTAATAAAATATTATACATTAGCCAGATAGCCACAAACACCTACTACTAATTATCCAAACATGGATAAAGGTCAATGAGACAATAGATAGATAGATAGATAGATAGATAGATAGATAGATAGATAGATAGATAGATAGATAGATAGATAGATAGATAGATGACAGACAGACATACAGACATACAGGCAGGCAGGCAGGCAGGCAGGCATGTAGGTGTATATATATATATATATATACATATACATATATATATATACATATACATATATATATATATATATATATATATATATATATATATACACATATATATATATATATACATACATATATATATATATATATATATATATATATATATATATATATATATATATATATAGACAGATATGCAGGCAGGAAGGCAGATAGACAGACAAACAAACAGATAGATAGATAGATAGATAGATAGATAGATAGATAGATAGATAGATAGATAGATAGATAGATAGATAGATAGATAGATAGATAGATAGATAGATAAATAGATAGATACATTGAGTGTTTGTTTTTCTTCATAGCTGGCTAATTGTTGAATGCTGAATTCAATTATTAAGTTCTCTGGAAATACAAACGTTCTATAATAAATAAATTGGACAGAGTCATTTACTTTAATTTATAGTGAATTCAATTCTGGAATTATATTACTGCGATTTAGCAAACGATTGTTGATATATCAACACTCGATAAGCTACCACAGTCACATCATCGCATTCAGTTATTGGATTTATTGTTGACTTTGACTGAATTTTGTTGAGGTCTTTCAATTATTAGCACCTGTGTCGGCAGTTCTTGGATTGTTTTGCTATTTAATTTAAAGTACCATAAGTTATTTTTTTCCCATTGGCACTTTGTGTTCTAGGGAAATACATTGTTTGTTGAATTTTACTAAGATCATTGACTCGTAAAATTAATATATATATATATATATATATATATATATATATATATATATATATATATATATATATATATATATATATATATATATATATATATATATATATATATATATATATTATATATATATATATATATATATATATATATATATATATATATATATATATATATATATATATATATATATATATATATATATATATATGTCAAATCTGTGATAAAGTTTCCTACTAAATTACAAAACCTTGTTTGATATATTAATACATATGGAAATCTGGCATTCTTGCCGACAGGAAAATATTCTGGTAGATCAATGATTGATGGCTACATCTCCATGAATCGACGGCATCAGATTTAATTACGCTTGTTCCGAATGGACTGTTACAAAGCGCATTAAGTCTGTGAATAAAATCATCATAAAGGTTTGAAAGTCAATTTGTCTGCAGTCAGAAAAGCCGTCAAACAGTACGAAACAAAATCAACGCAGCCCTGTTCACCTGAGGGTTATACTAATGGCTTATTTTGCATCTGGACTTATATGAAGTCAATCGGAGTATTGACAAGGCAAACTTTTCTAATTTTGAGATAACCTATTGATCAATTCCGTGTGTTACTATGATGTAAGTCTACTTTTTTCGGCATAAAAAGTCTCAGAAAAGAAAATACGAAACAGTAACATAGTAACAATTTATATCAGTCTTAATGGATAAAAAGCATATTGTGTCTGTAATGTAAACGAACAAAACATATAGTGTAAGCTTGCTTTTTATCGACAGGATGAGGGCCAATAATTAAATATATTTTATACTATACACAAAGATGTCAGACTATTAATTGTCTAATTTAACTAAATTAGTTAAATATAAAACATATATAAGATAATTAAACTGCAAATTAAGTATCGCCAAAGTTACCATTAGCCTACACCTGAAGTAATAAAAACAATATATAAGCACTAGAAATAAGCTTACAAATGCAAATTAATATATCTAGAATACACAACGATAAATACAAAAGAGCATTTTATAACAAACGAAAGGTATACATGTGCATACTAATCTCATCCATTAACCAAATTTAAGTTAATAAATCCAAAAAAAAGTTACATTAGAGTATTATTTTTTGGTATATTACGGAACTTTAGCACAATATCGGTTTTATCATACATGGGAAAAACGCGAGGTAAGTGCCTTTCCTCGACCTGCCAAAAATGACTGGCAACGGCCGTTATCAAAACTATGATCCTTGGATTACGGGTCATATGTTCTAACACATGTGCTTCATACATAAAACAACTATTTTTAACTAAACATATAAACAGAAATGAGAGCTTGGTATAAAACATACATCAACAATGTTATACAGTGCATTTTGATGTATTGATGTATTGATAGAAATGTGCAGGACTGGTGTGTGGCCATTAAACTATAAACAGGATTACCCTCTCCCTGTCTTAATAGGAAATCTGAAGGTCTTTCACATGGTAACATTCAGGTGGTTTTCGGACCAAGCAAACGTGCATAACTATCGCTGGAAGAGAATATTCCATATTCAGTAGTACGGACTTTGTGGAATTCAAGAAGATAATTGTATATGAAGGAATGTGAATATTTTATCCAAAGAAATATGAATATTGTATATGAAGGAATATGAATATTGTATATTAAGGACACTTCTATTATCCATTGCAGAGGAAAATTATTAAGGAGCAAGTGAAGTATATTGTTTTGTTCCAATCTTATTTTGGTTTATGTATGTCAAGTTCAACACCGTGAAAGTGACGATAAAGTTAATTTTTGTGAATAAAAAATAATTAATTCATATCCTTTTAGTTGCAAATGACGCAAATTACGAAAACAATATGTTAGCAATTGACAATCTATAATTTATATAGTTGCTGTCTTGTACATCAAAATACAGGCAGTACACTGTTAATGAAAAAGACAATTAGTGATCCAAGTCTGTCAAATAAGAGAATAAAAATTTATCCTTTATTGGTGATGACTGTAATGCTCGTGATTAGGCCTTATCCATCTCCAGTAAAATGTGTTCAAAACCAATTTATCAAAACGACCCCATTTTTATGATGCGAAAGAAAAAAATAAAAGCTAATAAGTTCAGGTAAGTCATCAACACGTTGATATAATTACCCCTCATTTTACTTTCATTGCAGTTATGAAGAACTTGAGCTTGAGAGCTGATGGAACAAGAATGTAGGATTGAAAATATCAAGAAATGATAATCTGAATAATGTCAGAGAAAACCTTCTTTTTAAAAAAACAACTTCTTTAAGAACGTGACCTTAGACATGATACAAGATTGATCTGCATTCAATAGCTTTGAAAGGCGAGATAATAATTTAACACAGAGACAACAAAATAAAAAGTTAGAAATGCAATACTGCTAAAGTACGATTTGTGGTCATAATTTAAGATATGGTGGATTTATGGGTTAATCACGGACAAATTTAATGTTAGCAATTCTACCAACGCATGTCCTGATTGTGGTCTATGATTTGATATGTTTATATTGAGGAATAAAACGTGCTTTCGAGCATGTAGCATCGATCTAAATCATTGTGAAGGATAAATATGATCTATTGACGGTATGTTTACATTTATGTATTAAAGAATAGAGAGGGAGAGAGAGAGAGAGAGAGAGAGAGAGAGAGAGAGAGAGAGAGAGAGAGAGAGAGAGAGAGAGAGAGAGAGAGAGAGAGAGAGAGAGAAATGGAAATAAATTATAATTAGACTGATATGCTTGAACTGTTAATATTCGGCATTTATTCAAGCTTTGAAAATTGTGAAACAAATAATTTCTATTTAAATCGAAAAACCATTTCACCAAACATCTCTCTACTATAAATAAAGATAGTTGTTATGGTTACAATCTTATAATCTTTATTATCAACATATTTCTTGAGTATAACGTAAAATGTCCCTCATCATACATAAGTAAATTGATCTCAGTTATTCTCGACTGGAACCCAAGAAATCTGAATTAGTTGAATTCTATCAGGGAATCGTGATATCGATCTCTCTCTCTGGACCACAAATTGCACTTTAACAGTGATATATATATATATATATATATATATATATATATATATATATATATATATATATATATATATATATATATATATATATATATATATATAAAGATAAGTAGGTAAGTAGGTAGGTATCAAAGTTTTTATAGCGTGATAACTTTAAATTTTATCCCACACATTGTTTACGATAGGTACAAAAGTATTCCTATTTATGGCACGTGTAGTATTTGTTATAGGTGGGAGAAAGTGATAACATATTGTTTCCTTTGGCATGTTTTTAACCAGTTGCAAATGTAATCAATTCTGTCAGCTCTTTTTTAAGAGCAATGCCATCAATTGTTCATTTTCGTATGCGTTTGCATTCAGGAAGCTTCGATATGTGCTGGTATAAAAAACGTTTAGCACTCTACGATAACGAAAATTAGTTTCCTCGTTTATGAAGAATTGTTAAAATTTATGTTGTTTTTATTTCCTTTTACACGCCGAAAAGAAAAAGAAATTTATGATTTAATTATTCACTAACTTTATATATAGAAAATTAACAAATACAATGTTTTCAGCTTTGTACATTTGCAGCAGTAATTTGTTGATGGAAAACCCCATGATAATCTTCCAAATGGCTAATATTAAAAGATGACATCAACTCTATTTTAAAATTGTGTTTAAGATTTGAATATGAAACCTGACTTGTGAACGGCAATCTGACTGCCATTACGTACATTAAATTTATATTTATTGTTGGCATTGATTAATTATTATAAGCATTTTGTATTTTACCTTGTCCAAAACCAAGTTTATTGTTACCTGACTAGTGACATTTATTTTGTAAACAACATAATAAATAGCTAATACTTATAGATCACTGTAGATTAAATTTTGAGATCATTGTTAGAAATAAACATTTACTTCATTCTGAGTTAAAGATATAATCTCGATTTGACATAAAAGCCTTCCTGAATGAAAATTACATTTCTGATGACAGTATTTTTAGAAAATGATCATTGCAGTCTAGATCAAATAGTAGTGTATATATTCTTACTTACATTGGATTATTCATTCTTGCTTTAGCATCTGAAGCAGAATCAATCTTATTGTTGTGTTCTTTTGTTCATTTAAATTTTATTATTGATATTAATATTCACTGGGATTACAAATTACTCAGTAATATTATCGGACTAAAACTTTAATTTGAAATCATAATTAATTCAGAAAAGGACAATTTGGATTATATTTTAGAATAGATCAAAATGCTGTTGGCAAATCGTCACAATCTAGGCCATTGGCAAACCAGTACGTTCGAGACTTCAATCACATCAACATATTTAGTATATTAATTTATGTTGAACACCGTTGGAATTCAGTTGGAACTTCATACATTTAGATAGGACATATAGGACAATTTGGGATTTAATTCGCAATACTGTAAGTTCGTTTTAAAGTTTCACTTTGCATTCCAGAGAAATAAATTATTTGCTGAATTTTACAAAAACTTAATTGTTTTCGTTCTTTTATGTAACACTACAAGGAATTCAGATTACCAAGGGAGTGTACTAGATAAAATGAATGTATTGCCGTGTATGACAGATTATGAATATTTCATTTTTTTACTAGAAAAGACACTCTTAGACACTTACATTTAAAAACTAAAGATGGGCTAATCAGATAAGCCTGACTGGAGATGGAACTTACGGACAGATATATGATCTTGTCGTACTGTAAAAAGGTCTGTTATTAGAAATAGCTTGTTACATTCGAGCATAAACCATGACGGAGAATGACTCGTTATATGGTCTAAAATATATGTCAATAATAAAAGAGAAATCTCGAAGAATATAAACAGAGAAAGGAGAATTTACTCAATAGTATGATCGATACAAGTAATCTGGATTCTTGATAAAATGACAGCTTTGATGAAAGAATCATTCTCGTGAACAATAATGGGAGAATTGTCTAAGGCAACTTTATTTGTCTTACCCTGACTCTGCGATAATAAAAAACATTAACTTGATATGATCCCATCTTCTTTGCATCTGTGAAGGATGCTTTCTGCGTTATAATGCATACTCATCTATGTTGTTACCTAATCAAGGGTGAAATTTTATAATCCTTGTCCTGGTTGGTAGGTGACGCATTAGAATTTTACCGATCCTATATTTATTTAATTTTTTAAAATTAAATTTATTTAGTTGTCAGAGTTTGTTATAGACAAAGAGAGACTGAATTTATAGACATGGTCATATTATGTTTATCAAACTACTAATTATTAGGTCATGGTTTGAAGAAAATGTATTCTTGCTTCAGTAGAATACTTACATCTCCAATTCTCCTGACACAAAATCATGTAGGGTAGATTTGCAGAACACAAAAACTTTACACAACTTACTTTTTCTGTCTAGTCGCGTATTTGCTTTACTTGTGGTATATTCCCCCATTTGTGAATAGAATTGCTGTGAATATACCTGGCGATTATTGATTGTATTATATAAAATCATAATTATTTCTTTATGGGTGGATTTGTTTGCGATTACTGTATTTGTTGAATATATATTTACTCAAGGACCAGCTAGTCGACAGTCAGATACGTTCTACTAGACATATATCACAGGATTGCCATAATAAATGTTTGTCCATATTGGTTCTGAGATTTGAAGACCGCGAAATCGTTATTATTTATCTTAATTTTCTTATGGTATTTAACCATGAGATAATAAGCGCCAAAAATCAGGATACTTGATATTTGATATTCACACTGAAATTTGGCAAGCACTCTTTGCACTGGTATTTAGGAAGTTATTTCTTTCAGTCGACATGTTGTTCATATTCTGACGATTTTCGATTGAAGTTCTTTTGAAAATATTCAATTATTCTTAAGATTCCTGAAATGTTCAAGAGATGAGACGACGAGTTTATTTTCCGCATTTTCAACATCATTCCTAGATTGCTGAATCGAGTTTACTTGGAACATTGATTGATTTTTAACATTAACAGGGGAATGGACGTCGAGTTTATTTCAAATATTTTTGACATGATCCCATGACGCCTGAATTCGCTTTTAAGTCGGTTCAAACTGCCAACTACTCAGACCAACAAGTGCCGTTGTATAATGCGTCGGTAGATCTGGACTTATGTAAAGATTTAGGACTAATCAGTGGAACAAACAACATATATCTTTGATATACCTGCACAATATGTTACAGCCGATCAAGGTCTGTGCTGTTGGATCTGATTTAAAAAGCCAGTATAGTTTAGTTATGAATTAAATAAATGTGAAATAATATTTTAGTTAGATTTCATTTCTATCCAAATGATATTCCATCAATAGTAGAAAGTCCACAGGTCTTTCTTAACGTTTAAACTAGAAAAGCCTTATGGTAACTTAATAACTTTAAATATTTTCCATAGCATCTTTTTTTGAGGTTTAAAAAATATATCTGGTTAAACATTTTGAACTTCATCCGCACACCAGTTATTTCTGGAACGCAGTGAATATCACGTTGAAGATATTGATTTGACAAGAATCCGAAAGAGATCTGTTTAATCTTTAAGCTCTCTCGTCTTAAATATGTACGAAATTTAGTATTGTAACTGATTTAGATTGATGTGAAATATTATGTTCAATAAAACGGATTTTGAAAGATTTATAAATTTTAATTTACTAAACCTATATAGCTTTCTAATTTTTAATAAATAGTAAATACTTGTTTATTCCCAATAAAGCAAAGAGCTAAAAAATATAACACTATTATTGATTCATTTTAAATAAGTTAAACGGTTATAAATTATTTGGTCGTACTAGCACACAACTCAGTCATGCCACCAGAATCTAAATTATATTATTCCTTTTCAAACAACAAAAGAGAAGTTATTTTTTCATATTTACATGAAAACACAATGGCCATGCTTCGTTAATGCATAATAAAACTACGACCCTCGAAATTATGATAAAATCAAGTGTTGTGCATCGATTTATTAACTCCTTTTGTTTTATCCTAAATCGGTTTCTATCGTCACGATTTCGTTGTGAACATATGACATCGATTACTTAACATTACAAGAAGGAGTCACATAAAACGAATTTATGACTCACGATTTGCAGTTTACATCATACTTTAGAAACGTACTGCCACCAAAGACCTATTTTATTCTTTGATTTATTTGTTTCTTTTAATGAATGATTAATTGGTTGATTGAAGTAATGCTATCAATTATATATGTTAGCTCTTGCAGTCTTATATGAATGTCACACTCTACACTCACAAATAAAGAAAATTCGTTTCAACAAAATAAAAAACCATTTTGACATATTTTTTCACCTCCATATGATTTTGCATTTCATTTGACCGGATGGAACACTTCAGTGAAGCATAATATCATGTTATTTGTCTTTTGTTTGGCTCTATTGTTCTAGTAAATTTCATTAGTTCGACTCTATTGTCCCAGCCACCTTTATTAGTTTCACTCTTTTGTCCTAGCAAACTTCTTAGGTTTGGCTTTCTTGTCTTTGCAAACTTCTATTGTTTGAATGTGTTACACTTCATTGGTTTGACTGTATTGTCCAAGCAAACTTCCTTAGTTATACTGTGTTGTTCTAGCAAACGTTTTTGTTGGTTTTACTCTATTGTCCTAGCAAACTTATTTTGTTTGGCTTTGTTGTCCTTGCAAACTTCTTTTGTTTGGCCTTCTTGTCCTTGCAAACTTCTTTTGTTTCAATTGTTAAATTACTTTGGTTTGTATGTGTCGTCCTAGGATACTTCCGTGGTTAACCTTTGTTGTTATAGGAAACTTCTTTGCTTCGAGGTTGTTGTTCTATGTAATTTCTTTGCAGAAGATTAACGGCCTGCAGATGTTGCATTAATTGTCATCAGCCGCCTTATCACAACTGGATACGTGGAAAAATAATTTAAAATCAATAAACATTCATTCAGCGGTAAATGTTAACTTGATCTTCAATTTGAAGTAGTCACGAATGCTCTGAAATTGTTATTGTCTGTATACGACGGACTATTGAACTTGGCCTTTAACGCCTCAGCACATCTGCTACGAGATAAAATTATCCGATATTGCACAATAAACCTGGCCTATAACGCATCAGCACATATATAATGATATAATCTTATTGAACAGATGTGCAGGAAAGTGTATAAAGGGAATAACAAATTGCCCCCATTACCCAACCACGGAAACATGCAACATTCGAACATATGCTAAATAGCTGCCCTCATCATGATCTACAAAGGGCAGGGCAACATACCAAGCATAAAAAACTTATGGGCACGCATCACATACCCGGAGTTACTAGAGGCCAGAAACAAAAGCCTAGTAAGGACCAATTATAACATCCCGAAATTTATTAACAACATAGGAAAAGGAGTGCAAATCAGAAATATAAAGGCTATATTATTATTATTATTATTATTATTATTATTATTATTATTATTAGTAGTAGTAGTAGTAGTAGTAGTAGTAGTAGTAGTAGTAGTAGTTGTTGTTGTTGTTGTTGCTGTTGGGTTTAACGCCTTTTATCAGCACAAGATAGGCTATACATGGCGGCCAGTATTAATGGTGGAGGAAGAACCCTGGAAAACCCTGGGAAGAACCACCGACCCACGAGAAGCTACTGGCAGGCTTTCTCACTTACCCACGTTAGCCGAGTCTGGACTCGAACTCACGCAGACAGAGGTGAGATGGCAGTGATCCGTAACGGACAGCGCTTTAGACCACTCGGCCACTCTGGGCCCCAGTAGTAGTAGTAGTAGTGGTAGTAGTAGTAGTATTAAAAACATATAATCAAAAACCCAAGCCACGATGAAAAATGGTCGAAGTGGTTGAAAAATATCCAGCTGCTTAGCAACGAGTTAAAGTAAAACTGGCGGCGGAACAAAAACGCTAATTTAAGAATTGATTGTCAAATAGTGTTTCCTAATTTGTCAAACCTGCTTAACTTCCTTCCTATTACCAGCTAGGATAAAACATATGGTCGGAATGGTGGACAGCTGTATAGCAATGATTAAAACAAAGACAGTGACTGGTGATAAGCAATACTAACTAAAACAACTTAAAGATTGTTAATTGCAAACTTATTAAACCAGTCACCCCCTTCCCCGCGATAAATGGTAGACGAGTTTTAAAGACACCCAGCAGTATAGCAATGACCTAAACTATAACAGTGGCGGTTAAGTTAAAAGCTAACGATTAATTTATATTTCAAACGTATAAAACCTGCCAATCCATCCAACCCAACTGCGACAAATAAATTCGAAATACGTAACTGAAAAGTAATTACTCAATCTGAAAAAGGAGCTGGGGACAATCATAAGCAACAAATAGTAATACAGTGATAACATCAATCCAAGTAAAACTTAAACGATGGGTAGGGACAGCCAAAGACACGACCCTCCTAGATAAAGGACATTTAGTTTTAAAAAAGCAAACAGAATTTATACACACCAAACTATGGACATACATAAAGAAAATTCAGTAGTATCAGTATTCTAACCAAATGACCAATCAGGTAAGACATATGATCAGATGACAAGCAGGACGAGTAAGAGATGTGATAAAGAAGATCAGGACACAAGCAGGATACAACAACAATGCAGGATAGGAAATGTTCAGAAAACAAGAAGCGGTAATGACGAAAATCAGGAAAACAAGGCAACATCACAGCAGACAAAGAGTGAAGAGGATAAATAACAAAAACAAAGAAGACCAGGATTAAAAGTAGCAGTAATAATGAACATCAGGAATAAATACAACAGCACAAGGGAATAAGGTAGTAGTAGTGGATGTAAACTTGACCAGGAAGACACAACGGAAATGCAGTACTAAAAAAAAGAAAGAAAATAACGATGAAGTCATACCAACCAAAGAGAGAAGCAGTCACTTTAAAAAAGCAGTAAAACAGAAAAGAAAACACACTCCCCAAAAAGCCTTAAAATAATCTACAGAAACACAGAAACGAATGTGTCATCCCCAATAAATAATATCAAACGCCCAAACCTGAATATCACTCACTAATTCACACCCACCACGACCACAAAAGAAGCACAAAATTTTATAGCACACCACCAAATAAGTGCACATGTACATATACATCTAAAACTGGCATACATCGTAGCACCCACACAACTACACACAACTCCCAACACAACATATATATGTATATATATGTGTATGTATATATATGTGTATGTATATATATGTGTATGTATATATATGTGTATGTATGTATGTATGTATGTATGTATGTATGTATGTATGTATGTATGTATGTATGTATGTATGTATGTATGTATGTATGTATGTATGTATGTATGCATGCATGCATGCATGAATGTATGTATGTATGTATGTATGTATGTATGTATGTATGTATGTATGTATGTATGTATGTATGTATGTATGTATGTATGTATGTATGTGTGTGTGTGTGTGTGTGTGTGTGTGTGTGTGTGTGTGTGTGTATGTATGTATGTATGCATGCATGCATGCATGCATGCATGCATGCATGCATGCATGCATGCATGCATGCATGCATGCATGCATGTATGTATGTATGTATGTATGTATGTATGTATGTATGTATGTATGTATGTATGTATGTATATAATCATATAGTATCATTATCATATAAGGCTTTCAAACTGACCATATAAACTCGTTTTTAGACTATAATATGTTTATCCCAAAGACACTGATGGATTTTATTGACAAGGCATCGAAACACCCTATTCGAACTGAGATCGCAAATTTTAACGGCTGCTGCAAGTCATCCGATAAGGCAAATTTGTCGGAAAACCCAATTACACATAGCGCACGAAAAATAACAACTATCACTAGGTAAGAACATTCACCAGTCAGTAATATTCGATTTTAATGTCACATGTCCGAGCAAAAAAAGAAACTTGACATAGATATGAAATTATCTTATTTCTGCTGCTTGTGTGAGAAGGTCACAGCTTTAGTCATTCAGAATAAGACGGAAGGGAGCATTCGGGACGCTCCTGGTTGCATGGATTAGCGGTTAACCACACAAATTTAATGGCACGCATACGTGTGCACACAAACGAGTTGTGCATGCCCACAAGCGATATACATGTACGACTATAATCAATAGAACGAAAGATGAACGTTACATGTTCACTGTCCGCTGTCAATAGGAATGTTCTGATAAATGTATTATATTTAGAAGCCATTGTTCTTTTGCAATCAAATCAATATTGATCCATTTGACATTATTTGACTTTGATTGGAAGTCTTGTTTCCTAACATGATGTGGGATCTTGTAATAGAACAAAGACGAATACATTTTCTTTACGAACATACATTTTATCTTTCCTGGTTGAAATGATGTTCAACTTCTAGCATAAATTATCATCGTTCCCAGTGGAAATGATATAAAATTTTAGACTTTAAATTACCACCGTTCCCACTGGAAATGAGGTCAAAGTTTGTATTTTAAATTGCTACCTTTCGGGATGGAAATGATGTCCAGCTTTTGACCTTAAGTTGCCATTTTTGTTAAGGCAAATCCAAGTTGCTACATTCCACTGTGTTTTATTTAATACAACTTGGTCTCTGCACTGATGTTAATACAAAATATCCGTGTCGCCTCATGCTTCCTGGGATCTAAGTACAATTTGGTGTCCGTATTGATTAGCGCAATATTCTAAGAAATGATCAAGTATTTGGCGAATGTATGGAGGCCTTTCAATAAAACAATATATTCGATACTGATTTCATACTATACTCGGCCCAGGAGTAATGCAGGAAAATAAAATATTCTACAACTCAAAACTTAATTAAGTTGGGACATCCGAGTGCTTTAAATTAGCTTCTAATTTAAATATTGTTTTCTCGAAAAATTGCTTACGTTATGTCGTTTGTAACATTTAACTTAAAAAGTGTTGTTACAGTGATATTTTGTCATTGTATATTTTATCACAGAATAAATGATATATAAAAAGTAAATTTAAAGTATTTATCTATTCGGAATCAGGCTGCTTATTTTTCGAGCTCATAATATGCCTAATTTGGTTAGTAAAACCGGTATCGCACTGGAAGACTCAAAGTTACTCAAAAGTTGTAGTAATTGTTTATTTCTGTTTCTTTCTCTTCTTGTTCTCTTGTTCTTTTTAATTTAAATCAACATGTCATTTAGATTATCGTTCAGAAAAGCGATCTTTGTAGTTCGTTAACTCTTTAATGAGATGCTTTTATCCAGGATTTCGCACGATACATTCGTGAGCTATCAGTACCGGCCAGAAATATGATGAAGGCTCATTTCCACAGGAAATGTTATGCCATGCGTGACCTAGCTTGCGTAAATTATATGTTTAATACCAAATATATTTTGTACATGTGGAACTAAATAACATATAAAGAAAACAATTAGTCATACAAATATAAATATAAGGTTAAACATGTGATTCATACAGAAAACAAAATGTAAGTAAAATTAAATAAAACGTAAGTAAAGTTAAACAAAACGTATGTAAAGTTAAAGAAAACAGAAGTAAAGTGGTATTGTTTCGCCATTGGACCATTATTTTATTCGTTTGATAGCACTAAATACAAGAGTAAATTGCTTGGCAGACCACATTGCCGAACTACCCAATTATATGATACAGACACTAGTTTAAAGTAAGAAGAAAAATCTGATTTCAGTTACGCTTTTACATAATGGAAGTAATAAACTATACACACAAAGCAAACTACATGCAATCTTGAACTAAAGCAATCACCTTTACAAATATGATGTGTACATGTTTGTCGTCTTTAAATATAATCAGATGTTTAGCATAATATTCTTTCATATATGTGATGTATGTGAATATATATATATATATATATATATATATATATATATATATATATATATATATATATATATATATATATATATATATATATATAAGTGTGTGTGTGTTAATAAAATATGTCTGGGGTTTTAAAGTAAATATAAATATATCTGTAATTCATGTTTACTTTCTGACATTACTTACTAAGGCGGAAAGCAACCATAAACCTGACTATCTATAGTGGACGTTAGGGTCCTTCGAAATTATGATATCGCAAAGAAATTGACTTTTCTATACGCTGTTTCTGTTTCTTTTTGTATTGTTTTGTTATTGACTTCCTGTTGTTGCCTTGGTTATTGCTGTTTTTGTCTCTTTCTTTATGAAGTTATTGCATCGAAAACTGACTATTTTGTAAAAAAAACAACAAACAAAAAATAGCTCTCACTACACATCTACTGTTTTTGTAGCAATGCCTCTCACCAAAGACTATCTCAACGACACCTGATTTATCACCAACCTGTAACTGGCTGAAGACCATGCTGATAAGAATTCAGCTGCGCAGGAAACTGGATCATCCACCAGGTGCTTACCAGGTGCTAAATGTTTCCCTTCTTCTTTGACTCAGTATGTCGAATTAAATCAAATTATATTAGGCAATGTAAATCATCTTAAACGTGTATACTCGTACAAAGTAGCATTAACCCTACGCTGACTCAGTTTACATTACCCCATAAGTATGCATGTGTCCACATATATACACGTGTCACCACCCCTCATGCGTTGAATCCAGTAGGTAGACCTAAATTACAAAACGTTTGCGCACATCTACGGACGGCGTCGAATCATGTCCCAGAGTTTCGAGTCTGTATCTCAAAAACCGTCGTCTATACAATAACTGTCAAGATACTGGTGTCCTAAGCTACCTATGCTATCGTTACTCCCTACTCATCCTCCCAACTCTCTGCCCAGATTTGGAACCCTATTTAACACGGCAGATCCCTACCTACTGGGAACCGACCGACCCATCCCAGACTGTTGTATACATGTACGGACCACCCCATTTACCCCAGAAAATGTGAAGCATCTATCTTGCACGGTGAAGTACCATTAGGGCATCATGACTAACACGTGTACTCACAGTCAGGATCACATAATCACCATCTTTTATCTAAAATATCGTATTTTGGATAGAATATATCATTACTCGCACTGAGATATCACTTCAGTCTGTAAATCTTGCTTGAATAATTATTATTTATAAGACTCATTCTTCAGCAGAAATGCAACATAATTAAATTTAATTGGAAAACACTAGCCTGATACAGGTCACGCGAAAGTAGGGATCCTTATCGACTCATTCGGTTTGCCACAAAAATTAGATCACAGAGACAAAAAAAATTTCATATAATGTTTAAACCTGATGACCAATACTTGAAAATCTGAATATAGTTTGGATTATAATGGAATGATACTCATAACCTTTTCCTACAAATATAGAAAATGTGCATCTACAATAGATAAAACATTCATTGTTTTACAAACCGTGAATAAAGTGTCGTCATCAAAGAATCTGGCGATAGAAGAGAGTGATTGTTCCAATATTTTACTAGGTGTTTTAAATTAGTGCATGTGTAAGACTATCTGTCATTTTCGAGAAATCAGAACTTAGAAAAATACTCAAGCAAAGACTTCTCGACAATTATTGAACTTATTTATCTGATTCGAAATAAATAAAATATGACTACAAAATATTATTTATGCCTTTATCAATTGTTAATTCTCCAAGGAAATGTTCGATTAGTTTTGACAACATGCTACAAGATGCCCAATGTGAATTACGTCCGGCTGCTCCATTGATAATGTATCGTAGCCTCATTCTCGTACCCCGTCCACGAAGTACGGTTAGTAAAACTAATTACTTACTGAACGTTTCTCTCTCTCTCTCTCTCTCTCTCTCTCTCTCTCTCTCTCTCTCTCTCTCTCTCTCTCTCTCTCTCTCTCTCTCTCTCTCTCTCTCTCTCTGTAGCAAATACTGTATAATAAATATGCAGATTACGACTAAATTACAAGAATTTACAAACATGCATTAGCCAAGATAACAACAGATTTTATCTGAATGGTCACTTTTAGGTGTATGTTAAATTTTGTATCGGTTATCTTTTGGTAATACCTTTCTTTGGGCAATACGTTAAAGCGTGCATGGGTTATCTTTTGGCAGTACGTATCGTTTGACAATACGCTAATGCTTGCATGGGATATCTTTTGGCAGTACGTATCGTTTGATAATACACTAAAGCTTGCATGGGATATCTTTTGGCAGTACGTATCGTTTGACAATACGCTAAAGCTTGCATGGGATATCTTTTGGCAGTACGTATCGTTTGACAATACGCCAAAGCTTGCATGGGATATCTTTTGGCAGTACGTATCGTTTGACAATACGCCAAAGCTTGCATGGGATATCTTTTGGCAGTACGTATCGTTTGACAATACACTAAAACTTGCATTAGATATCTTTTGGCAGTACGTTTCGTTTGACAATACGCTAAAGCTTGCATGGGATATCTTTTGGCAGTATGTATCGTTTGACAATGCGCTAAAGCTTGCATGGGATATCTTTTGGCAGTACGTATCGTTTGACAATACGCTAAAGCTTGCATGGGATATCTTTTGGCAGTACGTATCGTTTGACAATACGCTAAAGTTTGTATGGGTTATCTTTTGGCAATATATTAAAGTTTGTATGTGTTATCTTTTGGCAATGCGTTACAGATTGTATGGGTTATCATTTGTAATACGTTAAAGTTTATATGGGGTTTTTTTAGCAATACGTTGAAATTTATATGGGTTATCTTTCCGCAAGACATTAGCGTGATTGGACCTTTTTTTCCTATCTGGAACATTGCAATGATTATATCTTGTTTATTTGACTCAGTTTCGTTTCAGGTAAATGCAGTTTAGTGTATTGACAGACTATACCAGAGTCTAATGATAGGATACGTTCATTATGTGTATTTTAAACACATAAATTCAATAGTTGCATTTCATATTATTTTTAACATGAAGTTTTCATTTCGTTCAAGATTTATGTCAAAAATGCAGTAAATATTGGTTTATCTATATATTAAAATCTCGATTACAGGCAAATCAAACTTGTCCACACCACTGTGATTTGCTGTTTTACTTTAATTAATCGTCGATTTCAATCATTCTTCAATGTCCTTTGATTTAATGATAATTCATTAATTTATTCTTACCATGAGTCTATGATTTATTTCTCTTTCTTTATTTCCTGTTTATTAATGTATGTGTATGCTTATCTACATCTGACGTCTACTGTAAGAAATATTCCATTCTTTAGAACTGACCTCAACCTCAAAGTGTTCAATATAATGAATGCATATATATATATATATATATATATATATATATATATATATATATATATATATATATATATATATATATATATATATATATATATATATATATATATATATATATATATAATTTATTTATATTATTTTAATGGGTATGTGGCAGAATGAGACTTGTGCTTTCACTCTTTTCTCTTCTGAATGCTTACATGCACACATTATTTTCTGTCGATTATTCCTGATAAATGAGATACGTCGTATTTATTGTAATTAGAAAGACCAATCACATAGTTTTTCACTATCTGCATCTCAAAGTCGACATTTTCATTGAAACGATCTATAAATTAGCTTCCTGACATAGGATCCGGGCCCTTTGATGAAATCAAGAAGAAAAAAATACCTGTCATTAAAACTATGGACTCTACGGTAGAAGTCATTATCTAGTGGCTAATTAACTGGAGTAAAAAGAAAAGAATCGATCACCGGAACTTTAAACCATGCAAGCTGCTTGTGCGTAAAAGTACCGACTAGCCTTGGCCAATTTTGTCACATACCATATTTTTCTAGCTTTAGGTTCAACTAACTGTATGTGACTTAGACACAAACAATATTAAACAATATAGACCCCGCCAGTCCATTTTGAAAAACCAGATTTGTAGATTGTAATGCCAGAGATTTTTACCGAGAGATTTATTTGTGTTCGTTGTATTGATCGTTTGTGTTCCTCGGGAAATGTTTCCTGTCCATCGTTTCAGTTGCAGCTAAATTCCCCAAATGATTTTCTGAACAACATGGAATATTATTGACCTGAATTGTATATTGAATTCATTATATCGATAAAATACTCTCTTGTTTGTATTGAAAGAAAATATTCTCAATACGATAAAAACAATATTTACTCTAAATAATGCATGAATAAATTGGAAGAAAAGAATTTATATTTGACAAAATTATGTTCTTCAAAAGCAAAACAAAACCGCAAGAATTATGAAATCAAATTTTCTGATGCGTGTGATGAAATTGATAGAATAGTTTCTTTCGTATATATCAAAAGTGACATAGCGTGTAAATTCATGGTTTTTATTTATTTGGCATTCGAATCAAATATGATTAATTTTCTTGCCGATGGGTAACTTGATGAGGCTAATGAAATTTAGATACTGAAATTTATAATGCTATTTCTCCTTATGATTTCTTCTTAGGAACGTTTTTGTACACATGATATCCAATTCATTTGGCCACATCAATAAAAGGTTTCCTTTTATTTTCATATATCACTGCTACACACTAAAATATCGATAACTTTATTAACCGAATACTAGGCAAAACTCGAATGACTTTTTCAATGAGTCCAAGTGTGAATATTAGATGTCTGAGCATCGAAAGAGTCTAAGACTGAAACTAAAAGTTGTATCCATGAATTCGAGATGTTGGTTTGTTCTATATTAAATATGTGAAACAGCTTTAAATTTTGGAAAAACGCCTGGATGTTTTCAATATGCATGTTTTATAGGGCACTGAATTATTTGCTATTGTGTCAGTCTTAAGAAAGAACGGTTTCTTTTGTGAGTTAAACCCCATTTTTCAGCGCAAGATGGGCTGTATGTGGCGGCCAGTATATTTGGTGAAAATAACGGAAAGAACCAACAGGGAGCTAGTGATAAGCTTTCTCATATATCCATACTGTCCGAGCCGAAAATCATTACTTCCTCAGAGGTGAGACGTAAGTGATCTGTAACAGCGAGCGCCTTGGGCCATCCGGCCACTTCACGCCTTGGACCACTTGGCCAATCGGCACTTGGGCCACTCAGCCACTCGATGTCCTGCTAGAAAGAACATACGGTTTTGACTGAATTTTAATTATCGACCAAATGACTGAGAATAGACTGAATATTCTTTATAAAATTGTTTTGTAAGCATGCGAATATTACAAACTTCAAAAATGGATGACATAATCCTGATGAAAACGTTGCACATTGCATTAAAATATGACAAAGGAAATACTATTGTTGCAATTCAAAATGATCCCGCCTTTCTTTTTTAGATCCTAACTCGACACTATTAATCAGATAAACCTTATGCACATTTCGATATTTTCATACAACGTTCATAACCACGCCCAATAGCTAGGATGTTTTGAATACATTATTACTAATTAGTATTATTTAATTTGATCATAATCATTATTTGCGTGTATAATAAAGAGTTTTAATTCACCTATTAAACTGCATAGTTCATGTTTCTGAAATTGCAATATACACTAAGTACAAGTAATCTTGGTTTATACTCACATTCCTTATTTCAGTAATAATATGTTCTTATGACGCTTAAGTTCATTTTCGGTCCTTTACATTCATTTTTAGCTGCAGCTAACCACGTATTTGGTTACATTTAAGACATTTCCAGTGACCCTTCCTTTATTTTCCATGTTTCTTTTTGATGATAAGTATTGTGTCATACACTTTTGGAGGCCATTAAAATGCCCAATTTAGTTAAACGAGAAAGCAGTGTGCATTGCGATATTATAGTACTTGCATGCAAGTGATCTGCATATTTAATATGTAAGCTTGCATATTCTGACTAACCATAATGCGTCCCCAAAATAATTGAAAGGTTTTAAAACAACCCGGCATTGTAAACCCTAAACTATGTCCATGTGGCTAAATTATAAGGAATTAGGAAATCAACATATAATGGTAAAGCATTGAATGTGGAATTGAATGGAAATATATATATATATATATATATATATATATATATATATATATATATATATATATATATATATATATATATATATATATATATATATATATATATATATATATATATATATTATATATATATATATATATATATATATATATATATATATATATATATATATATATATATATCAATCGCTAATTTCAGACTAAAATCAGACCAATTCCACACCTACCTGACTGACTGCATATCTTAACATAATATAAATTTCACTTATTAAAAAGGAATGAAAACAACATCTAGTTTTTGGAATACGAGGCTTACTCATAGGTTTCATATTCGGACACTAAGCTTACTCATAGAATATATATTCAAATGGTAGGCTTACTAATAGGATCGATATCATAAGATTCATATTCAAAAACTAAGCTTACCCATAAGATTAATATTCAGACACTAAGCTTACCCATAAGATTGATATTCAGACACTAAGCTTACCCATAAGATTGATATTCAGACACTAAGCTTACCCATAAGATTGATATTCAGACACTAAGCTGACTCATATGATTGATAGTCAGACACGAGCTTATTCATAAGATCGATATTTAGACACTAAGCTTACACTTATAGTCGATATTTAGACGCTAAGCTTACTCATAAGATCGATATTCAGACACTAATCTTACTCATAACATCGATATTCAGACACTAAGCTTACTCATAAAATCGATATTCAGACACTAATCTTCCTCATAAGATCTATATTCAGACACTAATTGTACTCATAAGATCGATAATAAGACACTAAGCTTACTCTTATAATCGATATTTAGACACTAAGCTTACTCATAAGATCGATAATAAGACACTAAGCTTACTCATAAGATCGATATTTAGACACTAAGCTTAATCATAGGATTTATATTCCAACACGAGGCTTAAAAGCGCGAGGTTAACGCGTAGAATTGATATTCAGACGCTAGGCCTACTCATAGGACTTATATTTAGACACTAAACGTACTCATAATATCGATATTCCAATACGAGACTTACTCATAGTATCGATATTCCAACACAAGGCGTACTCATATGATTGATTTTCAAGCACGATGCGTACGCATAGAACTGATAGTCAAACACTATAGTTATTGATTTTATACTCAAGAAACAAGTTCATTACTGAAGCTACAAGTTTGCAACAACAATTAAAGCACAATAAAGGTCAACTATTATTAATGGCATCTCATTATGACCATTAATAAATACATTTCCAGTAAAATCTTTTGGAAAATGTCATCTTACGATAGATATATCCACTAGTCAGTCTCTCTCTCTCTCTCTCTCTCTCTCTCTCTCTCTCTCTCTCTCTCTCTCTCTCTCTCTCTCTCTCTCTCTCTCTCTCTCTCTCTCTCTCTCTCTCTCTCTCTCTCTCTCTCTCTCTCTCTCAGCTAAAAAATTTTAACTACTGCTGCTACTACTTATACAACTACTGCTACTGCTGCTAATAATAATGTTAATTTAGCACCGTACCAATCTTTAAAAGTCTATCCTTTTGCATGTATATGCATATACATGTTTATACATATACATATATACATGTTTACATTCTTCTTTTATAAACAAATACACAAATTATACAAAACATTTCACACAGATAACAAATATATTTATGCAACCTTTGCTGAGATTGTCTGGTCTTTCTCTGATATGATGCAGCACATTATACGTGATTTATTGAATTTTTCTATCAATTACAAGTTGAATAACAGCTGTTTTAGGACAACAGCGGGTGTTTTTACGTGGGATTTTGTAACAATAACGATTTTATCATCGCCCTAAATGACACCGAAATATATATATATATATATATATATATATATATATATATATATATATATATATATATATATATAATGTACGTTTCTGACACAGAACAGCTAGTATTTTGTTTTAATATGAATTTTTGTTTGTTTACTCACTAATAGTTAAATGATAAATGTTATTTTAATACGTGAATGACTACTGACTGACTAACTGAAAGGCTGAATGAATGAAAGAACGAGCTAATGAATATGAATAAGAATATTCACAACTGTAAGACATTTATATATTGTATTCCAGAAAAAACAATAATAATTGAGGCATTATGGCAATTATTAGCACTGAGAACAGGTAATTGCAAACAAATAACTATAAAATATTTAACTGCCTACTTTGGCAAAACAAAGCCATTCAATACAGACTGCAATGAAGCAAGAATCATATATTGACGATGATAGAAAAGTTACACCTTTAGTGCGCACACCACTTGGGGAATGTATTATCTGCAGACGAACATCATACTATGCAAGAACAGAAAGGATATATCAACAACATTTATATTATGTAGATAAAGTAAACATTTTCATGAGAGTCTATACAAATATACTTTTATATTCTGCAATCTTTGGAATATAAGGCATTTTCTTTTTTGCCATGAGCGCAAGGTCATATATAAAAGCTAATATTTTCATACCATTTTAGACTAAGTTTCCAGCATAATTATTTATTTTTATAATATTTAGGCGATTATTAATTTCGGCATGTATTACTTCTCAAAGTCTTTTTTATTTGACCCCCAACCCCCCAATGGACTTTGTTTTTAGCTACTATTAGTTTGTATATATTACTGTTCGATTCGAGGAATAAAGTCTGAAAGTTATAGGTAATAGAATAATGGTATGATAATTTATTTAGAATCAATCTTCATTTTTATGTGATTAATAAGAACTGAAGAATTGGTTACACCTAAGCTTTTCAGTTTTAGGGTTTTAACTACTTTAAGATCTAGTCTTTCATGGATATATTGGGCGTGTAATTTTCTCTGAGTCAAGTTCCCATAAAAACTATGTAATCTAATGCAATGTAAAATAATGTACAAATATCAACAGTTTCAGTTCTTGCCTCGTTTTCACTAACATTTTATATCAATGTACCCAATTTCCTTTTGCCCCGTACTGTCTTTGGAATTCTACTTAATTCTCAAAATAAAGGTTTAAATTTTTTAAAAAAATCACTTATAGTACAAGTTAATTTATGCTCTTTAGGTAAGATCAGAACAAACGGAATATGATTCTACAGAACTTGATCTCAGTATGGCGAAGAAATGTTTATCTTTTGACTGTTTTTATTATCGTCTTTTGTCGAATAATAAGAAAAACGGGGAAATATGATATTTAGCAACCAACACAGTGTGTAATGGCAGATCAAAGTTGTTCATACTAAGGATATTCAATACACAATGATATATCAAATTTAACAGCTTTTAACATTCATAAGCATATTTAAATACAAATGTTACTTAAGAGTCATTATTACAAGTCATCGATACAGTTTCTGGATGGAGGCAAAACTGCATATAACAAGAAAAAAATTATACAATTTACCACGTCATTTGGTCTTCTCTCTATTAAAGCATGATTTACTGATGAGCTACTGCAAATATAACTGCCATAAATGCGAAACCAACAAATGTGCATGATATTTTCTTTACGTCTTTGTTACCGTCCAACTCTTTAAAAAGTACGTTGAAGAAGACGATGTAGAAAATGGTGCCTGTGGCCAAACTCTGAAGAATTGCGTTGGGAACGTTCACATCCGAGTATAACTGAGCACCTGTTGATATGGCAGTTCCAATGATGATACCAAGAGCACATATTATCGAAAAAGAACTTATAATAAAGACAATTGAAGCTGGACGTTCATTATTCTTTGAATGCTGTAATCCCATCCCAAATGATAATATTCCTCGGTGGATAGAAATAGCGACACACAATACCCATACATCTTCTTCCAAACTCTGTAGTCCCAGTGCCATCCCTTCAAAAACACCATGGAAAGACAAAGCAGTTAGATACAATACCGAGCGTATCTGGCTTCTGCTATCTTCGCCACGGCTTAGCTCCGTAACCATTGTTTTTACCTCTACCTCCTGAAGAGGCGCAGGTTCCATATCCATCTCAAACTTCTGTTCAGTCTCTTCTCTGTCTTGCTCATTTCTGTAATTATCCGTCCGCTCCCTATACGTTTCTGTGTGTATGTCATTATTTGACAACGAACTGAGACTTTGACATTCAATGTCATAAGCAGGAAGTCCACTAAGCTCCCGATCTTCTGTAGTGGGAATGTAATCATGATCATAACTTTCAATGTCTCTCTCTGACGGACAACATGTATCTTCGTGAAACTTATAATACAGAATACGTATTGCATGCTCTCCAAAGATGACACCAAAAAATCCAACAATGGTCATAAGTTCTGCTACGGGATATTTTGATCTGGAACCTATCTGCTCAAGTAACTCGTCTACCTTGTTTCTTGTTTCAGGCATGAGGTGGAGAAAACACGTGCCAAGAAATACTCCGCCAGAGAAGCATCTTACACCACTGAGGATATAATCAAAAGAACGTCGCCATTTCATCATAATGGTACCGCAGTGCTTTAAAAGACGATAAGGTACTAGTCCTAACAGGACGGTCAACGTGGTGATGATCAAAAGGGACAGGATTTTGGCCACCACAACATCCATATCTACCTCTTTTGTCAGTGTTTGCGACATTGCATAGTATAATCAAATCTGTTTATTCCAATTTATGTCTCATTATTTTAATTATTGTTTCAGGAACGTATATATTAATTATGATCATTTTTATACAACACCTTATTTGTTCTTCAATTTATTCAAAAGCAGCGTAATGACCAAGAATCACTATCAGTAGTTTTAAAGAAAGAGTTTCTATTAGCTACCTCTGAATTCATTCTTTAACAAAAATAGCTCCAATCTTCATTCCTCGACAGCTTTTTCTTGACAGGAATTTTCCATAAATAAAATCTGATATAATACAGTTTTCTTCTTCTCAGTCGTCTTCATTTTTTTGTCTAACCAGTCTAATTTTATGAAAAGTCCTGGCACCAGTTTCAGAATCATGTTTTTCTTTATCTCCAGAAATGAAGTCACAAGCGCATTCTAAAGAGATAAAAGTAATATTTAACACAGACACATATCGAGTGTGGCATTTCTTACAGCATGTCAATTAGCAAATATTATAATATCTCAGATTTTAGGAATTTCTTCATTTTCAAACAGGTGTAATGTTTCTGTCAGTCTGTCTCAGTTTTTGTCCCAAGATTCATATGTAATTACTTGGACCACCTACGCTCTGAAAGCAAACATAATGATTTTCTAAGCGAATACAGTACCAGACAATTGCAAACCAGCCAAGCAAATGACGTACTGTTTCACAAGCCTGCCCTTACCAAGCTGAAGGAAGATGCTTAATACCCTGACGTTAATGAAATCGATTCTCGAATCTAAAGTAAAATTACAAATCAATGTGTCTACACAACACTGATTGAAAAGTAGCTTAACAAAGACTATAATGAATATATGCATATTAGGCGTACGATCATTACCTGAGTAAGATCCGCTATCCTATTTCTATCCAGATGGCGTGTAAAGTTGTTTTTATTTAATATTTGCAGCACAAGTATCAAACGATAGTATCCCAAATAAAGAATATTTCTGCTTTCTAAACAGGTGAGATATCATTACACATCCATGGACTTTGATTTTCTTTTGATCCTCGCAATGAGTGGAATCTTAATGTCAGCTTTAGCAAGCACGTTTGAACCCAAACGAGATCACATCTGTAACGCATGATTCAGATATATATTGTTTCCGCTTAACTAAATATGGTTTGAATAATCATTAAAAGAAAGCAATTCTGAGGACTTTTTAAAATCTTCCTGCACAGTGACTGTATTAAAAATTCATTTCACAAAATCAGTTTATAACTAACTCAAAGGCTAAATAGAAAGTATTACTGTTCCAGACAGAAATATATTATTATATATTATCTCAACGTCTCTTTGTCTTCTACAATACAATATAAGTTGTCGTAAGATGTTGGATGCAATTAATCATATCAACTTTAATTCAACGTTGACTGTTGATCTACTGATGTCCGACAGAGAGGAGAACATGAATAAATGATGAAACTGGAACGGACTCACCTCCTCTAGTCTTTGAGGTTCACAATATATTTACTGCCACGAGCAGTTTTAATTCTTGTCTATGTGTAAAGAAAGGTAGACTTTTCTTTCCAAAACAGTCCTCCCAATACCTTTTACGATGTGTCCATTTTGTATATAATAAAAATGTGCTGCAACTGGATGGAAAGTACAAATAAACGTATACGATTCAAACTCCACTTCTGAATTTTATTCCAGAATTTGACAACGGCAACAAGGTCTTGGAGTTAATAATTTAATTTTAACATGTTTCAAAGTCCATTGCTTATTAGCAACCTTATCTATAATGATGATTGAAGAAACCGTCAACCTTCGTCCCCATTTTAAATTGTACGATTTTCAAACTCTTCTTTGGAGAAAATGTAGATATTTTTGTTTGTCTTATGAATCCTTTCTCATTTTAAAATTCCACGGTTGAGTTGGAAAGAATTACTGTTGCTGCATTACAATTCATGTTTTTACCTAGATTGTTGAAATAAAATCGTATTTTCATCAATCTCTACTTTTGAATATATATCATGTGTTGTTAACATAATGCTGTTATTGCATTAAAACTAGTCTGATATGTGTCTTCTAAGGTAACAATTTCAGCTTTAGCTCTAGCCATCGCTTTCTCAGACTGCATCCAATACAACATCCTTATTTGTGAGCCTATGTATGGCTCTTCAAAACAAAACATGGGTATAAATAAAACTTAAACCAAACTATTCAATATTTCTTGCTTCATGTTGGTCTATATAGCCCGCACTTACTGTTAGTCTCGATAGTCCGGACTTGATGTTGGTCTCTATAGACTTGCTCTTGGTCTCTCCGTTATTGGTGTATATAGCTTGCACTGGTTAGTGGCCTCTATAGTTCGCACTTGCTGTTGGTCTCAAAATCCTCACTTTGTTAATTAATGTCGCATTCAATCTTTAACACCGACAGTTCAATTATTTTTCTCCTCTTTCCTCCCTATCTGGCATAAATGTGTGACAAATAGCTGGAGATCACATAGGAAGTCGCTCACAACTGAAAGTCGATAAAGAAAGAAAATCCGCTTGGATAAAATTGTATAGATTCAAAATACAGAATAAATGAAGCAAGATTCAGGTTACACGCTGTGTCCAACTTACTGTTATTTCACCATCTCATGCTCGTCGATTTCTAATATTGTGTTTATGAGGAGTATTGACTAACCTCATAACAGAGTGAAAAAGCATGACCGTTATGAAGCACTTTACTCCAAACGTGCCATACAATGGATTAGATATATCTTCCATACTAATATTCAAATTATTTTCGATTATGTCGTGAAGAGCAAGAAGTTCCATTATTGGCCTCAGGTGTACAAATCTGTTTGAACAACCAGAGTACAGCGATATATTTTTTATTGGCAACCGACAAATTAACCATCTACCCTAATAACGAGTGTATTAGGCGTTATTGTAGGCACTCCTAAACATGACTGTTTCATTTGATTGTAATTGACTTTATGCATTGTTTTATGATAAATTGCACTAGAACAATATCCATTGGTTATCAGACAGGGCGATGTTTAACATTTATACGCATTTTTAATACTCAGATATAATACTAAATTGTAGATACATTTGTTTTTGTTCCTAAATAGTTATCTGTGCAAACCGCACACATTTTTAATAAAATATAAAAAGAATTATATATATATATATATATATATATATATATATATATATATATATATATATATATATATATATATATATATGCAGGGTTGTGGTATATTTTTATGATTTCTTGATCATGAGCCAGTATGCACTGTAGATTTCAATGAAATAGACTAACTCAATATTTTATATATAATTTCAGGAATTTTGCTTTGAAGTTTAGTTTCATAATTGTATAATCGGCGATAAAGTACGGCCAGACAAACCGAAAAGTTTGCTTCGCACGTTTGCTGTTGGTAAGTATAGACTTGACTGTTTTGACTGGTTTCATTGGTGTAAATAAATATACTATTCTCTTTAAGAAAGTGTAATAAAGTGAGGCAGACTAGAAAAAATGGACATCTAGGGGAAAAGAAACTGTAAAACTATTTATTACTTTCATAGTGCGTTAAATTTACATCATGGAAATATTACATGATTACTTTTTCTGCCATCATCTCAACAAAAACCTTAATTGGTTTCCATTGATTCCTTTTGTGCGCGACAAATTAAGCCCTACAAATGAAGTGCCATTTAGATCTTGAAACGAGATAACAGGAATGGGAATCGATAATGTCCGCTCATTACTGTGTGATGGCTGACATTACCAGCGTTCCGTACATTGTCAAATAATCTGTTTTCACCTATTATCGGCAATCATGTCAAAGACGCAAAGGGTAATTTTTTCAACACAAGTTCTGTACATTGTCACCATTTATATGTACATTGTATCTTAATTTATAAATCATTAATATTATCAGAGTGAACATGTCTCGGAGAATGATTTAGCCACACTAAATTGCAAAGAAAAATACCGGCAATTAGTGTTTTACATCTAAACCCGTCTAGACTGGAAACAAAAAACTTGAATAAAACTTCGATATATATATATATATATATATATATATATATATATATATATATATATATATATATATATATATATATATATATATATATATATATATATATATATATATTGTTCTCGTAATCTAAACCCGCGATGATCGTCAGCATCGTATTCTTACTAGGCAACAAAAGATTGTTCAGTAATTCACCCTGGATAAGTGAAACGTATGAAAACAATTATGAATATATACAAGGGTTTTGAAACTTTAAAATTTATTTAAGAGAAGAAGTTTGTAAAATATGGATATATACAAAATTTGACAAATGTGATACAGTCGGAAGACACACGTTTTAAGTTGCGATGTGTACTTAAGTTTCATTATTAGAGTCAAGATCCATAGACGTGAGTCAAGTTCTTATATTGCCGTGTGGTTAATTAAGCTTGTTTTGCTCTCAGGGTAACTTGCAACATAGAAAAGAAAAAGGTGTTTTAATGCAGACAAGGAGAATCATCTGCATCAGCCATTCACCCGACAAAAACAATGCTACTAGATATAGTCAGCTGGCATGCCCAAAACGAGGCCTCCAGATAGATCAAAGTGGACACTCTTGTTACAGCAATTTCAGTCTCATACTCAGTTTAATTGGTCACTGGTTAATTGGTTCTGTTTTAAGTTTAAACGGTTCGTAATGAAGAGTATCTATCCACTTAAAATTGTTATTTCTAAAAGGAAACGATACTAAAAAAGTTACATGTAGCAGTAGCTAATCACCCTGCCTCTGTTCTTCTACACAACCTATATGAAAGATGCTAACACAATGGGATAGCGTGCAAAAGAGGCATTTGTCGTTGTGATATTTGTCTTGAGTTCTATGACAAAAGCAAGAATTAGGTGCACTCATCCCAGTTGCGAGCGTGACTATTGTTAAGCTTATGTTATACTTTTAATTTACAACCCAAAGCCAAACTCAAATTATAGTGTTCCTGCTCGGAAAGCAATAATCAATGGCTTTTTTTATTTTCTTGTCCTCGAACTACTACCCAGACACAATGTCATTCAGAGAAGATATTTTGTTCCCAATAATATGTCCCATCCCAAGCATTTGTACCAGGGACGAGTAGGTTTGCAGGCATTTTTCGTCCATGCACTCATTATGTTCAATACTGTACAATTCTCCACTACATGTGATTTAAGCTTGACCTTTAAATGGGTCAAAACCATCAAAATATTATATTTTAGTGCACGGACCCTTAGATAATTAATAAGACACAAGGTTTGTAACTTGAGAAATTGCAACTCTTTATTTCTTAGTGTTTTCGCGTTTACAGCGAAACCTTTAAGTATTCTAGGTGTCATATGTTTTCCCATCAATAAGGAATCGCACAAGTTTATGAGTTAGCTATGGAAGACAAAGATAGATTTTCTTCCGTTAAATAATGTTACTCTTACCCTAGATTACCAGTATTTTTATGATATATATTTACATATGCATGTAATTGCATTTTATTATACAAGTATCAGTAACTTGTATTTGAAAGGAGAATACAGCCCTATCAATTTTCACCAACTTTCATACTCATGGATCTGGCTTGGTAAAATCTCCATCTTAGATAACTACAGCTGGGTGACATTACAAGGAAGATTGTAGATTGTTCAAAAGAATTGGAACATTTCTAAGTTATTCCCTGGACCACATTAATGTTCTTTTGAAGTTATCATCATATAGGTTGCAACAGTATGCGTTCTGTGCAGGTTGGTGGGGATCGCATGAGACTCTTACAATAATCAAATTTTTATTTTTGAGATGTAATAATGGCTGTATAATATTCACCGTTATCTTCCATTTAATATGATAATTTCTTAATAAGGCTTTATTCTTGAAAATGTCGGCGTGCTCTGGCAACAGTAACAATACCTGACCAGATAAAAAAATACACAAATTTTAACATTATCTGTCTCTTTAGAATCACAGATATGTGTGGAAATTGATTAAAATGGAATCTTCCTCTGCGTAAAAAAGCGACTACATTACTGAAACGTTATAGTATAAATGCAAACACGATTGAGAAAATCGAGAGCTAATAGTGAAATAGCAACATAGCATGTTCGTAAATTTTAACCATTGTTTAGTATCAAGCGTACACCTGGTACCTGAGTAAACAAAAACGATATGTGCATTCCTTTATCCATAGATTAAAGAGATGGTCAGTTTGAACTTTTGTTAATTATATAGTTAAAATCTGTATGGATTAAAGGCCCAAACTCTGCAGATGTTACTGTAATACATCAGCTGTGCATTTATTTGCAGTGCCTTTTTATCTTTCAAGAATACTAGAAGCAAGCTGTAAGCAATCTGAACATCTTGTTGAAACTGACAAGAAGCTAAAAGTGGGAAACTTTATTAACGGGAGTTGAGTGTCCATTGTATATAACTGACAGTGCCAGATTGGATTGGTGTTCATTTGTTCTATTGGATGTGAGATGTGCTCGTTATAAAATATCAATTTTGGGTAAATTCCCAGAAATACAAGGACTCCTTAAGGGACAGCATTATATAAGGTATATTGAGAAAACCAGATGTACCCATGTATTCACTAAATATCTTGAGTTTGTCAAGCAATGTTTATAACTCCATCAGGAATAGCAATCTCCATGCGGAATGCAACATAAAAGGAAGGCTTCTACAGCGAGTGTTCCAGTTACAATGAAAACGAGAATCAGCTTTTCTCACAAACCTAAAATTATTGAACGAATTTCACTAAAGTGCACGCACAATCAAAATATATAACTAGTACCATTAACTGTTGCTCGTGAGAAAAGACGCAGAATCTAAAATTTATTTTTAACCATGCAAGAACGCATTACTTTCATATTTGGACAGTGTGGTAAAAAATCTTCTCCCCTCTAATAAGGAACCATTATTACATGTCTTCAAACAAAGAAAATATATGACCATCAATTAAGAATTTTCTGCGCAAAGAAAATTCCAGCCAACGCAAAAGTTTTGGCTCAACGATATGAAATGAATAAGTCCTAAAATGTTTGCAAATCATTGAGACTGCGAAAGGAACAGGCCTGGATAATGTGTTGGACCACGTCTCCTGAGGAATTCTGTAAATATAACAGATGATAGCATAGCTTACCTAATTGTTTCCAAGCACATTCAAATTGGCAAAAGTTATCACATTCAATAGTCATTCATCAATAACTACAATTATCAACATGACAATAATGCTAATTATTGATTTACATCATATTTAAGAAAGAAAAAATATTGTGTCAAACTAAATGGCAGCTTTTCTTCAACAGAACGAATCAGAGGTGGAGTACAACTGGGATCAACCCTGGGCACTCCCTCTTTCCCATTTTTCTAAGCGACCTTAAATTCAAAAGGGGCAACTATATTTAATCTGCCAAACTATATGCAGATGATACAACTATATCATATTTCAAACAACTAAGTTTAAACCTTAACTTCTCATAATAGCCTTAGATTAGATTTCTCGTGAAACGAAAATCACATGAAAGAAATCAGACACGACTATACTTACTAATGAACACTAATTACAAAAAATATTGAAAAATGACAAGTTTAATCATAAGTAGAATGAAATCCTTCCTGAAATAGTTGCTAATGACAATATTGATGAGGATGGACAGTTGTTTGAAATGGAATGAATATATTCAGGTCTTATATTATAACGCTAATTCATGTATGCTGTTATTAACCAAGATAAATCCATATTTACCAACTAAACATAGGTTAATACATTAAACCCGCTATTTGTAGACTACTGAATGTTTTTGATAAAACGATTCTAACAAGAATATTTGCAAATTATTCGGCCGGCAAACAAAAGAACATGCAGACCGGTCTAATTAATGCTGACAATATCCCGAATGCTACGAAATTGCTAACATATAAAAAACACATTAAAAAACGGTTCAGATTATACACAAAGACACAAACAATATGACCTCATTATGTTTCCAAGACCAAACAAATTACTTTTAAAACAATGTTTACATTATTTTGAGCCATTAACTTGGAACATAATCTCAAGAAAATTACAGAAAAATGCAAATATAAATATATTTAATTATAATCTAATTCAATGAATGAAACGTGGAACCTATTTGTTTAACCAAATATATTACAACTGAGAGTATACATCCTCCAAACGTCCACAGATGAAGGTTGTTCTTATTAAATTTTCTCTTTATTATGCCCATATATAAATATGTCCATATATAAATTTAGCTGTTTATTAATGATAGCTGATTAATGTTGCTTGTGTTTTTCTAGCCTGAAGGTTTGCTTTTGTTTCTATGACAACAATTACGTGTCTTTCTTTCTTATGAATGATGGTATTGCTGTGAATATCAATATGTATAAAATAGAGGGCATAAGGAAGATTATTTCCGTGTTACTAATTGTCACTCACATTAAATATTCAAGTCATTGTTATTATTATTATTATTATTAGTAGTAGTAGTAGTAGTAGTAGTAGTAGTAGTAGTAGTAGCAGTATTAGTAGTAGTAGTAGTGCGTATAAGTACAGTTGCTTAACTATGATTGGTACAAAAGAAGAGCAAAACAACATGGGGTAAATTGTTTAGACATATACCGCGGATATTCTTGCATCCAAAATTATTTGATTTGTCGTCTATTCTAGCAAGCGTTAATTTGAATTTTTACCAATGCCCTAACATTCCATAGAAACATTTATTAGGATTCGGCGTAGGAATAATAGGTCTATTTTAATTTTTTAATTTTCACCCCAAAAGTAACAGTCCATAAACACGGCGATTATAAGTAGGGGTATATATATATATATATATATATATATATATATATATATATATATATATATATATATATATATATATATATATATATATATATATGTGTGTGTGTGTGTGTATGTATGTATGTATGTATGTATGTATATATGTATATATATATATATATATATATATATATATATATATATATATATATATATATATGTGTGTGTGTATGTATGTATGTATGTATGTATATATGTATATATATATATATATATATATATATATATATATATATATGTGTGTGTGTGTGTGTGTGTGTGTGTATCAGCTGGTTATTTCCACAGTCAAATCAGGAAAAGATAACGCCATTAAAATTGACCACAGAACTGGTGACTCTGAACAACTTTGTTTATCATATGTTAGCTTTCTTTTTTCTTTATCCAACTGCAATAACACAAAGGAAGGTTCTATTGTCAGAATGAACAACACAATGAAATCGTGCTAATTTTGAAGAAATAAGGGCTAATAGAGAAAACGAACACACTACGTGCATAGCAATGATTCCCCATGTGCGTTGCTGCCAGTCAAGTCTACGGTCATTAGCAAACTTCTACATTATTACGTCTGAAATATAGTAAAAATATTCAGATATGGCGTTTTGTTCAATTCAGATTGCACAAATTAAAACTTCGACTCCAATAACATTTACCTGTTATAAAATAATTGGACCTTAAAAAGAACCTGTGAGGCTTTACCTCTCCGCATACACGATGTGCAACAGAGACTTATTTGTCTGAAAATAGGTATCCGCTCACATTTCTGTCATACAGGCTGTCTCAGAGGGAGGGTTGCTTTAACAAAATACCTTAAAACTACCACCTTTAAAAGCAATCCTCAGGGAGTGTATAAGAATTAAGTTTTTCCAACTCGACTCGGACACCTTAGTCAATGCTCTGTATTGCATTGAACAGTTGATGGTACGGGAAAGAATTAAATATGAGAGTCCTTAAATTTAACATTTAAACTCACTTATAAAAAAGCAATATATATAGATCTAAACACAAATTATTTGTGGTATGAAAAAAGTTCCCATGCACAAATGTTTCATGTTATGAAGGAATCGATTTTTTCCAGAGAAAGAGCTTGATGAAAAAAAGTAATATGAAAAACTTGGTTCGTCTTTTTTAATTTGCATTTAATAGGTCCATATTAGCATTGATCATTGTAGCATACAACTATTTAGTACTACTCCGTCTACTCTTCAGAGAATAATGCTCCCATGTGTGTTTTTGTAATAGTGGTGTTCGATACATTTCAAATACTTTCGAAGATCAAAAATAGAAATAAACAACATTTCTAAAATAAACTCTGTTGCATATTGTCCAGAAAAATACATTTATTTATAAAAAGCAAACGTGAGAATAAGAGGGATTAAACCTTCATCAAAATATTAATTGTTTTGCCACCATAGCTGACAGCCAGTAATGATAACAGTGCTTTTTGTGATTTTTGTGTGACTCCAATACCCAAGCTGTTGTTACAACCAGCTTCTAACATATATTAATCGATTCGTAACACCTCGACAATTTCCGAGAGACATGAATATACCTCGGATAAATGTGAACAAAAATAATTTGCAAACAAATTAAACATGTTGCGATCCATAAAAAATTTGATCGTATAATTGAGCGAGAAGCCTTAAATGAAACAAAAAAATTGGTAATTTTCTTTGTTTTGTAAACTAACAAGGTTGTCCAAATATCAAACTAACCAGATATCGTCAGTAGGAGAGATAGAAATCTCGAATTATCCTGACCCATCCCCGATGTGAAATTTGTCGAAATTGACCAACAGCCTGCTGCATCATCTAAATTTCAGTGCTCCAAGCCACTTGTTAAGTCTTCCCTGAGATTTGTTGCTTGCTATCTATTTAAAAAATAGCATTTAGAAACACTGCCATTATATAAACAAACGATCATCGCAGTTAATGATTTTTCATGGAGGGAAATGTGTAAAATTGGAACAAAGAACACCTTAATAAGCTGAAATATAATTACAATCGAAAAAATTTCTTTGTATCGAGAAACATGAAAAAGAAACAAGGCAGCTAGTTTTGTGTAAATGTTTGTATATCTCTATGCCTATTTCTCCGAATAATTTAAATTTGCATCAGCCTATAAATGGGAATGACAAAGGAACTTTTGATGCAGGAAGTATTTTTTCGAACATTATCAGAGACTTTTACTGTGTATTAATCCCTCGTTAAATGCGTTGTACATTTTCTGTTTAAATTAATCAAATCGTATCAGTAGAAATGCGGATGCCGACAGGAAGATCTCAATTACAAAGAAGCTAATGAGCCTTTGTTGATTGCATGTAATGATCCGATATTTTCAATTTAAGTACATTTGAATCGTGATAAAACTTCATTTTCCTGAGCTATAAACGACCGGAAAATACAACATTCTCGTTTGCAATAAATGTTTCTAAGTATTCAGGTATCCCTTTCCCCTTCAATACATAAGGTTACATATCAGACTAATGTATGTAAGAACAGCATATAAAAATTATGAATATGAGTGCGCTGTACAACAAAGTACATTGTCAGTGAACAGTACTTTAGTGTGTCCCCTCAAGTACTCCCTAAACACCTCTTCATCTTTTCTCAGTCTGATTATTCAGTTATTAAATGCCATTTTATATTCACTTAATAAGCATGTTGTTGGACACATCCAAACGTATGGCGGCTATCAAATCTATCAAAAAATCTTTGACAATGGAACTGTTTTTGTGGGCACGCCTTCGAGAATTACCAGTAATAAGCTATATGCCTCAGTTGTGACCCCCCCAATTCCCCGAAAAGAAAACCTTTTTATCGACACATTTAATGGATTTTTATGCTTTGTTCCAATCTTCCTTGTTAAGGGTTGTTTTTCAAATGAAAACTCCAAAAGAGTTATGTCATAAAATTTATTTATTAAATCTTTTCTGTTTTTCGATGGGTGATCTAAGATTTACACTCTAAGGTTATTGCATTCAGTCCACCTGTTTCCTTCTCTATACATAAATTTTAAACATTCTTTTAAAACAAAACCTAAATATCCTATTACATGATACTCACTACCACCCATTAACATATTCGTCTAGGAATAGTTTCCATAACATGGTCCTTATTTCAATCATCATAGCTGGTGAGATTCCTACTGTCAATGCACTTTATGTAAATGCAAAAGTGCTGTGTCTCCTATAGCTTTTTGTTTTGGGACAAGCCTTTGTATAGTCTAATTGTTTTATTTTCTACTTGTTTGATTGATTTTATTTCTTAAAAAGAATGAAAGGAACCCCTGTACTTTTATTTTCCATATCTCAGTATTGTACTGGATTCTACTAGGTACAAGTGCATGCTTTGTTCTTCCATGCATTTATATCTGGTCATTACCTGACCATGTAGTCACAAATCAATGTTGAATTAAGAAACAAGTTGCATTTGCTAGTGTGTGCACAAAATATAAAAAATAACTACTAAAATGCAACATATGTTTCAGTTGTGTTTGGTGTTGCGGTTTATTTCCAATGTGTTATTGGCTACTTCGGTACATGAATAGATTTTCACATATATTGGTGTTGTTATTGCCAATGTTTTGGCATGGATAAAATGGTCATACCCTCCCCTCGTCAATCAGTCGTTCAGTTATTTAGGGTGTAACTCCATAACTCCATCTTCTCCTTATCAACTAGAAGAATGAACTACATATAGTGAATTAATGATGTGCTCTTTGTCCCTCTAACTCTCACGACACTTATTAAAATGTATGTATGTATGTATGTATGTATGTATGTATGTATGTATGTATGTATGTATGTATGTATGTATGTATGTATGTATGTATGTATGTATGTATGTATGTATGTATGTATGTATGTATGTATGTATGTATGTATGTATGTATGAACAAAGTATGCATAAGATACACATATAAGTTTGTCAGATGTAAAGTTAATGGGGTATAAAAGTTAGGTTATCTCAATTTCTTTAGGGCCATGGCATAATTAGAAAAAAGGCATCTATGTAGCGCGTTCTTAAAAGAAGGGAGTATTGGTTTTAGCTAAATGTCATGGGGAATGATATTTTACAACACTGATGCGGAATATGTAAGCAATGTTTGTTTTGTACTGAATATTTCTAAACTTATGAAGATTATAGCATGAAATGGGACCGCGCATTGCGTGGACAAATGTTGTAGAAAAAGGAATTCAGAGAACATTAATAAATTGTATAGCCATGTTATGAAAAGATTTAAATAGTTTTAAAGTACGTTTTATAGATTTAAAACTTAAGCAACATAATATTATAAATTTCAGGATGGTTAGTGTTTAATTGCTTTAATTCTATCATCGTACAAATTAGAGTACTAACACAAGAGATGTGGTCTTCATTTTCAAATCGATGATCGGAAAGTTATCTAAGTCAAACTTCTGAGCATCATTAATATTTGTAAACAATATACATCCGTTTAACCTTGAATATTAAACTATCTAGACAAAACGTATGAGTGCAATAACGTTGGTATTATGGGTAATGAAAACGACGAGAGGGAAAGACAGGCAGTATAATATGAATGAATTTGTTCTCATATCAAGACTGAGACCTCGGATAATGATGCTATCGCACTTTTATCGAAATAAAACATTTTCGAAAACTAGGCTTCGCCTTCTTCCGTGTCAGTGAGCTTTGAGATAGTTGTTATTTACATAATCAATGACAAACTATGGGTCTTTATCAATTGACTATCTCATGTATTTGCCAAAATGACCAGCAGACAGTCCCTTATGCGCTACCTCTACGTTATGACCATCTAGACATTTATGATAAAACGTGTCCTGCCAATAAAGGTAGAATTTATCAATACGTACATGGTTTATGTTCTGCTATAACAAAAATTTGCTGTGGTATTGCCAAAGAATAGATGAATTTTGAACTAATGTTTACGTAAATTAAAACAAGACATCAAAGCCGAAAGCTTGGCAAAGTTTCCCTTTTCCAATGCATCCTACGTTTTCCTTGCCAACATTTTTTCCTGTAAATGCACGTCTCAACAAACTATATTGCAAAAATCACAAACTAATTTCAAATTCAACACCTACAACACAGCAGATAAGTCACTTAAAAATTAATTAAATAATTAATAATAATAATAATAATAATAATAATAATAATAATAATAATAATAATAATAATAATAATAATAATAATAATAATAAATCTCAAGAATGAATTCATGGTTAAATGAAAACGCCAGCTAGCCAAAAAGGACATAATGTTAAACAAAACGAAAACGGGGGCAGATCTTCACAATAATTATAGTTATAAGAGACAGCTTTGCATACTAAAACTCTTATAAAAGTATTTGTATATCTACACAAGTATAATAGCATCTTGTGGCATCACAAATGACGCCAAGATAAAGAAAGGCGTCACGACCGAGGCACGTGAAATGTATTTGAAAGTAATTTCGCTACCCTCTTCTACTGTTGGATCTGATACACTCTTTAGTGTCATATGATCGATAGAATCTTACATTTGCACTCATTTCAAATTAAATTTATGAAAGCCTTTCAATAATCAAAAATCACTTTGCTCGCCAAGGATTCAAAAGATAAACATAATTCGACGATTTTCATAGATTTCATTCAATAAGAGCACTCAACTAAGATCGTGTATGCGAATGCCAAATCTAAAGATTGGCAAGTTTTAAATTTCAATGAATTACCTTACGAAAAAGCTTAACATTCTTTATGGCTGTACAATGTTCTTTCTAATAACATATTCTGACAAGCATGTTTTTTTTCATTTTGACTTAAATTAACAATCGTACAATAAATCTAGCCATAAACGGATGGATAGATAGGCAGAGGTCGGTAGGTAAGTACATGATGTTCATATACAACGCACCTGTCAATTATTAACCTGGCCTATAGTTGAATGGCTTTAGCAGAAAAGTGCTGGATAAACTCGATTTCGCCACACTTGTGTATGATGAACATTTTCATCTACATGGTTTTTATATATAAGAGTAGATAACGAATTCGGATTTGAAACTACCTAAGATTTACTATATAATACTTGCCTGAGATATTACGGAGTAAAACAGGCATAAAACAGTTATATTGATATTTTGTAATTATAATTTTAAATTCGAAATGATATAAGATATTGATACGAAATTCGATAGCATTTTTCTTGATATATCCAGAACATTGTCATTATCTTACGCCTCTCTAGCTAGATTCATATGTGGAAATAATTTGACTTTGTATTCAAAGCAATTAAGAATAGCTTTACAAACTTTGGTAATAACGTTGATCATTCGGTGTGACTCGGGATTGCTTAAAGCCTTACTATTGTCTACATAGTCAACCTGAAGCACAAATAATACACCTGCTGACAATGGCATTGGCACCATACTTAGGATCGAAAACAAATCATATGGCGAATAACAGTCCTTTCAAGAGCACTGGATCCAGCAAGAGATCATATATATCAGGGATTGATTAAGATAAATGCAATAAACTGGCAACGAACAGTGCAAAACTAATATCTAACTAGCCTGAGAGCTTTCGACTCTTACTGAGTCTTTTTCAAAGGCATATACAAGACTTAAACAATACAAATAAATAAAACAAAAACCGTAATGTTTGCAAAACTTTACATGGCTGCTTCTAAATTAATTAAACCTTTAAATGTAGAATGTTTCAACTAGTTTATATCAACTTATTGGAAATTATTAGTATTAATCTAGAAATCGATGATCCATAACAACATCTAGTATTTGTAGGCTATTTTCAAACATAAAATATGTCGGCTGCAAAAGATACATGCAGTTGTATTTGTGCATGGCTGTCATTTTCTAGTCATATTGGTTGAAACTGCTTGGTTTCAATGTGCTAAAGCTGTGTATCCAGTAAGATTCACTTTCTTCCCTGGTTTATGGTTTTCTGTTTTATTTGTATGTCTTGTCAAAGTGTATCAGAAATTATTGGAAGAAATTGCGCATTTTGTTCCGTGTTCACTAATTGGACAACCGACGAAATAGCCTGGATGAAGAATGTTCAAGTTTGAATCCAGACAGCGTAATAATGTTTGCCATTATTTTATTCTAAGAATGAAATATTGTCCTAGAAACAATCCTAATTACTGGCTGCCACTGATTTCTGACATTCATGACAAATGTAGCTCTTCAGATGAAGTATTCTGAAGCAGAGATAGTAGCTTAGCATGTGGAAAATCAATAATGTCTGTTGGTTATTGCTTGACAGCAACTTTCCGTTTCTTTCGGAGCACTCATTCGTCCCATAACAAGTCTCATAAGCATTTAGCTCATGTAATATTTACTTTCCTTGCGATAAATATCAGCCATAGTTTGTCTTGACCTTCTTTATCGTCATTTTCGACAGTTTGTTATACAATGTAAGATATGGGCCTGAATATTTGGATGTATCATACTTATAAAATATATTTTTAAAGGACTTTGACATTATATAATCCGTTATTTGTATAATGGAATTAGTATCTCCATATAATATTTATATAAGATTATCCCTGACCATGGCTGACAGTGCTTTTTAACAAGATAATAATGAAATGTTATAATGCCAAACAAAACTTATATATTCATACTAATTTCTACTCATATTCATACTAATTTCGTGGATGCTTTGACAGTGATGCATGATGTAGCCATTTCTTTGCCCAGAATGGACACATACAATAATATCTGCATCATCGTATGGGGTCATACGGAAATTAACCTTAGTCCATATGTTGAAAAAGGGAGACGATAAGGTGTCATACCGTAAGTTCGGTGTTAAAGGGGACCATTGACTATAATGGTTCTCTGCTTAGTGTACAACCTCCTATTCACTCCGTATGCGAAGTCAGGTAGATGCCGACTAAAAATGGCCGCATATAGAAACAAAACTCAATAATAACAATGTAGCAAATTTGTTTAGTAACAGGGAATACTAAAATAAAACCATAATAAGCATAAAAGGTTGACAATCTTATTAAGTCATAACATCCAAATATGTAGAAGAATGTTATGTCTTGGAACAATGAGAAGGCGGGTGAAGATGGTGAAATTCACTTCTGTATGATATTGTTTGTTTCAGGGAGAAAACAAACCCACAAAAGAATCGTATGATACACTTCTTTAATATTGGAATCCGTTTTCACTGGTATTAACTTCATTAATGGCACCTCTGTACCGTTTTTGTTGTTTTAGCGTTCTTACTAGCGACAGCACTAGTTTGGATAAATCCAACAAACTATTTAACACCACTGCTCTTTCTTGAACTATTGTTTTAGATCATACCTCATTTTAGCTGCGGCAACAGTGGTTACAGAAGACGTCGTCTCTGCTTGTAAAGAAGTTACTTTAGAAGCGCTTTTCGTTATTTCATCAAAGAAGGAAACTCAGGTGTTTAGCCTATAAGAGTAGACATCGTCATATAGTAGCTTATGTTTCTAAATTGCGTACGAGTCATGTTGGCAGCATTTCTGTTTCTGTTAGGAGATGATGGGTTGTTTTAGAGAGGGGACTTTTCTTCATGGGTCTTTTCTTTTTCTTGTGTAAACTTGAGACTGTCATCTACTAGATGTCTACTAAATTGTGCATTTTGTTTTGATTTCTAGGTAAATACAAATATTTTTTAGTATCTGTAACAAGTCTATAAAGGCTGATTGAGACATAATGCATCTATAGGTGTATTCATGTAGAAACAGCCATGCAGAGTTTTACTACACAACATTTTTATGTTTATTTGTTTGTTTTGTTTAATTTTTGTATATGTCTTTAAAAAAGACTCATTAAGAGTCG
>JAEAOA010000127.1:95000-502500 GCA_016746295.1 Potamilus streckersoni
CCCGAAAATCATTTATTATCTTGAGCAAGAGTAATTTTGACTACGGACAAAATGGAAATTTTTTTACCGTGGATGTGATCGATAAGAAGGAGCAGCCAACAAATTTTAATCAAACATTTATGACCTTTTATTATGATTCTTTCTCAAGTACTAAACTTGCTGTGATATTTCAGTTGACGTGTAACTGGTTTGAGAAACATTGACAGGAAAAAATATTGATAAATGTCATGTCGGTGTTTAGATGCTTAATCAACTCAAAGTGTAGATTCTAAAATTATATATTTGCTGAACTAGATCTTTTGCCCTGTATTTACTGACATCTGCTATGAACTTTTTGATGTGCGAGTAGTCACTACTTCATCCGAAGACTTATTGAATTACTTGCACTTTATGGGCATCTCAAAGCAACTTTATATTGTGCTTACAAATTAATTTGTAAACCATAAAGAGATGTTTTATACTCCTGAAGTGACACTATCTGAGAGACGTTATTTTGCCGTATTGCAGCCATACGGAATTCGGTCAGTTGGTGGTCTTGACGTGTGACCTGTTGCGTTTATGCCGTGCGACTTTAATCGGTCTCGGTTTATAACTTTGCTATTGAAACTTTTATTTTCTTGGTATATAACTTTTAATTTAAAATAAATAACAAAACACCTTAAATTAAAACGTAATAAATTATTCTTCACTTGCATATTCTCGTAAGGAAAGTCGGAAAGACAATTTTCAGTTCAAGATAAATAACAATTCTGTATCTTTGGGAACAAAATCTCTACATTACATGTAACTAATCCTACTTTGCGTGACACATGAACTATTTCCAGTTTAGTTGACTGTGTATCTCCCCTATAAATTATTCCACATTTTACAAAGAACAATTAATTATATAAGATAAACCATCTAGAATAAATTGAAATGGTTTACATGGAGTAGCTGTTTGTTACATTCATTTTCAAATAATTCATTGTTTCTTGCAACATTATGATTTACAGCAATATTACTGGGTAGGTCCTGTTTCATTTATTTTGCTTTCACCTACAATCGAAAACTTAATTTCATCAAGCCACTTTCACTGGACATTCTCAGAGAATCATAGGTGAAAACTTTCTAGTTGAAATATATATAAATACGGTTTAGGTCTAGTCACGTGGCGAAAACCTCAGTCACAAAGCAAAGCAAACTAACCTCAAGTTCAAGACATTATCAATACTATTTTAGAATTACTTACAAACTTTTATAAACGAAGTACATGCATATGCAATGGTGACTAATGTAATATTTGCAAGTGAATGTTATATGTTTGGAGGAAAGACCTGATATCATTCTTATTTATATAATATTTCATTTGCATAATATTTTTCTCACATTCTTTCAAACAAATTAAATAAAGTCAAAATGGCATATGGTAAATACTCATAACACTCAATGAAACTTTTATCGACATGACATACAGCGTACAAACTTAGGTTCACATTAATGAATCATCATTAATTGAAGTTTGAATAATTATCAGCGTTCAAATACCGGGAATGAAGACCTTCTTGGGCATGGCAATACACAGAGTAAATATGTACAGATGATAAATTACGCACATAATTCGGCCGGTAAAAGTTCACTTTAATCCATATAATTAAACCAGATGAATATAAATGATTGAGTCCTTGTGAAAAAGAATGGATTCAGAACGTTAACCAACCCATTCTCTATGGTTCGTTGCTAGGGAATAACCTCCCGCGATGTAATTTACCCAGTGTAGATGGATAAAAAGAATAATACAGATCTCTGAGCACGTATATTGAAGAAATAACACAATATGCACCCTTTCAATGAACAAATATAAAATTTAATCAATTTAACAATATAATTTCAAATAGAAATATATAAATTTCTGTACTACAAAAAAAGAAATGTACGAACATGTACTCAATAAAAGTAGATACAAATTTCACGTTACTATTAATGGTCATTGGCAGAAATAATGCAGAGTTTCATCACAGCCTACGAGTCTTGACTTTGAGTTCAACGCTGAATGAGATCATCACCTATTTTTATCCGGACATCGAATTTTCCGCTTTCTCCTGCACTGCCAACCTTTGTCTACCTAGTCGAGACTTGAAACGATTTGACGATAGTATCTAGAACTGGAATTCGGCAGTGGAAATGTGATGAATTTTCGCTGCAGGAATTTTCTGTCGAATTGGTTAAGGAAATTTACTGCGGAGGCTGTTTCCTTAAATAAATAAAATGTCCCGCAATAGACAATAGGTCACCATTTCCAAGTGTGTGTGTGTGTATATATATATATATATATATATATATATATATATATATATATATATATATATATATATATATATATATATATATATATATATATATACTCCAGCTCAGATAGTATACTGCCTAATTATGTCTCACTCGCTCACTAACTACTTCTATATTTACAAATAGAGGCGGCCATTTTATCTATCCTGACCTTAATTCAGGTTCAAGATTAGCGAGATATCATTACCTTCCACTACCACTACTAACACTTTTGTGTCCGTATTTAACACCCACTGACTTTTTTACATTAAGCTATTTAATATAGTCTGGTGTTAAATTATAAATGACTTAGCCCATCAAATCTGACTATTCTAAAATATTTTACGTGATCAATTAAATATTAGGAATTAGTATATGAATATACACACAATACATGGCATACTACATAAAGATTTAATTCATAAATCTACGAAACATTACACATCATGCATTAGTGTCAATTCATGAAATTCCTACGCATGTCTACGTATCAAATATTCAATTGCATGCAATCTTGTCAATTCTCTCAATAAAATGGTAATTAGAAAATCAAAGAATAAAATGTGACTAACATTTCACTAAAATCTTGGAAAATGAAATCATACATACATGCATCATAACATCGGTATATTTGCAACTAAACCAACAAATGAAATAGTAGATTAAAATCTGGAAACTAAGATTGCGTACCTTTGCCGTTTTGTTTGTTTTTCCCCCGAACTTCCAGTGTATAGTCTGTCTACTTTCTGAGACGAGTAACTCGCCTTACTTCAGTCACGAGGGAATTTACTACTTACGTTCGTCCCCCGGAGTCCTGTCTGACTTCTTCCAAGCAAGATTGAAGACTGAAGCAATTTTGCAAAGTAAAACCACTACTTACCTACAAGGTTTACACCCTTATGTTTCCATTAGCCAATCAGAATCAACCGATTCCTAAAATTTCCTACGTAGAATATTAAATTCTCGAGAATAGGCAAATCATGCTGCCATTAACTTTCCTTTGAACAATCAATTATTGATGTGCTTCTCCTTTTAACCGGTGCGAGTTCGAAGAATGTTATGTCAAAACCTTTGTACCATAACATATGACTCGGGAAAATTTCATGATGAAAAAACATGTTTCCTTTGACTTTCAGAGATGAAATGAGAATAATTATATAACTGTCACTAACCCTTTCTACTTTAAGTTAACTTTGGTACAAATCATTTAATCAATGCTTCTAAGAGTTTCAAAATTCGACATATCACCGTCCTCGAATCGACTTTAAGTGAGTTTGATTTCTGAAAAAAATATGATAAAATTAACAATTACAGAAAATTGTATTGATTAGAAACCGGACTACAACATCTGTATTGCAGTTATGTCAATCAGCACAAAGCCTACTGTTTAAGGAAACTGATTTCAACCACTATACATTTTTATCGAAATAAATGAGTTGCGGTTTTTGTTTATCTTTTTTATGTATTATCTACTTCGATGATCCTTAGGTGATGGTGAAATTTATTGAGCCTTTGCCAGTTTGAGCGTAATGTAAAAGATAATAGTCACGGGCTGAAAGAAGTTTAGAATTCTTTACGAAGCCAAATGTCTCATGCGAAATTCAGATGGTGGAATGTTCCTATCCGATATCCATGCATAATGAAGGTTTAGTATGTCTATATTCATGAAAAAAAAATTGTCAAATGGCGTATTGTGAATGCTGTTGACGCTTAAGAGGGACAAAACATTGATTGACTATTTTGCACGTTGAGACAGAGCTTAAAAAGGTAGGATTAATTACACTTTAAATGACCGTTAAATACATAAGAACAGTGATACAGACAGTACATGTAATGGATCAAGGCATCCGAAATTATTGCTGAAAATAGCTCGTGCAATGACACAAATATGAATAGGTCAAACAACAAAGTATACTACTATTACCCTTAAGATTAAGCGAGACTAATGACATGTCTCAACATTTATGACGAGTTAATTTTCCTTTTATAAGTAGTAATAATTGCAACAACAGCTAATATATATATATATATATATATATATATATATATATATATATATATATATATATATATATATATATATATATATATGAGAAAAATAAAACATGATTTATTTAGATCTGAAAAAAATAAATCCAAGCTTAACTATTTCTGAATCGTCTGATCCTAAATTTTCTGGATTAAGCTATAATATATGTGAATAACAGGTTCTTCGTTTTGTCTCTTATGTTTTTATCTGTTTGATATACATACATCTTTACTGCATAACATTGTTGTGTGTTGTTGAAACTCAGTTTCTCAAAGATAACATGACAGAACAATGAACCAATTGGCTAAAGACCTTGAAAAATATAACACAGGAATTTAAAATGAAGAATTATTAAAGCTGGGTTTCAATTTTGAAGTTTCAATCTTGGTTATTGTCAATCATTTTCACTTCTTTAATCAGATGAATTACTGTCAAATGCTAAGTTACTGTTAAATTAATCGTATTGATGAATTTTTAAACAAGTTTTGAAGATTACATTAAACATATATAGTGTAATCAATTTTTAACGGATTATGGAAGCATACATCTCTCTCTCTCTCTCTCTCTCTCTCTCTCTCTCTCTCTCTCTCTCTCTCTCTCTCTCTCTCTCTCTCTCTCTCTCTCTAATCAAACGATACATTTATTTCTCTTCGAATTATTTAGTTTGAAAAGACAAAAAGTTGATACACACGATGTAATGTACATGGATTTATATTAGCACAGTTGAAATATAGTGTTATTTAAACAGCAATAATTCCACGGCTTTCTAATATTGGAATTGTTGTTGCTGTGAAGTTGTTGCTATGAAGTTAGTTCATGTAGTTCATGTAGTTGGTGGGATATGTGTTATATGTTAGTTCATGAAGTTCATGTAGTTGGTGAGATATGTGTTATATGTTAGTTCATGAAGTTCATGTAGTTGGTGGGATATGTGTTATATGAAATGTACAGTGTATTTTTTTTTGTCATGTTATCTCTTGTAGTTGTTAGGACATGCGTAAGCCGAAATGTACAATGGTATTGACCTATCTGCCTCGTGTTACTTCCTGTAGTTTTTGGGATATGTGTAAAATGAAGTGTACGGTTAAACAATATTCGATAGTGTCATATGTTATTAAAGAGCGAATCGCATCCTATGTAAGAACACGTGGTCATGAATGAACTGTCTATTTTTTGGAGTTCATCTCTCTTCTATATACTTTGATTCCAAAATGTAGTTCAACAGTATCAGTCTTAATGTCGGTCTTGATTATGTTTTATCGCTAACCAAAGGTCTTTCCCTAGATAGTGTCGACGAGTTCACGTAAAATCCTTATGATGTCATTCACATAACATAATCGATTTACATATTTCTAGATGTGGAAAGATTTTCAAGCTCATCCTCAAAAGTCTTGGAGTAAAAAATTAGATTATCTAAATACAGTATCAAACGTTTGCATAATATGTCAGGAAACACAGCCTGTTTCAATGTGGTGAAAGTGGCGTCTAAAATCAAATTGAAATATTATTTTTTTATCTGGCTTGCTTTTAATAAAAGTAGGAGCATTATAAGGACGTTAGGGATATTTTCCAGCAGTGTAAGCTTCTAAGATTTTCTCAATGTTTCCATTCAATGTTTCCATTCAATGTTTCCATGGAATATTCCTTTTACCAGGGAAAGTCTCAATGGATAATGTTTGATTTCTTTAGCATCATTTGTATTCGTTGCATGATATGTTTTATGGTGTGACCTATTTCATTAGAATTTCTCGAGAAAACATTCTGAATTTTAAGAAGAAATATCTTTTAAATTCATTTATTTTTTTCTTCAGATAGATCTTCTGAGGTCTTTTCAAATATGTCAGAAAGATTTATATTCAGGATATTGTATCTTTTAGCATTTGTTTACATCATCACTCAATACGTGACATATTATTTTAGTGATTGCGTTTGTTCATCCATTATTTGGGAGGTGATGCATGCATGCTTCGTTCATGATAGTTTGAAACGCTGACTTGGGATTCTTTTGCACATGATTTGTCTTCAGTTTCCTTTGATAGATTAACAACATTCATCTTTTAAAGACCTTGTCTTCATTTTATGTTATTTGTCGGAAACGTTATCAAATCATGTACTAATTATATCCCTGAGAGACGAAATTGCATCGTTCACATCATGAAAAAGTCATTCAAATTTATGTCTAAGTTTTCTTAAAATCAAACTAGGAAGTATTCCATTCTATTTTGTCATTCTCATTTCTGTTCTCATTTTGATTATCAATATCATTTAAAGAAAATGCACTTCCGAAAACACTCACCAGAGAATTACTTCTGTTATTTCCATCCATTTCTCTTCCACAAATAATTCTAGGTTGACAAGTAAAATTTCAGAATTTAAAAGACATTTCAAATTTAATTAAATCCTTTGTATTTGCTTTAGTGTTTTATTTATGGATCACGTTTCTGCCATAATTTGTTCTCTATTATTGTTCTCTTGTTTATATATTCACTATTTTCATGCAAAGATAATCGGTGCTAGAAAATTAAAAGGTGTCACTTCCCGCTCATTACCACAAAGCTGGAACAATGATGCCTTACAAACATAGTGAAACATGTTCAGAAAACAACGTAATAGGTGAAAGTAGATATTAAACAAGCAAAACAGTGAAAGTTACAGTCATTCTGTAAGAAATAGCTACTTAACAGTTAATCGCAACGAACGTGTCCAATATCAATATCAAAAGTACAAAACATACCACGGATTTTAATATTCAGATTTTTTCCAGAAACATTCTTAACAGCAAAGCACAAGAAAGCGAATCTTCGCCACGTATGTGAACAGTCAATGGAGAGTAAGATTTGTACCAGTGATTCGTTAAGTCGCGTCGAGTACACTGCACTAATCCACTTAGGTTAAATTTTAATATCGTACCCATATGCTTAAGGTAGATTATATTATTAGCATATTTGTTTTTATCTAATTGTTTATTATGTCCCGGATTCAGCATGAATGACGGTTATGACGGTATAGAGAAAGCTTGATGAAGTATTTCCCTCAAATCTGAGTATCAATTTAGGGTTCTGTAATCGTACTGAATATACATCGATTTGTGCTTCATCGATTGCGAGAACTAGTAACCTTTGATTTTTTACATACACAACAAATTTGATTCTACAAAGGAAGTGTTTTCCTCCATAGCATCCCAACAAAAATAACAACATGGCGAGACAAAAATAAAATAAATACGTCCATTGCTGGAATATGTGCAAGTTTCTTATATTTTCCCACAAGTGACGGGAAATTCGAGGAGTATTTAAAAAGCTCTCAATTTGTGCTATACCATTCTTGTTTATTTATACGTGTCAATAAATTTGACACTTATTGATAGACAAGATAGCCTTCATTGAAATGGTTTGTAGCTTCATGCACTTCGTGCCATACACCTTCATATATATGTTATGACATATTAACACATAGTCGGTTCACTTTACATGTAGTATGTTCAGTTTTATATTTTTATATGAAAACATGTTAAAATACCATTGTATGTAATTTTGACTGATTTAGGTACGTCTATGAAATTCTTGCGCAGTATTATCTTTGCTGATTGGCTACGATCTTGGGAAAATTCTCCTTACCGCCGCCTTCTAACACTGTTTGCTTTTGCTATTGCTAGCAACATTTTGGCAGCCGTTTCTTTTTAAAGGGAATTGGGGAAAATTCACTTCTGTCTAAATATTTCAAATAAATAAATAAAGATAGAGACTTCATTGGTTGATGCATCATTGCTCAAAAGAATTGAAAAAAATTACAATCCTTTAATAAAGAAATAAATACATAAATATCAATAATGACTTTTTATTTGCTTTATTCAGATTTTACTTCACATCTATATACGAAGGTAATGAAGGAGGCAATCAAAACTAAATAAATTAATTAGTTAATAATTGACACAACAAAATTCTACTTGAATGAATTAATAAAAAAGGAATAAATTAGGAGAGGAAGAAGTGCAGTAAGTATAATATACTATATTGTCATATCTGAAGTTTACGTTTGAGTATAACTATTTAAATATGCCAAAGAATATACATAGCAGCTGTGAGAGTGGCGGGATACAAGAGAAAGTGGGTGCTCGAAGTAAAAGAGCAAAGGCTAGCCTCAGCGACCAATAGGTCGAAGATACAAGTCAACTTATTTTTGTCGTCTTCTTGCTTTTCCCAATTCATTGAGAGAGAGAGAGAGAGAGAGAGAGAGAGAGAGAGAGAGAGAGAGAGAGAGAGAGAGAGAGAGAGAGAGAGAGAGAGAGAGAGAGAGAGAGAGAGAGAGAGAGAGAGAGAGAGAGAGAGAGAGAGAGATGGATTGAAAGTTCTAGAGTTGATAAATCTTCATTTAAGTGATTAAAGTAGTTTGTATGTGCTTGGTGTCTGCCAATAATAAGGTTCAATGAAAGAATCTTTAAGTACTTTGTATGGAGGACAGATTAATACAAAATAATATTCATCTTAGATATCAGTATTTACACAAAATGATATGCGATCTCATTATTTGCAAAAGTTGACATATCCTTTCATATCGTTCTTCTCCTATATATCTTGAGTCTTGATACTTAGTGGGTATGACGACAACCTTCATTTACGTAGTGCCTTTTATGATTGACATTATCAAGGATTCTAAGATGAAATATTATTTTGAACATATGTATTACATCTTATAAACAACTAACGTTGTTTTAAAGCAAATACTTAAAGACATTCCGAATGATATGTTTTCAATCTTTGTTAGAAAGCAATAAAATGAAAGATTTATAGACTGACTCCTGGCAATACTAGCCCTTTACAAATCTGGAGCTCAATATAAATGTTCGCATATTAAAAACCTAGTTTTATGATTCTTTCTTTCTCAATCGTTATTCTTTTAAAGAATAAAACTATTGATGTTTAGTAATTTGAATCAGTATTTAATGAAATGCAATGCACACACACACACAGACACACACACACATATATATATATATATATATATATATATATATATATATATATATATATATATATATATATATATATATATATATATATATATATGTGTGTATTTATATATATATATATATATATATATATATATATATATATATTTATACACACACATATATATATATATACACACACACAAATATATATATATATGTGTGTATATATATAGATATATATAAATATATATATAGATATATATATATATATATATACACCACATATATATATATATATATATATATATATATATATATATATATATATATATATATATATATATACAGTGACTATTTGCCCAACTCTTCCTATTAAAATATATTGCTGGTATAAAGTATAATATCTAGTAACTGTTTGCCATATTTTCTGTTTTCAAGAATCCCCGAATTTGACAACCAGACGACAAAATTCAAGATACAGATGAACTAGATGAATAACATTATATTCAGTAGACATTTTAGATTGTTAGCATTATTCAGAAATACGTTCGTTGTTTCGTTGTTCGTTTGTTGTTTTGACACATTTAGTCTCTATAGCACATCAAAACGTAACAACTATTCCTAAAAAATTAAAAGTATATACAATATCCAGAAATAATCTCCATATGTAATTAAACAGTGATACTTCTTGCTCTTGTTAACAGTCATAACCTTTGTTTTATCAATATTTACTAATATATTCCATCTGTACAGTATGCATAAAACTTATCTAAGGATATCACATGCAAAGAAGACTATTCGAAAATGATAACCTCTTATATATTTGATTACAAATCAAGATCATTTATATAAAGAGATAACAGAAGTGGAGAGAGGGTTTCTCTTTGAAGAAGCAAAGGTGAACAGTCGAGACAATCCGTGTGTGTGTGTCTAAGTACTTTACGCAAGACTGCATTAAGTTTTAACTAGGTCTTATTATTGGTGACATTTTCCCAGACACTCCGCATTTATTATTTTATACCACAGACTCTATCTTTTCACATATCAAATGCCTTCCTAAAATCCATAAAGGCACAGCGTATCTTTAAGTATCTTTTGAATAATAGAAAATTGATATAAAATGGAGTCAACTGTAGTATTTTTATTAAAACCAAGTCAAGTTGTGCATGAGTTAAAATATCATTTTAATTTCCCAAGAGGGAAGTCTTTGATTTAATAGACAAATGAAAACCTTTTCTTATACAGCCAAGAAATGTTATCTCTCTTTTTAATTGGTGCAAATAATTCATCGCAATTTGTAAAGATTGATATAATTGGACCTTTGATCCAATTTGATGGATACATGTCATATTAAAAAGCAAATATCATATTAAAAAAGTATTCCATGCTGATACTATGATTTAACTGACTAGTATCATTTCCTGATAAGGCTGGCGAGAGTTTCTTAAAATGTTCACAAAAATAACAACAATGTTTTTAAAAGATTCCAAAACTTTAGCGGATTTATTTTTCGTAAGTAATGCGTATTTTCCCTATTGCTCAAGAGTATTGCTGAAGAGTAACTTAAGCGTTCGGCAGAACTTTGTGAATTTTTTATTATGCAATTATCTCTCTTTGCATTGGATTTGCATGAATTGTTATTAATTAAAGCACCTTCATATGATTTCCTTTATTCTACATTCACCATTAAATCATTGAGCAGTATCTTTAATACAAACATTAAATTCCCATCCTGAAAATGTAACCATTACCTCTAGACCTATTTATACAGAAAACGGGTAAAAGTCTAAATTGATGGTTCCGAACATATAATTAAACATTTTAAAATCCAGTAAATGTTAGATGGCATAAGGTGTTTAAATTCTATTCATATATATTGGTTTCCAGTGGTCACAGATATCCTCATAAAATAGTTTGAACTCGTGCAGAGATTAATCACTCTACCTATGAAGTAAAACTGTTCGCAAGATCGTATTCAACCGTATTCTCTATGGTTCTAAGCGTGATGAAAGTTATCAGTGTCTAGCAACAAGCTGAGGAAGAAGTTTGATGGGAAGAGGATTTTGTTCTTAAGCAGATAAGAGAAGGCATTGAAAAGAGTATCCCATTCACGGACAGATCAGCTGGGAAAAGCTTATTTCTGATTGTATCAACATAACAATATGAGATTTTCGTTTTACTTCCTGCGTCAGTACCTACAGGTTTCCACAAAGTTCGAAGGCTCACTAATCATAACAATAGGATAGTAATCATTCGTCTTGGTACCAGATTTCAGCAGTTTAATGCAAAACAATCAAACCTTTAGGATTAAATTATGCTCATTATAAGTCTCATTTTTTTCTAACAGTATGAATTTGTGAATTGGGAACGGGGAAATCATTGCTTACATGGTGTTTGGGCTTTAATACATGGATTTGCCAGAACTTGTCAATCTACCTTCATGCGGCATGGTATTGAATATGCACTGCACTTTAAGCAGCAGCAGAATCCATTGTGAATGACATGCTTAGTAACCATGAAGAAGGAAGTGGACCGGAACTGAACCTAGGCTCTGGAACAATTTGCACCGGTTTCAGCCTGCAGTGCAATTTACATTTATATCGAGTATTAAACTGAGCCATAGATCACGCTTTTACAGTGTTCCGTGACACATTGATTTTAATAGGTAAACTGCGCGGACATTACATGTGACTGTTACTTGATATATTCGTGAATTGTTGTGGATAATACTTGCAATTGCTTTTCATGTGCTTGTGAATTGTGTGTATATTATTTTCTGATTATTGCTTGATATACTAGTGAATTGTTGTGGATATTACTTGTGACAATTACTTGATAGATTGGTGATTTGTAGATAATACTTGTAACCATTGCTTGATGTATTTGCGAATTGAAGTGTGACTAGCCATATATATATATATATATATATATATATATATATATATATATATATATATATATATATATATATACAGAGAGAGAGAGAGAGAGAGAGAGAGAGAGGTCGGCCAAAGAATTTGCCATTAAAGGTTTCAAACATATAATGTGTATTCTGATTTTGACTTCGAACAAAACGTCTGAGATAATATAATTTATCTTTCTGGTAAATAAATTCATCTATCACAGCAATTTCATTGTTTTGTTAATGAACATTTATATAATATGCAGTCGTGAACAACAAAATAAAAAGAGATAAAACTGGGTGGGGTTCAAATATGTTTTTTACGACAAGACAACAAGACAAGAAAAGACTTGAACCTTCATCATGTATTCCATGAGAGAAACAAGAACAACATACTAAGCGAGTAAGGCTCAAAGTAAAATAACCGTTGAACGATGAAGTTTTGCTCAGCATATTTAGGTTCTTTAGTTAAAAAGTTTGAACGATAATTAAAGAATTATATCTGTTGATGTGTATTACTGAATCGAGATTTTAAGTAAAATTGAACACCCTTAATTAGAGATAATCTGTTATTCGGCCCTTTAAAACGGAGAAGAATAAACCTCAATCAGGAGTTCCTGAGGATTTTCTGGTAGTGTAATTAGTTTCCTTGAGCGTGCCGTTGCTCGTTTGGGCAACAAAAGGTCGGTAATCACTAAGTCTTCCAATTCTGATATCAGCATGAGTTTGTTTATCTTCTAATTGTGAAATTTGCTCGACATGATGATTGCCAATTGCACTGGTTTCATGCAGTGCATTTACCTAACGTAAATAGGTTGTCACATGCCTGCATCAGATAGTTTCGGTATGAGTTGCTAAGTTTCCCTTGAGCATAGTCCTTTTTCACATTTCTTGCACTTTACATAAGTATTCAAGGTATTTACGAGTCTGCTTTTTTTACTTTTAGCCTCGGTCTGTTGTTTTATTCATATGGAGTCTTGATGACGGTCCAGGTCTTTTCTTGTTTTGGTGTATAGCAGAATTGGCAATTAAAGTGGCTGACACTGTTGTTATGTTGCTACGACTGAGGTTCCTGTTGTAGATTTTGTTTTGCAATCTTATTTTAATTGGTTCCGCGGTATTGGGTGCCGTAGTTTTAGTTGCAAAGAAAGACAGGAAATAAAGAGAAATAAAAATACATGTTGTTATTGTCAGTGAAACGATATTGGTCTTTATCGTATCCGAAAGAAAGATAACTAGCAAAAATGGGGAAAATTCTTAAGATACAGACAATGACGACGAAGAAGTGAAATAAGAACAAGAATCCACAGCCGTTACCTAATGCCAGAATTCAAGAACAGTAAAAGACAGCGAAAATCAAATCAAAGATTGTTAAATCACATTTCATAGTAATTCTCTTCTCTTCCTCTTTATTTTCTCACTTTCTTGCTCTCCTTTTGCTCTTTTTGAATAAATGCTTCTTCTATCATTACATAAGCTTTTTCATTTCCTCTTTCTGTTACTTTCTGAAACAATTGTAATCATTGAATATGAAATGAAGGTAGTAATTCTGTTTCGGCAAATATTCTTGCGAAGACGACAGAAAATCAACCAAATATAAATTGAATCCAACCCAACCTCTTCTGGGGAAAAGAATTATGGTTACAGCCGCATTTTAGTTCGTTAAGCTCAGCATCGCAGATGATCTTCAAGTTTGTTTCTCGTTGAATTTGCACGAAATGAAGCTAAATTTACCGAATTCGTTTCGTGCATAAATGATTTAAACATAATTCATGTTGACATATAGCGCAAACCTATTCATTCGATACGTGCTGAAAACAATTGTTTAGTACCTGCATGTACATCCGTCATTTTCGTCCTGAGTCCTGGAAGAGTTCATTTGTGATACTGCAAAGAAATCAAAGAAAGACAACTATATTATGACCAAATATAACCGAATAGGAAAGCTGATCACAGCTAAATAAGCAAATACTCTTCCTCCGGTCATGACCAAATCGAAATATTTGATGTAAACATATCACCCTGTTTTCACATGTATCTAATGAAATGTGGTACGCGCTTTGTGAACTTAAAGTGTTTACATACTTAGTGAGCGAAATGGATTAGTTATTTAACTACATGTAATGACTTTAACTTGCAAACCTGAAAATTCACTAACCGGTGCAGCGCTGAACAAACTATGGTAGTTGTAGTAATTGTATCACTCCGAATATACGATGTAACTTCATCAAGCGCTCCCCAATATTATTCTTTTTTTGTTTATGATACTCAAACCGTGCCGCAATTGTACAACTCCTGAAAGCAGGTTTGCATGTATAACGAATGCTGCATCAAGATTGGCAGAGACTCCACGCTCTAATTGTGAAGATTTTAAACCCGTTTCGATCATATCTTTGGCTACATATACAAGTGCACAGTTCCATTGTATAACCTGTTCTCAAAAACAATACAACACGTAAACTATCTATAGCACAGTCGAATTTTTTTCACGAATGATGCGAACACAATATTTAACCCAGGTGTCATGTCATGGCATATCACCAATATTACGGAAACGGCTTTCAAGAAAAAAGAGTCTTGTTATAGCGTGTGTTTGTATGTAATGGTATAATAAAGTTTCTATAAACACTTCATTATCTGTGATAGTATGCTTGTGTGAAAGTGTGAATATTTCTTCCCCATTCTTTTTGTCACACCGCTCTATATGACGGTATGTTTGTGTATATATGTGAAAGTGGTTGTATCAACACTTCCTATAATGTTCATTTGATGGTAGGGGTGTGTGGAAGAAATCAAAGTGCGGGTGTTAGATTGTATATGTGAGTGTGTTTGAATAGCAGACAATGCGGGTGCGCTTTTGACCCCATAAACACTTTTGACTACATAAACACGTTTGACCCCATAATAATACCCGAAAGTCAAACCCTATTGGACCGCTCTTACATAAAATTTCCCCTAGACCCCTAAGTGCAATCTTTATGTACGTCTTTGGATAATTATATCATAGAATTCCCCATTTATCCCCAAGTGCTCTTTCCATAAATTTTTATGGGCGCCTATTTTGACCTCATATGACCCACCAAGAGACATATAAGTATTTGTGTAGTTTCGTATTTGAGTGTTTTCATGATAAACCGTTAGTTTCAATTTTTCACCACCTTGATAGTCACTTTTTACGCCTGAACGGTGTCGATATTCCTATCATAAGAGACTTTTGGAATTGAGCACAACAGATTAAAAGAAGAAAACACATCCGAGCCTAATTAATAATTGTAACACGCACAGAGCAGTAAGTAACAACTTAAATTCACGAGCAGAGGAAAGACCGAATTATGATGTACTACATTTGGAACTGAAAACCATTGTTCAAGATGCCCTGACTAAAATGAAATAGCATTATCCAGTATGAAGCTTACTAGCGATTATCAAACGACTGCAAGTTTCAAATAAATAAATGTGGGCAATTTCGTTTGCAAACTATGAAGTAGAAAGAGCTTTACACAGTATACTTTGATTTACAGAAGCTTGAGCAAAAGATTATTGAATGAGAAATAGATGGAGATATCGTGTAAAAGGAGCAGGATATTTAAACTAAATAAAAAAACCAAGAATTAAAAGAGGAAATGTATTTTTGAAACATTGTCCTTGTCTAATATTTTATTACTTGTTGGTATCAATTCTATCGTTGACAATTTGAAGTAATCGCAGAACCCTGATACAGTACAAATAAAACTAACTTTACCATTAAAACAAACAAAAACTGCTCAGTCTGTGCAAAGAACAACTTCAAAGATCATGGTTACAGAATACATATAGAGCAAATAACCTAACAGTGATTTCACAGCTTCACTCGACGTGTTCACGTAACAATTAATCATTTACAAAATGGGGCCACAGTCTAACTTATTGATTTCAGAGCTTTGTGCAGCAAGTTCCTGTAACACCTATTATATTACAAAATAGGGTTACAGTCTAACTTAGACACCGATTATTCAGTTTCATGCAACATGTTCTTGTAACAACGAGCCATTTACATGGTCAGTCTAATATAGTGATTTCACAGCGTCATGCAACAACTTGCTGTAAGAACTAGTCGCTTCCAAGATAGGGCTACCACAAAACTATTGTCAGATGTTCCTTTAACTTCTGCTACTTAACTGTGCATAATTAATGTCAGATAAAGTATTTGCTTTGTTAATTACATCCGTTATGTTAAGCACCATGCTTCTCAATAAATTTTCGTGTAAGATTTATCACATTATTTTTCTTACAAAAAGACTTTGTAGATAGCATGTGTATTTAATTTTTGTCAGATGTGTCATCAGTGATTAAATGTTATGTATATTTGTATTTTATAACTAACCTTAGTTTGAAATAAAGATAATAGTACGACTGAGAATTTCCAGAATAAAGTAATTGCAACCTAGGTCAAGAGGAGGGGTATATAAAGTTGTTTAGCTATGGAATACTCATTCCAGCCTTAACATCAGAAGTGGAGTCTGTATTATCATTCTGTTCATTTTTAATGATTTAGTAGATTATTTATTTAAATTATTCGCTAGAATTACAAAGTTTTTATTAATACAACTTGGACGAAACCATTAATTTGGAATTATTGTGAATTCGGTCATGGATATTTTGTGATATATCAAACGACTTTTAACGCATTGCCATATTCCATGGCATATTAACACGTTTGAGCCTACAACTCGTCAACATGTCTAATACTAGCATGTTTTACAATACCTCTCAGATTCGATTGAAACATTATACATTTAAGCTTGTGATGTAATTTTAAGCAGCTGGGGTATTTAATTCACAATGATGTAAAATCTTTTCACATTTTCATTTTTTCTTCTAGGAAAATAAACTATTTGTTGAGTTTTACAAAACTTTTATTTTGTTATTTCTTTGATATACAGTGTTATGGAACAGTACCTACAAAATCTCAGCAGAAACGTGTTTTTTTTACCTGTTTTTACTTTTGCCTTTGTCTGACTGGTCTAGTAAATTTTGAATTTATTTGCCAATGTTATGTTTTAAATACAAGTTAGTTCAGTTATGACATATGAGTTTTTTTTAGGAACATCTTATGAATGTGAGCATTCACTACAATAGCCTATGTCAAAATAAACATATTGGTGGTAGCACATATTTCCCACGATTTTTACGGAAACATTAATATCATACCCAAAACAATATTTAAATTGAAATAAAAACATACCCCATACAATATTTAAATTGAAACAATATCATGTCCGAAAAATATTTGTTGACGCTTTAAAGGATATTACAGATTGGTATTATATAAAGCATATTTATTCACTTGTTATTTTGCTCCATTAAATCGGTTTAAATAATACAAATGCAAATTTCAGTACACTAAGCAAGGCACCCATGTTATGACAAGCTATGACTCCTCATTCATATAATGTTTCGTTTTGTTGTGTGCTTTACGAAACAGCAGTATACGTAAATTATTTAGCGCCGAACTGAATGGCACACTATTGCAGACGACGAAGGCTCAATAACTTTAGGATTCGAACCCTCATCCTTTTTGTCACGATTCTAACCCATGAGTCATCAGGGCTAATCCTAAAAGAGATGCAAACATAATTTCTGCTACTCATATGTCATTTGAAACACAAACCTTCATTTAATGTATTTAGCATCAAACAAAACATAAATTGATTTGAACGTTGGCACAATGAGAAAGTTCGTCTGGTTTAATTTAAGAGGATAACAATACACAGAACAACAATAATTTCGGAAGAATCAGAATTCAACCATTGATAAATCACCCAGCTACTTCTTGCTCTGCAAAGCTCTGGCCACTGCAAAACTAAATAAGATTGAGGCTTTTTCACAGAACAACAATAATTTCGGAAGAATCAGAATTCAACCATTGATAAATCACCCAGCTACTTCTTGCTCTGCAAAGCTCTGGCCACTGCAAAACTAAATAAGATTGAGGCTTTTTCACAGAACAACAATAATTTCGGAAGAATCAGAATTCAACCATTGATAAATCACCCAGCTACTTCTTGCTCTGCAAAGCTCTGGCCACTGCAAAACTAAATAAGATTGAGGCTTTTTCACAGAACAACAATAATTTCGGAAGAATCAGAATTCAACCATTGATAAATCACCCAGCTACTTCTTGCTCTGCAAAGCTCTGGCCACTGCAAAACTAAATAAGATTGAGGCTTTTTCACAGAACAACAATAATTTCGGAAGAATCAGAATTCAACCATTGATAAATCACCCAGCTACTTCTTGCTCTGCAAAGCTCTGGCCACTGCAAAATTAAATAAGATTGAGGCTTTTTCACAGAACAACAATAATTTCGGAAGAATCAGAATTCAACCATTGATAAATCACCCAGCTACTTCTTGCTCTGCAAAGCTCTGTTCACTGCAAAACTAAATAAGATTGAGGCTTTTTCACAGAACAACAATAATTTCGGAAGAATCAGAATTCAACCATTGATAAATCACCCAGCTACTTCTTGCTCTGCAAAGCTCTGGCCACTGCAAAACTAAATAAGATTGAGGCTTTTTTGAAAAGCTCTTGTCACTGCAAAAAACAAGCACGATTTATCCCTTGTCATACAAATCACTTACTGCAGTGAAAACATACATTTCCTTGTGGGATCAATTTCACAATCCTATTATGTGGTTAGGACTACAAGTCCATTCGTCAGTAATTTCAGCAGCAGAGTGTCACTTAAAATTAATGCAATGAATGATATTAAATTCGTTCATGACGATATTTAGAAAGATAAAAGATAAAGCTACAGTGAGAAACAAAGACTGTGGATACTTCGATCCCAATTATAATTGTTCATTTCACACTTTACTATGCAATAATGAAAACACTTGTCCTAATATTGAGGTTAAATTATATCTGATTTATTGCTCATTTCAGCTTTGTGACAACCATATAAGTATTTGTTTTAAAAGACTAAAATCTATTTTGTTTTCAATTTTGCATAAAGACCCGCCTAAATTTAAAGACAAAATGTATATGACCATGCTCATGTTTTTGCCCTTCACCTACTGTAAATATTATTTTTATGTGTCATCTTCATGTTATGTCTTTAAGCCAATAGTTTTTAAATTGTGTCATATCTATTTGATTATGATTTTATCCAATTTAAAGTGTATTATTATCCTCAAAAGAGATTAATTGTTCATAACTGTATTGCCTTGGTAATCAGTAAATCCATTAATCAACGCAATTGATTGGACACTGAATAAAATTTGCAATACAATGCAGACTGCTTTTTAGTAGCGAACAGTTCTGCATATTTTGTTACCTTATAAAAGCGTCAATAAACCTACGCATAAGTGAAAGCACAAATATTTCATATATGTTATGGCATATTTATGTTTACTATAGCTATGGCATATGTTTTCGCTTGTTATGTGCATCTATATGATGTATATTTTCATTCGTAATTATAGCTTGTAAGTGTTATTTAGTTAATAGTATTTTAAATACTAAATCTTTACCTATAGTAAGTTAGCACTTAAAAGATCAGTCATGTATATTGTGTAAATGTTTTCATTCATGGGTTTTAAGGTTGACTCATACTGCTATTGCATGTGAACATCACGTGATCCGACAGGACATAAGTTCTGAAAAAGGCCAGTAGGACCAAATATGTGATCAGCCAGAATTAAAACAGCTGATATGTTTACTGCTAGAGGTTTCCGAAATACATCGATGACTGATTCAAAACCACGTATTGCATTCACGTGATTGTGTAGTTGCTTTGTATAATATATAATTTACTTCGCAGAATTAGGCATTCTTAGTAGTAATATTAATCTTGAAATAGTTTTTTATTGAAAGGAATTTTTAATTTATTTCGTTGGAATTACTGTACTCGAAATACTTCAGATTCATTGTAATAATAGCTGTACAGGGTTACTGTGTAACATGTACAGGGTTACTGTGTAACATTTGAAGACATCTGGATTTATATCTGTATTGGAATTACTGTGAATTCATTTAAAGACAATTTTGAAAGACGTTTTGGGATTATTTCAGTGATTTGTTTTCTGTATTGTTGATACAATATTACAATACAAAGTCCCAATTGGAATACCTTTGGAACTAATTCGTATTACTCAAAACAGTTGGAATTTACAGAACATTTAGAATTCTCTCACCATGCTGTACCTTACGTTTTTGTTCTTTCACTTTTTTATAGGAAAATAAATTAATATCTGCAATTATGCAAATCTTACTAGATATTACTCTTTCTTGTTACTTAGGTTAAGATTATTTTAAGATTATGAAGTGGTAAAACACTAATTTAAGAAGCACCAGCATCTACACTTATCTGGTTACTAGTCCAAGTATATGCAGATTAGCAATATCACACCTTTATGCCTTTTTATGCAAATACAAAACAGCATTTTGGCGAAGAATGCCTTTTCCACCCACCTCCCAGAGTTTTAGGCTATAAGATCTATGGTTTTGTTTTTATACCTGCCCATGCAAATCTGAGTTGGCTGCCTCGATATATCTATAAGAAAGGCACTTAGCTCCCATTTCTCGGTCTGGTGCCATTAAAACCCCACCAACTAACAAAATTAAATGAAATAGTTTATTGAAAGCCATTTGGGGAAAGAGTTTTCATCTCGTTAGCGAAATATTGATGGAATTGCCAAATGCTAGTGAGAAACGGTACCCATAATAGTGAACCCAATGATCGTGCCAATAGGCAAGTATTTATTTTGATACGTTTTCCTAGATTTAATTGAAATATTTCAATGTTTAAACTATTTCGTCGAATGTGAATTTCATTATGTTCTGTCATTGTTTACGGTGTACGTACACATCACTGCTTAATGTGACCTACTCGTCGTTGATTTTGATTCGATCTCTGCAATGAATTTGACATACGTTTGCAACACCTTACAGTCTCATATCCTGCTTTGGCTATAGTTACCAGTAACTATACATATGGTAGAAAGTACGTTGTACAACTGGAGTGTATCTAGTACAAATAATTCGGGTAGCAACAAAACCAACAAATAATTAATAGCATCCCTTAACATGTATAAATAAGATTCCCAGAAGGTATAGTATTCAACAAGTACTTGGTCATTTTTCCATGTTTTGTATCACATGTATGTAAAAGAAAGAGTTTAAAGTACTGTGCCTTTTATGGGTAATATTGAAAACTGCCTTTAACCAATATACATGCCTTTGTGTGTGATACTATGTGTGTGTGTGTGTGTGTGTGCGGTGAGAGTTTACTGTAGGTTTTACCCAAGGCATGTAGCTTTTTTCTTTGTTTTAGTAGCAGTTTGTGGTAATCACTGCTTTTCAAAAAAAACTTTTATAAATCTCATGGATAGGCTAATACAAAATGCCATAAATTAAGCAAATATGACAATTAATGGTTGCAAGTTGAATAACATAATACAAATAATAATAAAACCATGCTATATTCAGCACACCTTTCCCCAGAAGAGAAGAACGTAAGATTCTATCTTGACAATTTTAACATAGCCCTTACCATCTCCTCCCTCTTATCGCACACAACATAGAACCAGTTTTAATGCAAATATAATGAGCTATATTAGTGCGGTTTGATTTAGGGTCATAAATGCCTGCCGAATAGCGATAATGTTGAAATAATCATACATTATGCATTTATTCATCGATTAGTTCCGCCTTACATTACATAAATCCAACATGCACTGGTGAAAACAAGCACGATTGTCCTCTGTGACATCAATTAAATCAGCTTTTTACGCAGATAATGTGAGCACTTCATTCATCATGTTATCTTCTGCAATAAAACGTCACTCTCAACGATCGAGGTAATTAATGGAATTCACTTCAACTCTCTGAGAATGTCGGATTTATCAAGTTATTGAAAGATGTAATAAACTGTACTATCACTACTTGTAAATTTCCAGAGTAATCTGATTGGCAAAGTATTTACAATTCATAAGAAAAATGACCAAGATGGCCCATCGAACAATCGACCCATAACTGTTTGGAATATGTATTTTCAAAACTTTTTGAAAAACATCTGAGCAATCATCTTTTCAGATAACTTGCCAGGTACCAATTCCTCTATATTTAGCAATCAGGTTTCCGAAAGAAACGGACCAAACTGCATTGACAAAACGTATAGCCCAGTTGCTATCAGCGATTGAACCAGACGAACTTACTGCCACAGTCTTCACTAATTCTAAAAATTCATTCGATTTGGTTGACCATTTGGTGCTTATCATAGAAGATTCTTTAAAACTCAGCTACCATGTTCACGTCGTATCGCACTAACAGGCCCCCAGATTTGTTTGCATGGACATACAGACTTCCAATGTAAATACTGGTTTAAAGAGTGTTCCTCAAGAATCTGTCTTAGGACCCCTTTTTTTAATTGTTTATTAACGACTTATCCTTGTATCCAATGTACCCTAACACAAATCTTTTCTCTGATGACTCTACACTGCATTCAGCTGGTAGATCTCTTCACCCCATTGAAATTAAACTTCCAATCGACCCCAATAAAGCATCCGTTTTGTGTCAACAAAAGCGGATAGATACTAAAGCCTCTAAAACGAATATATGACATTAGGAACAAGGCACCAGCTATCTACTAACATGGATTTAATTTTAACTCAACATGGCTCAGACGTGTCGAGCGTTAAGAATTACAAAAAAATCCTTTTGGTATCTACATTGATTAACATGCAATATACAGATCGATCACATATGAGCGATTGTCATCAAAACGATATCTCTATTAAAATTACTGCCGAAATTTCTAACGTGTTAGTCGCCCAAACTTTATATTTCGTGATTTTTTTATACCTAGACTTCCGGTGTACCACATGGGAAAAAGCATTCGATTATAATCGATCCACACCTGAAAAACTCAAGACATGCTCAGCTGAAATAATTTTGAAACTTACTCGAATGTTGTTTTCACATCTATAATGGCTGCCTTTACCAAAACATATTCTTTATTTTAAAAGAATCATGGTATATCAGTCTTTATATGATCTTTCTCCAGATTATTTGTCGAATCTAACTGAACAATGTTAATCAAATATTGAGCGTGATCGATCAACAAACAACACCACCTTCCAACCGTTCCAAAAGCTGTTTTACTTTATTGTATCAGCACCTATACATTGGAATCATTCACCCTTGATGATGCGTACATCATATTAACTTGTTTCGTTCATAAACCGCATTAAAAATTCTTTCTAGACCAGCTAGAATTATCTTCCAAGACCTCCAAATAGATACGTTTATATCTGTGGTACAAGCAATAATTTGTGAATGTTTTAATATATGTATGTGTGTATCACTGATGACATGATGAAATTTATGTACCTCTGTATAGTACATTGTTATTATATGTACTTGTTGACATCTATATTTGCATATATTGCTTCATTTAAAATATTTGAGAGTAAGAGTGCGAGTGTACCTGAGTGTCTGTAAGTAACTGGGTTTTTTTAATAACATAACCTGTTACAAAAATGGATTACTACATGGCAACTAGGTGTAAAGATTATTATTATTATTATTATTATTATTATTATTATTATTATTATTATTATTATTATTATTATTATTATTATTATTATTATTATTATTGAACACAAACGTCCACATATTCAATTGGAATCAAATGCATAGACAAAAGCGAAGTAGAGACTCTCATACAGATAGGAAAATTGCAAAAATACATAATCAATAAGTAGCTTTTCTTCTTCTTTTCTACCTTTTGATTATAAAATTTATTCAGTCCCAAATTCAAGTAAATGTTACCACATTTATTATTATTATTATTATTATTATTATTATTATTATTATTATTATTATTATTATAATATATATATATATATATATATATATATATATATATATATATATATATATATATATATATATATATAAAAGTTTTCATCTGTGTTCCTTTAAACAGTATTTGTATCAAATGATCCAACCAGTTTTTAAAGCTAAAACATTTTGAAAGCCAATTTTGTTGCTTTATGTTTTCAGTGCCCACCAAAATTAAGCCATAATTTATCTGCAGCGCAGATAACGCAATATGACCAGACCGACAACGCTCACTCTACTATCCATTTTAGTTTTGTTTTGTTTTTACATTCTATGACCTCTACTGTAAGTGCTAATAAAACCCGATGCTGATATTGAATCCGTCTTTCTTGAAGCACTCCATTATAAAGAACAGTAAGGAACGGTAAATTCTTTCAAATAACACTTTAGTCTATATATATTTTTAGACATAATTTTCAGCTTGAAGTATATATTTTATTACCATTCTCATTTATTTGTATCCACCTATGTTTGAGAGCAGAAGAATGACAACACCATCAATTACCACGAAAACTGCAACAAAGAAGTAATTTTCTTTTGTGAGGAAATTCGTAAATTCATAGTTCTTCAAATGTTTTATAAAAACCTTGCTATGGAAACTAAATAAAGAACTAATTTTAAAATTTAGAATGAACGCGATGTTTATCACAAACGCTATCAGTAACATGAGGAGTATTATTAATGGATAAGTTTGATGAAACTAATTGTTTACAATAACAAGTAATTTCTTTCCGACTTTGGCATGCCAGAAAAAGGAAATCCATATCCATCACGTCATAGTTATATATCACTCTATATTAAAAATGTTTGAAATTGTCATGAACTGTTGTTAGTGTTGTATGTCGGGAATCATGTGAATGTCAAATCTATACGATATATATATATATATATATATATATATATATATATATATATATATATATATATTCCCCACATAGTTTTCAGTTACTACGTTCGGACACAGTTATAAAATGTCAGTGAAAATAAATACACACTCAAATTTCTTTGCAATTGACACATTCCGAACAACGTTAGTGTGCTTATAGTTCACATTAGTACAACTTCGAAACACTCGAATCGGACCACTCGATTCAAACCTCTAGATTCTGCTCTAATTGCAGTTATATTCTATTAGCATGGTCAGCATGCAATTCTGGAAACATTCTTGTCCGCGACTGACAAGTAGTACGGCATACACAAAGCTTCAGTGTAATAGATAATTTAACCAGAAAAATAAAACCAATATTTGAAAAGAAACTTCTGAAGACGGACGATAATGTTATCAGGAAATCTAATTAAGGGTCCTTGGTTATTATAATGGCCGGATCACTGAAGCCAACAGACAAATGTCCGTTAAAAGATTCCAGCTAAACTGGTCAATGATCCGAAACAAACACTGCAGCGATAGTTGGTCTTACTTAAGGATCTGAATGAAGCAGGACACGTATATAACAAGCTTTCTATCTGCTTCCTGCTAAACCAAAACCTTGACAGGTTTCTACCTGTTAGCGAAAATTCGCAAAACAGGTAACTCCAGTACACCTATCATCCCTTGTAACAGACACCCAATAAAACAAATATAATTTATCAGCTATCAACTCCATCTTTTTGTACATCCTTTTTATTCTTACATACACAACACCACAGACTGTATTAATAAACCAATAAAACAATATGCCCAGTAATAGAACCCTTTCACCATAGACGACTTCACTCTCCAGTAAACATACCATTTGACGACCAGCTTGCAAGGAAGCGTGAGACTGCTATCCCAACGATTCTCCATCCACCCATACGTTATCAGTTTTTATTTTGTGCAGATAGCCAGATTCATTTCTATTGACCTGCTTTATCATCGAGTCCTTATTACAGCAGTAAGTGAATGATAAAACTTTTAATACAATATGGTACTGTGGGTTGTTTCACAGGTTGTATATAGTTGTAATCCAGGGACCAGGGAAATGTCAGACGCATCATGAAAGACTCGTTCGAAAGCGTGACAAGTTCTATTTTATTTACGGAAAAACAGTCTGAACATGTCGATATTAAACATTTCTTAGGTCATGGCTACACACATTTTTTCGCAATGCTTGAAATGTCGTCAATAAAAAGTGGCATTGAATGATATGAAAATGCCATGGTGATGTTCGCTAATTGGCATGTAAAGAATTTTTCTTTTAGACCACACAAGGCTTAATTGAATTCATCTAATATCGTGAGGAAGAAACACACACACACACACTGGATAATTAATGTGGAAAATGTCTTATGCTCAAATCATACTTTGTACGGGGCTTTGTGTAGATTGTTTCTTATACTCAAATCATGATTTCGTTATACAGGGCATTATGTAGAATGTGTCTAATACTCAAGTCAGGCTTTGTGCAGGGATTAATATAGAAAATGTCGTATACTCAAATCAGATTTTCAAAGGGTTCTACGTAGAAAGTGTTAGCGGCAGGGAGGGTGAACAGACCACTTTTTAGAAAAGTCCTTTGTTAAAAAAAAAGCTTCCTACAAAAACGATAACACAAACGTCACCGAGTTCTCTAACCGACTGAGATTGCTTTCATTGGGTTATTTTATCTTTGACAATTGTATTTTTGTATTCTCGTTTACCGATCCGGGACACATTTGGTAGTCATCCTCCCGGCTGCTAAATTGAATGCAGAAATTAAATCATTATTTTTTTCAATTATACGCTAACCATGGAATCCCATGCAGCTAAACTAGGCCGACAACAACTGCAGACAATTAAGAAATATCTCCCCGTCCACAATTATATCAAGTAGCAACTACAACAGCGTCAGGAAGCGCGAGTGGAATTTGCAGAAGATACAGCAGAATCATTTAAACCGATCACAGAGACTACTCAAGGTCATCTTCTCACTTTAGAGCAAACCACTAAGTCAGCTGGAAAAATCGTGGAAAGATCTAAAAAGGATTCTACATTAGTTTTCAGCTGAAATAGCTGCTTCTCAACCACAATTACAAAGTAGAAATACAACTAGTACTTGAGGGTATTAATAACGTTTACGAGAAGGTCGGCCATGTGAAGGATACTGTTGCACCAAAACCAAAACCAAAATCAGAACCTCCTGCCCGATTTACTGAAAAAGGTCCTAAGCTACGGGTCATTGAGCTTATGGTGAATTGTTAGATCCAAACAAAAAAGCTCGATTATATTTGTATTTCGAAAATACCGTGGTGATCAATATAATGATGAATTTAAAGATTGTGAGAAAAAAGTCGAAGAAGTTAAAAGAGCGCCATTACCTGGAGATATATTATCCAAAATATTGCGATTCAGACCACTTCGTATTGGGGAAGAAAATTTGTAATTTATAGAAAGAGGGAATTGATTAATCAGTAAGTAAGAAACAAGCAAAAGAAACAATTGGAAGTGATCTAAGTGATTGGATCACTCGAGGAATTAAAACTGATAATCCATGTCTCAGCAAAGTCCTTGACGATGTTGAACGACAAGAAATTCTGATTAGCGGAAAACGAGGCGGCAATAATTCCCCATAATCATTAATGAAGCAGCTGATATTTGTCAAAAATTATTTACAGGCGGTATAAGCGATGTAATGTTCATCGGTCCCTCAATAATGAAATCGCTTATGATTACCGCGATGATGAAATCGATGATGATTGATGCAATTAGATAAGTGACAAGAAAATAATATTATCATTCATTATGCTCAACAAGGACCTGTAATGGTCATGGTGATAAATTCGCGATTACCATCCTATAAAGTTACCTACCGTGATGGACATGGTGATGTTGTTCAGGGTCTGTTTAAAAGGATTGCCCCAAAAGCAATACCGATTGCAAAGCAACTGAAAATGAATGCTGTTGACGTTGTTCTTGATAAAGGTATTGGTGATTCTCATCAATCAAGGACAGACTAGCACGATTAATACGATGAAAACCAAAATTACCCAGCATTGACATTATGCCTAAAAATGTTAGAACAATAAAAAATCAAGCCGCGAATCTAAACCTAACAGTTTGATGGTGTACCACCATCATAAAAAAGTTAACTGATAGTCTAATAGCATGGAGTGGTCTTCGTGTTAGACGATAACCGGTATAATAAAGATATTTAAACGGGTATCTGATCCAGCATTCAAAATGGACCCACCAGCTCTGAAGAATGAATTGGTGTGTGACTATCAATATTATTCTTATGACACGCGAGTACATAACTCACGAGGAAGAATTAAGCTGCAGGTTCAGGATACAAGAAAATATTTCCTGTTCGCTGATGCATTACTTGAGATCGAAGGTAAACTTTTGAAATCAAAGGATATAGCGTACATAATTGGTGATCAAGTTAGTTTTCTTAATAATGGTGTCATGGTGTTATTTAACAGTGCCACGACGATACTTGGAATTGCAAGATAGAGAATTCTTTATTCGAGATCAGTTGGTCTATCAATGATATTTGCAAAGGATGCTGTCAGCCCGAAAGGAGCAATATAAGACTGAATGCATCTGGAACTGAAGTTGCATCAATGAATGAAAATTTCAACTTGATATTCACATCACGTCGATAGATATATTTTACATCATGTAAACTTAGAATCCCAAACTATTTTCGCTTCTCAAATCAAGTGTTGTTTATCCTCACAATATTCTTCACTTCAGCTGACTTAAGTTTTTGACATAGTATGTGATCATTTTTCCACTACAATCATGGCAAAACGTTTGCAGGTGCCTTATTTATCACATACTTTCCATTATATTCTCATGGAAAGAGCAGGAATGAGGTTGAGAAGTCTGAGTTGTTACAAGCTAATGGCTTTCCTAACTTTCACTCTTTACAATGACTGCTTCGACGATTTTAGTTGTTGACATTTTCATTGCAATATCGCGCTTATTAAATCTGGCACCTGTTTCATTAAAGTTGTCAACATTTTTCATCAGGCTTGGATTTTACATTATTTTACTCATGATACTTAAAACTGTAATGATATTTTTCGTCAGAGACAGTAATTGCAAGAAGGATCCAAATCATTCTTTAGTTTTAAAATTCCATACTTCTGTATATTCCTGAAAATAATGATGAATTTTTCAAACTTAACGAATAGTATTTCTTTTCAAATATTGGTTTAATAAGAATTTAACTGTCCATGCTGGGTGAAAGGATAATATTTGCTGACAAAATAATATGAGAGACACTAACCTAAATGAATTTTAGGAAGAAAATTAAAGATCTGTGATGAAACGGTTGCTTTTCTGAAAATGTACTATTCTGTCATTGTTCAAAATCTGGCTTTGACTCTTGGTGGCTGGGTACAGGATAATCATCAATCTCTATCAAATTAACTTGCTGCATGTGGTAAAATCTTCTTCTGTTTCCTTTCTTGTATCATCTTTTCCTCTTCAGGATTGTTTGCCTTTCTCCAACCATAAATAACTTTCATCTTTTCTTTCTTCTGTAGAATCTTTCTTAGCTCTTTAAAGGAAACATTAAATTTCGACTAAATCGAATACATGGTATTACGTCTTTATAGTCGTAGATTAAATAACAGAGAAGAGCAAAACCAATAAATTTTGTAAAATTCAATAAATACATGATTTCTCTAGAACAAAAAGTGAAAAGTTAAAAAGAACGTTTAGTAGTTTGAATTAAATCACAAAAAGTTCTAAAGTTTCTATTACAATTCCAAAAATACAGTGAATTTTGAATAAATTCCATTACTGTTCCAACTGTACCAATTTTGAATTTTCTGATGTAACAGTAGTCTCGAATTTGCTAAAGAGCCAACAGAGTTAATGTAGTAATGTGAATAATTTAAACAAATAAATACATTCAAATAAAAATAGACACAAATGTAAGACCGATTCCACTTCGAATATTAAGATAGGATTGTTTAATCCAGAATTATAAAACTTTATTTCATAATCGCCTGACGTAGGCTACAATTGCCATTTTCTGAAAGTACTCTGTCTTTATAATGAACAATTCGTTTCTGGAACCTTTAAAGCTAAAAGTTAAACTGCATATATAACTCAAACTTAAGTAAACATATTTAAAATTAATAATAACCTAAAATACACAACCTACATTGATAGACTAATATTAACTTTGCATTTCTTTGTTTTCCAAAACGTTACGGATCACTACCATCTCAACTCTGTCTGCGTGGGTTCGAGTCTAGGATTCGGCGAATGTGGATATGTGAGAAAGCTTGCCAGTAGCTTCTCGTGGGTCGGTGATTCTTTCCAGTGATTTCCCTGTTTCTTCCTCCACCATTAATACTGGCCGCAATATATAGCTTATAATGTGCTGCAAAATGGCGTTAATGTATGTATGTATGTATGTATGTATGTATGTATGTATGTATGTATGTATGTATGTATGTATGTATGTATGTATGTATGTATGTATGTATGTATGTATGTATGTATGTATGTATGTATGTATGCTTGCGTGCGTATTTATGTATAAATGTATGTATGCATGTATGTATGTATGTATGTATGTATGTATGTATGTATGTATGTATGTATGTATGTATGTATGTAGATGTCCATAGATAAATAGACAGACAGACAGACAGATAGATAGATAGATAGATAGATAGATAGATAGATAGATAGATAGATAGATAGATAGATAGATAGATAGATAGATAGATAGATAGATAGAAGGAGTAAGATATTGTTGTATTCTTCCATGTTAACTATTTTCTTTATTTCCATTAGACAATAGCGTACGATGATTCAATAAATAAAGTGCATCTAAGGAATATTTCCATTGCACATCTACGAAACTGCCAATCACAAGTATTAAACTTTATGTCATCATGTTTGGTTTAATAATGATGCTGAGACGATTAGGTTCCCAAAAGAGCTGTTGTGTCCGGCTGGAGGTAAATGATGCACTCCTGATAAGGACAGCAGCTGGACTTTAAGAACGTTCCAACAAATGGTATGAGTAATATACATTCCTTATCTGTAGACGTACGACATATGTTGCGTGATAAACATCAACAGGTTTAGAATTTCTAGAATTGTCATAAATTTAACCGCATTTTGTGCTGATTGCATCTGCGGACTTCGAAAGGCTCATATTTTATGATGGTCCTGTAACTTAATGCTTTTTAAAATTACAAAACAATTTTTTTTCTTTTCTAGACTGCCATGGACGTTTACTAATTAAAATAAAACAAAACATCAATTCTTAAAAATATTACATCAAAACCAAAGTATCTAAAAATTCAAATTTATTTTCTAGGTCACCAAAACAGCGATTTTTTTCACCATAAAAGGTCAAAAGTAAATCTCACTAGTAAATATAACTAAAAAATGAAAGCTCCAATTTATAAGATAATTGTAATTAGATAAGAATAAGTTTAGTTCAAGTATTTGATGGCTGACTAAGGTGAGCATCGTAACGCGATTATAATACTAGAGAAAATATACTTTTGAACATCTATGACAATTAAATAACGGACTTTAGATCTGGAACACAGTTAACAAGTATGACACCGTGATCTCATTTACTCAGTGTATGACAACAGCTAACCAGGACATTGTACAAATTTTTAAAGCTCGAATTCAACCTGATTGAGAAGGATTATTTCACATACAAACTGTTCAAAGCATTTTTAAAACTACATTTCAAGATCTTTTAATGATTCAATTAACAACTACAACGCACAGTGTAATCTGAGATTATCTAAAATGCAGCAAAACTGGCCAGTATGGATGGCAACCTAAATCAATTTCTACTAGAATGCGCAACATCAGTACACAAATGTCATGTTTATTTCTAAAAAAACTACTGTTTCAACATAAAATAACGCGAAACAAAGAGGCTATTGATGCAGCAAAAACATAGATAATCAACTATTTAAAATAATCAATAATAACTTTAGAATCCCACTAAATAGTGACTCGGATTTCAGTCATAAAAAAAATAATATTTTGTTTTATAATGGGCATGAAGAACATAAGTTAGGACATCAGAGCTGGAGAGGCAACACATGCTGATATGTTATAAAAAGCATATTAATAGCTAGCAACTGGGTTGTCAAATACTGAATAAGGTTGTCGGCTGATGAAACAAACTCAAACGGGATGTAGAGAAGATTGGACGTCTTTCCTTCTACAAGACATCACTCGTTTAACAGACAACGGTAATGCGATATCAAATCAAAGCATATTAGTCTTTTACGGCAGTTTCCGACATTGGTAGCAAGTTTATTTAGCTGTTATGTCCTGTAGAGAAAGGTAACGACTTGACCAAATTTCAATAATACATAACAGATTCAAAATTAAAATTAGACGAGATTTTTCGTGGTGATAGTGCATTTTATTGCCTAGAAATGTGCTTTTTAGAATAGGTACTCTTGTTTAACACACCAATAACTTCTTAAAACTTCCTCTGATAGATTTAAACTAGGAGTAAACACAGCTTAAACGCCGATGCTGCAAAACACACCATGCCAGCAGATGATACACAATCTGGAACCATTCGTTGAAATATAAAAAGATAAAAAAAACTAAGTTGATAATAATGGCATAAATTGTTACATCAATGGAGCTGCAAATAAATGTAATTGAAAAGACAAAGAACATGAAACAAAAGAACTCTTATTTCTATTGATGAATGTAGAAGCTGGATTACTTTACGTTTAAAAATGGATTTTGGTTTCTTAGTACCTACTGTCACCCCTTCTACAACTCTAGTGCTAGTTACCTATACAAACCCAACTAATGGAAGAACAAATAAAATTGATCAGCTAAGAAAAGAAATGACTGTTTCAAGAGCCACTACATTATACTGTCACATGTTCCAGAAAGCTGATATTTGCTTGGGTAATTTAAGCCGGAAATTGATAATATGTTCAGATATTTGTATTATTTCAGAAATTGTATGCTTCGTTCAAATCTACGGGCATAAAAGTAGGACGAGAAACTGGTGTAACAGAAGTATGAAATTTTTTTAAACAGATTTGTCACAGAGCCATAGTTTACTACAATCGTACTGATGATGCAATCGTGTTGGCACATATCCTACATTGCTTTTTGAACAGTCGTTTTAACGTTTTACCTAATAATATATCACAATTGTCTGAAGTGAGTCACTGAGTGTTTTCTTTAACGGTACGACTTAGACATCTTAAATGTCCAACAAGCCATGCACGTTTACTTTCAATATTTCCAACTGCTCCTTCAATTTATCTTTTTTTGTTTATTTGCTGGTTTGTTATACGCCCTATTTGCTTCAGAGACTTAAAAATCACTTCTCATACATTTTAACAATTTTATAATATTTTCGTGAATTCTAAAGTTTTTTGCGGATTAAATACGCGTCACAGTCCTATTTGAAGTTGTACACTTGCGATTCTTAAAAGAATTGCCCAATCAAGTTTCTGCTTCTCTTGCGGGTCGGTCTGATGCTTGATTTGTCTTACTTGTATGTATCTAGATTACATGATGGATTTGTATTTGTTGTCTGATAAATTAGCTGTGTGTTCACGTGGTTAATTAGGTTGTTTCTTTTTGCTTGTATCTCCAAGTCTTATCTAACCGATCATATGTTATTGCAGGAGCAAGATCCATGGCATTTCCTTGAGTTTTGTTTAAACCAGAAGTTTTGGAGAAATTGTTTGTAATTATTTAATTGTACCATCTTGTCACCTATTGCTCGTTTAAGCGCATATCAAATTGTTCTGTCAAATAATCTTTATATTAGATTATTTTAGCTGATATTCGATACTTTATTTCAATGTGGGTAGCTCAAATATAACGTGTCATCTTTAAATCTGAATGTATTTCTAGTAAATTAATATTTGTCTTGATCTACTTGTAAAGGATGTGTGATCTGATACTTGCAATTATTCATCAATTCTTAAAGCCGAGGAGTTTCAAATACATCATTATATAATCTATCAGTTCATCTTCACCTGTTGCATCAAGAATGTATTTATTGTCATTGTCTTTATCGTAACAGGATTTTCCAATGTATTTCGAATCAAAATTATCATCGCCATCTTTTGCCATTTTCTCACAATTTTAATAGTGGATACGCAACTTGGAAGCTAAATTCTGCTTCATCAGAGACAAAATATTGGATTCCTCACCGCTCCTGAAACTGAAAAACATAAACAACAATTCAATATAACAAATGGAAAATACAAAGAAATAAAGCGTTAACATTTATCTGACAAAACTGTGAAAATTGGGCGAAAAAACATGTAAAGGAGACGCATGGAATAGTCCTCAAAACAAGATCAGCAAAAAGTCTGATATCATTATCCAATCAGTAACAGTTGTAACACTGTATGTTTAACAGTTAAATTAATTTTAATTAATTGCAGAGTCAAAACTGAGTATATGACGTTTAAATGCTATTAGATACTTAATGGATTTTTATATTTTTATTTGAGATTACCTCTATTAACCTTAAATGTTAGTTGTATAACTTTCCAGCATCTTTATGTCATCAAATACCAGAGGAGAAACAAATAGTATTAACTAAATATCAGCTGGATGCCTTGTAATTGATGCATTCTATCTTTGACAACAATTGCGTAAACTTTTTATTTTGCAATTGACGGGGCCCCGAGTGGCCTAGTGGTATAAAGCGCTCACCGTTCCGGATCGCTACCATCTCACCTCTGTCTACGTGGGTTCGAGTCTAAGGCTCAGTTAACGTAGATAAGTGAGAAAGTTTGCCAGTATCGTGGGTCGGTGGTTCCTGCAGGAGTTTTATAGGGTTTCTCCTACACCATTTATACTGGCTGCCATGTATATGGTGCAGAAAAATGGCTTTAATCCCCACAACACATTTCTCAAGTGACTTTCCATTAATTAGTAAACTGTTGCGTAAGAAAAGAAGAAACAAAACACGCAAAAGAATTTTAAATAAATTCTTCGCTAGTATAATGTTGGCAGTTTTAAATGACTGCCAGTTTTATTGTATTCCAGCACATTAGCTTTCTGCTGCATCCTCTCGCCTTTGCACTGTTTGTTATAGTTTCATGGCAACCTCTCACTTTAAAGTTGTTTTCAATAGTTTCATGCCAACCTTTACCTTTACGACCGTTCAAAATAAGTTCACGTATCCTGTATTCAATCGATGAAAACATTTTATTTGTTTATTTGTTTGTTTTTTGATCACTTAAGTTTTTAATGTGGAAAACAATGACCTATATCTAAATCATTTAATTTTAATGCATGCAAATATGGGAAAATTCAGCAATTTTCGGTGAAAATCAAAAGATGTTGATCCTAAAACATAGACGTTATATATTGTTGAATATTTTGACCCGATGCCTGTAAACGTCTGCCTTTTGTTATAATTCCTCCAATATTTATTTTTATTATTCCCTGCAGCTATTTAGAATCTCCAATATATAAACTATGCTTCATTTGTCCTTTTCCAATAATTCATTTTCTCTTTTATGCATCACTTGTAAAAACAAGTACAAATAAAAATGAGCTATACATTTTTCCTTCAAATCGTTCTTGGATTCAATTTTTAAATATCGTATTATTTATAATTTGTATTGATACGAACCATTAGCAAACAATAAATTTATTAACTTCAAATTATTTTGGAACTCATTTTTTTAATTGTTTAATATTCAATGGAAGATAATCAATGTAAAAACAGATTTTTTTAAAAATGTCTGAATCAGAAATTTGAAAGGACATTTGAAATGGAATAGCTATTCATAAAGAGCTGAACCTGAATTTGAAGTTAACTTGGATCTACAGTCAGGAGAATTGTAAAACGCAAACTTAGAACGACTTCAGATGGAACATAAGAACTTTTCTAGCATTCTATTACGCCTCAAGAACAAACTAAAGAACAACCTCTAGTATCACCAGGAAAGTAAGTTACTGTACGAAAAAAACTAATGTCAACAATACAGATAGTAAAGCCATCGAATCTTTTGACTCATTAGGTGTACCGAAATTGATGCCATAAAAATATGGTTTATGTGCAAAGTCTGTTGTTTTTATGATTCAACGCAGGTGGCTGGCTCAGCTTGTAATCTTTAATGTATTATTTTTTAAATCCATACATAAAGGAAACTCTGCATAGGAGATCGTAATAGTATTTATCCAACTTTAGAAACAGACAAGATGGTTTCGAAATAAGTCAGAAAGATTATTAACATCCTTGAAGAAACACAAGCTCCAAGCAAAAACGTGCGTACAACAGCAATACCACTGAGTGCTGTACTGTATGTATGTATGTATGTATGTATGTATGTATGTATGTATGTATATATATATATATATATATATATATATATATATATATATATATATATATATATATATATATATATATATATATATATATATATATAAAAACAATTTTTGGTGATTGTACTGTATGCAAATGTCTATGGAGGCATATTTGACCTACACAAGCTCAATGGACAGCTTTCAGAGTCAAACAACGTAGGCTTGTCTTTGACAGGACATAAGAATAAAGGTATTTATAAACATTTTCATGAGCTGCTTATAATGAAGTAGATGCTACACCTATGCAACATGACACTGCGACAGGAAAGACTTCTTGCTTCAAGATTATGCTGGATGATTAGAAGTAATAAAGCCAAGCATATTTTTAAACTACGTAATCAGAGATTTTCTCTAAGTGCAATATGTTTCAAGCACAAGCTCGATGCCACAACTGCAGGTTCCCGTACATCAACCTCAACAAGCTGGCAGACAAATTGCATAATCCAACAAGAAAAAACAATCAAGATTGTGGTCAATGGCTTTGGCGACATTTGGTCTGCTGAAGTTAAGAGTGCGTGCTAAATTGGATTACTTGTAAATTGTCTCCAGCTTTTTGTGGCTAAGAACCCACACACACCTCACCAATAATCAGAATGGTATGGGATGAGCTAACGAACTAGTAGATACATAATACAGTCAAAAGTTAACAAAAGTGCCAAATGAAATCATCCTTAAAATGATAAATACAGCAAGTAAGGTGATAGCCCGATTTCATTTAATGTACGAAGAAGTTAAGGGACAATCCTCAATGCTACCACTCATAGAACTGCGACAGACGATAGCATCATCCGCATCACCACAACCGATGGAAGTTTTACTGGCAATTATTCTTGCATGGTGATGACACCAACAGCATCGCAAGAACTTGCTTTTTTATAGGAAACTGCTGCATCGACAAAGTCAATGATTCCGGTTACATCACCTTCTGCCAAATTGATAATACAAAAACTTAATGAATACGTGTAAAGGAAAAGAATATTACAGACCTTTAGCTTGTTGCTTTTCTAAAGATGCTTGTCATAAGCAACCAAACGCAGGCAATTTTGCGCTGAAATCGAGGAAAAGATTACGGAAATATTATATAGCAACTATCTGTGCCTAATAAAGCATAAAAATATTTTGTACAATGTTTTGTCGCCAACACATCTTTAAACTCCAAGTTGGCATTAGGAAATATCAATCATTTGTCTACGATCCCAAACGTATCTGCTGGGACATTTTCCATCACACTCTGGGCAAAATCCAAGTGAAAAACTGTCAAAAAGAAGACAGTATGACGCTTCCAGCCGTGATAATGATTGCAATAGATACTATTCCTGCAACTTTTCCACATATATGGCAATATAAAATTTGAATTACGAATGAAGAATTTTATTGTGGGCTACCATGTATCCGTCAGGATTATATATAAAATTGTCTTTGGCTTGACTTCATATATCGTTGCCAGTTACGTATTCGCTTGTGATGATGTCAGAGTATTTTCTGATGACTGGCGGTAACGGTTGTGTTAATAGACATGTCAAAGCTATTGCGGCCTATTTTTATATATGCTTTTCTTTGTAATCTCTCCAGCGGTTGCAAACGTACATACTCTATGGGCTAGAGAAACCTTGACACACCAATTGTCTTGGGCAAATTTTATACTAATCGAACGACTTTTATGCTCTCTTGCAAATTTAACCATCGTCATAATCCTCAAAGACTCCTACGATGAAAAATGTGCCAGGATCTTTTACGTGTCTGCTGTGTTACATTCTGTCATACTCCAAGCAAACTAGCAGTTGCTTTGGCGACCATACGCGAAAACCTGTGTCAATAAGCAGACTGCATTAAGACTTCCAGTCCTAATAATATTTTCGGTAGATGATAATCCGGCAATATTTCCACATCTCTGGAAAAAGGAAATGAATTTCGAAAGAAGACTTTTTTTACTTCGGTCGACAAAGTAGTCTTCAGAATTATATATTAAACCGACTTTGGCTTAAACGCAATTTTTTTTTTTGAAAATTACTTTGCTTCAGATGTATTATTATCGGTTAGTGTTGCATTAATTCAGAGATTTTGTGTAAAGCTGATATATAGACATCAAAACATTACTTGCATTTCAATTAGACGTTTGCGTAATCTGACATACAGGTAACAAAAATTGCTTTCCATCTAAATATTAGTATATAAATGGCCGTTACAAGCCACAAGGTTATGATATCCCAGACACTGACCTAGCATTTTCGTTCAGCAATGTTCGCAGACGTTGCCCCTAAAATGCAATCCCTGATCGCAACCAGTTATCTAAATACCTCTCTCATCTCTATTGGCTGATACAGGTTTCAGAATATATCAGTTGTAGTGCTAAACCGAAATGTGATTTTTATCTCAACATATTAGAATATTGAGCCTAAAACGGCCTTTTATACAACCACTGAGGTTTACTGAGAAGACTCCCTTTCCCAAATGTAGTCAATTATTATATCATGTTCTCCCTTCATCAATCTTACACAGGATATATATTTGCCATAACAAACAAATGTAAATAATCTTTGTATTATATATTTTCTTTATGGCGTGTTGCCTTCGTATTTTTCATTCCTTCTTCTTTTGTTGTTGTCTTTCCCAGACATCAGGCAATAGTGAAAGTGAATTCTTTGTAATAATTTGTATCACTTGCAACGTAATAATAAAAATGCTTCTCAATATTCTCTCTTCGTAAACAGTGTATACAAGGCAACTAAACCTTTTCACCGTACATGTAAATATACTTGGGATTATTATTTCAAAAACAAACAAAACCAATCTAGCAGTTGTGTCAAAATTTGTTACAGTGACACAAAATGGCTGCAACAGCAGTAATGATTGAAGAGGATGTAGATAACTATATAATATTTCCAGGAAGCAACTAAATATTCGAAATGCTTGCTCCATCTTGGACTAAATAAAATTGAATTAGACGTGAAAATTCTAACGAAGATCTGCAAAAGGAAACCACGGAGATCAGTGAGAAAAGAGCAAAGACACTCTGCTATCTAAAGACTGATTGAACATGAATTGGAATCGAAGTACAAAGATAATTTGAATTAAGCCTTTTCTTGAATTTTCTACACATACTGATCCTGTTTAGAAATTCCCATGTCCTGCCTGCTATCAGAAGAGCATGTAGCATTTGAATATATATGTAATTCAGACGTCATGCGTGTTTAAGCTTTCTGAGGCCTTAAATGATATTTGAAGAAAATTGCAAAACTTACAACATATAGTAAACACATAACTTTGCAAAAGCAAGGAAAAAAATAAAATAGAAAACGGTGAAGTACATGCAGCAAAGTATGTTTACTATGTTCAAAAGCATAAAAAAACCTTCAAAAAAAAACAATTTAAATTATATGGTTTTAAACTTTAGATAGTTATCTATTTAACAGAATCTCAAAGCACAATTTTGCATGCTGTCTTAAAATTGTAAAATACGAGGTATGCATTAAATTTGATAGAAACTGAATATATAAATAGGTCTTTGATTCTCTTCTCATTATCTTTCCAAGAAAGAAAATGGTTATTTGGTGATGAAAAGATAACTAAGTGATAACCATTTTTAAGTTAATAGTCATTTATATTTAATATGGCAATGGCACTGTTTCTAATAGATGATAATGCTAATTTAAAATACACAATGGTGAAGGCATTAGAAAGAACTGGTTATTTTATAGTGCTTAATATTACGAAATAACAATTTAGGTCAAAGTACCAAAATATATTGCAATTGTTTCTGCCTTCCACAAGAATATCCTTGTCATTTTTCACTATAGGGACACAAAGACTTCTGAGTTTACTTTTTACGCAATTACTTCATGCCAGACGAAATATCAAGAGAAACTGTATAAACCTAAAAGAAGAACGTTTTATATTAGTTAATGAGTCTTGAGTAATACTCATTGGATTATAGATTAAATGAGTCGTAATATGGTAATAAGGTTCATTTTAACCATAAGATGCATATTTTAATTATCCAACTAGGTATATTATCGCCAATCATAAACAAAATAACCTTATAGCTATCTCTTATCGTCATATATATATATATATATATATATATATATATATATATATATATATATATATATATATATATATATATCTATATATATATATATATATATATATATATGTGTATGTATATATATATATATATATATATATATATATAAATATATTCATATATATATAAATAAATACATATATATATATATATATATATATATATATATATATATACATACATATATATATATACACATATATATATATATATATATATATATATATATATATATATATATATATATATATAAATATATATATATCAGCCTTATCAACAGTACCGTTATATATCTCCTGACATAGTCTCTCTAAATTCATGCCCTTAAAATGTATGATTTGATAAAAAAAAAATATAAAAAATATAAATCTTGGATATATCAAATATCATTTAATTTTTCCTTGTTGCATATTGCTTGTTACCTTTGCATAAATTTGTCAGTTTAAAGGGATACAAGTTTTATTTTTTAACCAAAACGTCATATTGTAAATATTATCCTTTTGCAATCACTTTTTGTGTCATAAAACAGAATAAATTTCATTCAGCAACCAATTCGATGACAATAGCTCTGTAAACCATACAAAATTCAAATTTAATTTTCTTATTGTCTCTTTGCAAATGGACAGTTTTTGTGATATTTGAAATTTTCTTTTGTTTGAACATAATTTTAAAATTGCTCTCTTGCGTGACTTTTCCATGTTTTATGTATATAGTTACTTATCATTTTCAATCTTTGTGTTATTCATTGATTCTTGTCCAAAATTTGTGCTTAATTTAACAAATGTACCTAACCATGTTTAGTCAAATAATATTATTATTTGTATATTTCATTAAATTTAATAGTAACTGAACATAGTTTTAGTTTTCCACAATGACCTTCATATTTTTTCTTCCCTTTCTACAGAGTGCATATATAAGTTAGGTACTGTTGATTGTGTTGCAATTTATATCATCCATCAACAATGTTGTAGCGGTAACAAATAGCCGCTACTTATTATTATGTTTTCTATTGCTAAAAGTAATCACTAAAATAAAAGATTCGTTGATACTTATAAATCTACTTTATAAAAACAAAAACATTTTATTATCATCTTCACACTTCATTAATTTATTGTGGAATGTGCTATTCCTTGGTTGCCTAAATAACATGTTTGACTTACATGCCCATTACTCCTAGCTAGATAAATAATAGTTGGTCTCATTGCACCGCCTTCTGGAATTACTTTATTTTACTATTGATATCCACAACGTGGCTGTCGTCTTGCTCATTTGCCAATACAAAGAATTACCCGAATACTATTGTTGTTGTTGGGCTTAACGCCATTTTTCAGCACACGATAGACTATTCATGGAGGCCAGTATTAATGGTGGAGGAAGAAACCGGGAATCACCGGAAAGAACCACCGACCCACGAGAAGCTACTGGCAAGAATTCTCACATATCCACATTCGCCGAATCCTAGACTCGAACCCACGCAGACAGGTGAGATGGTAGTGATCCGTAACGGACAGCGCTTTAGACCACTCGGCCACTCGGGGCCCCGCCCGAATACTAAAATCAAACCAGCCCATCAATGCATATTGTCCCTTTTATGTTGCTACTAACATGCGGTATGTCTCTGACCCTATCGCCTGGACAAGCATGGTTTAAATGTCAAATTATAAGAGTAAATAAACTCAATTGATAAAATGTATTCAAATGCAGCATTCTTCCAAATCAGATAATGCAAAATCCTTTCACAATGTGGTTTCAAGCTTAAATAAGTGGCACATGATTCACAAATCAGCACCGCACATTCCCGGCAAACTTAAACAGTTAATACAAGTTTTGGGTCCAATAATCAATTTCTCACAAATAACCAACAAATGTCATTTCCACTACTAAATTTAAGGCAAATGTCCATGGTGGTATTGACAAATTTTTGGGTGGAAACATCGTGAACTGTCTAACTGAAATACATGTATATGGTGCCTCTACAACACCAGCTGACCTGACGGAATGAAAACATCACACATGAGCTGCCAAAAGAGATCAAATTAAACAAAAACAACTGATGTTGTCTTGCCTAAACTAATCGAGTGACACAGTAACATTTGTCATTGACCCACAGATATGTCTCTGTTTTTAAAAAAGTAAAGACAAATAAATGGATGTAAAGTTCCGATTGATTTATTTGATTACCTTACAAGTGATAAATGTGAAACTAGTTTAAATATTTAAAACCCTAACATATGATTACAAAAGGATACCAACCAAATTTTGTTTAGGATATTTTTAAAATGCGAAAGGTGATATTATCTACGGAGTTGTGTACATATTTTAAGACATGACAACAAACAATACTGAATGTATATTTTGCAAGAAAGATTTGTCAACTATACTGCTAACAAGAGGATTTGTACAACATTTACTTTTTAAGCCATACTAAACAGTGTAACTAAACACTGACAAAATGTATATAACACATGTTTCATTTAACAGTTAAGAATTAGAAAAGCTGAAAACACTTGTTCATTAAAATCAAAATGAACTTTTAAATTTGATAATTTATTTTTGCGTAATGTCTATCTGCTCTCTGTATCTCATATACATAGAATCAGAGTCGCTGTCAATTTGACAATTTTATCCGTTTCTCTGAAATAGTAATTTTACAAATATTTTCATGTTTATGAGATATGTGAGCTAATATTCTGTTCAATTTATTACCATTAAGCCTTTTTTGTCAACTCAACTTACATTCTCTCTCTTTTATGATTCCAATTTCATTCTATTGCAAGTGAAAACACACACTATTCCATAAGGTTGTACCGAAAAGTGGCAAAGGTGCCGTCAGCTCTTACCAGTCGAAAGGGTGACTACAGCAGTTTCTCCTGTTCTACAAAAAAAAACTATTGGTCAGGAAATGAAATTCATGACACTGTCAGTAAATATCACAGGTTCAATATGGAGAGCAAGGGTGTTGACTTTTATGATATCATACACTCTAAATCTACTCAATTACCCAGCATTCCTTGATAAATCAAATCATCTAATATAAATCATTTGCTTATTCTCGTCACTAATTTATGAAACATCATCCCTCATACTAACAAATTGTAAAAATTGGCACTGTCTATAAATATTTGTTAACTGTGAAATACAATTGATTTAGAAAGTCCACGCTTTAATTTTATACAATTTGCAATAAATAAGACGCTATTTTGATACGAAATAATCTACTAGTGATTTAATTTTTGCTACATTTTAAAATTCAATGTGTAGCTTTCATCTTAGATGTTGAATAATTCCGCTGTCATTGACTGCCGTTATCAAGCTTAAATTGCTAAATTATACAGTACGCAGATCTTCCAAATAATTCTAACACCAGTCTATATTAGAATGCTTTCATAATCTTGTTCCAATAATAGTAAAACCTATGATATGTAAATTATAAACAGTGAGTGAAACGGAATTCTCCAGGTGAGATGTGAACTAATCCTGAATGGTTTCCGAAGTTCACTTTGAATCTGTCACCAAAAAAGGACTTGGAAATACTTAAATGTAATTCTGACTCCCTTTAATGTGTGTACTTTCCTTCTGTTTTTTTTTTGTTAAGTTATATTTACATTTTTTCATGGTTAAAAAATGCATTAAAGTGCTCTAGAACAATATTATTATATGCCCATTTTTTTCTCCGTTAATTCTGCATTATAAGAATGGTTCAGTATTTCCCGATCTTGCACTCCTCGTGCCACATTCATGCATGCCAAAAAAGAACTATTTTCTAACGTAAACAATTTTTATGAATGAACCAAAACAGATATTTTATGGACTGTCAAATACCTGCAAATGTTTCATAGACTGACACATGCAAACTTCTTTGGCATATTCTGCGTTAACTTTGATGCAATGTTTCATATTTAGGCAAGCTATCGACGTCATACAGTGTCGTCACAATAACACGCAAGGAATAAGACATGAACTGTCTTCTTTAGCTGGTAACAAAAATGGCAAAAAATATAATTACAATCCTAGATCCGGATTTTCCTTAAAGTATACTTTCGTAGTTCTTCAAATCCAAATTCCACGAGCTATGGCATGAGTTTTGAAGGTTGATTATACATTTCGAAATTGTACTGTAATTTCGAGTATATTCCAAGTGCCGTTACATCATCCTGACTGCGCTCGAAATAAAATAAACATTAATTTCCACAGCGTCTTTTCGATCATTGCAATTAAAAGGCTTCATAATTGTGAATCATTCAATGACAGAGCAGAAACGTGCATGTTGATGTCAACACACTTCAATACGATTAAATTGGCAGACTATGCTGGAATCTGTTGTAAGTTACTTCATGTAAATAAGCCCAAAACATAATCACAAAATTTCGACGAATCGACAAAAATTACCAAAACGTATTCATTACAGATCAAATGGAAAAGTTGTTGTAATGCGTATTAATTAACAATATTACTCCAAATTTCAAGTTTAAGTAGAACAGACGCCATTTTCTTTTAAACCTTACGTCTAGCGCGCGACCAACTTCAAATTTGTCTGGGCGGAGTTACGTTCGAATTAATAATCTTGTGTAAAAATGCAGCTACGTTTGTATATTTAGTTTCGATGTTATGGGATGTGATTATGATTTTTAACGTAGCTTTAACAATTTTTCAGTGATATCGCTACGATGTCTCCAGTGTGGCAGTTTATAGTGATGTCTAGCACTGGGGCATCATGCCGCAGAAAAGTAGCATGATGTCCCACCCAGTCACATTATCTTGACACCAGGCCGACCAGTCCTAACATTAGCCTCTTAAAGCTAAGCGTCAAGCGAGGCAGCTGTTAGCAGCATTTTTGTAAGTCTTTAGTATGACTCGAACGGGGATTGAATCCACGACGTCCCGCACCCGAGGCGGACGCTCTAACCACTAGGACAACTGAGTTCAAACGAGCAATGGAACTGACCATACGTTTCAATGGCTATCTATCTCTTTAACAAAGCATTATTCATACACATAAAGGTACAGGAGACGCTACTAAGTAAAAAATTATAAAACTTCTGTACAAAAGCAAATTTATCAATTCGATATATTAAGCCAAAATTCTAAAACCAAACTGAAAACACAACGTGTTATTACTGTCGTATACTAAAAAACTGAAATTTGAAATACATTACCAGTTCCAACACATTTTTTTTCTCTCTGAATTAAAATAAATATTTGCTATAGTGAATTGATATTTCTTTCCCGATAATTGGAATAACGTACCTACCTGACTCTAGGGAAAAAGGAAAACTTTTTATACATGGATCACAATTATTTGGCCTGCAGGGAAAATATGGCAGCTAATTATTTGAAAATTAATCGGAAAATTTGATTTTTTGTTCCATTTTTGCTTTCAAGTTTTAAACTGTAAACTAACAAGAACTATGCGTTTACATCCATAGCTCCCACTGAACCATTAGCTGCGACATTTAAATAATAATTGTAGCATTTAGTGTTTGTTCTGCATGCTGAACACATTTTCTATTAATTTCCGTTACAAACAGAAGATTATAGGACCCGGAAATGAAAATATAGACACTCTGTAATATCAGCACAATTTTGCAAAAGGCTCTATTATTTCCAGTTCCTGCAAAATTCTCGTATTACCACCGGTCCACGATTATTTTATTAAAATTTCGTCCTACACTGTACTCTCATGGGTTACTGCTCATATTTCCAGGGCGTGTCACATCAATATTGATAATATCTTGTTTGTTTCCTTAGTAATGAATTCTGTTGGACATTGTTTCGATCAAATCACCTCTGGCTAATTACACAAATGAGTGTGTCACCCAGAAATCACCGTATTCAATGCAACTGTTGTCGACTAACATCTGCCGTCACGTTATTGGCTGACAAATCTAAACCGTCACAGTGTGGTCTAGTAGATCTGAATTGACGGTGCCTACTTGAAATCAATAGTACAAAGCTCAGCGTACACCCTGATTAGACAATCCATTATTACGCCGGCAGATGTGTTTCATCGTTCTTTACAATTGGTTGATCATTCAAAATTAGAAAATACGGTAAGCCCATACAGACAAAAATCAATGCTAACTCATTCTCGATAATTTTCTATTATAAATTAGCTTTAAGATACTATCTTCGATGGAAAACTAATGATTCACCCAATAAATTTTGATCGTCATTTATGGAAGATATGGTGAAGGTATTAATCAAGTTCTGGAAACAGGAATAATCTCATAACAAAAATAGACAAAAATATTGGAATTTCTTGATTAAAAGCAGTGTTGTTATAAAAATCTGATCAAAAAATATTGATTGTGAAGGGAAGTGAACGTATTTAAAAACGCAAGTTCTACCAATTAATTTATCGTATCGATATCGAACCTTACAAAGGAGTGTCATGTATGTATGTATGTATGTATGTATGTATGTATGTATGTATGTATGTATGTATGTATGTATGTATGTATGTATGTATGTATGTATGTAATCTTTACTGAATGACGAAAACACATTTGGACATGAAAGACCCATCTGGCACACGACGTCTCCAACATATTATAGTCTGAACATACATCTCCGTTTGTTTATACCCTTTACCAATTTAATAAACAAAAAGCTTAAATGAGATTTAAAACAATGCACAGAATTGTGTCAGTTCATTTATTGACTTATAATTTTAAACCCGATTATGACCAGGGAAAAGCTGACACCGTTATCGTCTGCGTGTTTCCTGCAAACTGCTTTTCAGCGTGAAAGACTATGTTGCTCGCCGGTTATTTCCAGTTCCTGGTCAAGTCCATTCTCAGCGAAGGGGTGGATACACAGCTACACACATATGTACATAAGAGACAAATGCTACTTTGTCTATTTCTGATATTCATGATGTCAAATCATGCAAAAGCAAAGAATGACAACTATCAATTTGCCTTTTACTTGGATTTAACAAGCGGTATAGATTATATGTACATATATGCAAAGTGATATAACTCTCAAATTTTAACCTTGTAATTTACGGAATTATCTGGCATAATAGAATAAATGACACACCAAGTATCTCTGGAACAACTATACTCTTCCGTATTGGGAAACTTATGCGTTTCATTTCAGCTGCTCAAGAAAGAAGAATTTATTTATATTTTAAATGAAGCAAGTTAATTTCAAATAACTAGTTCCCAAAAGTAGTTACTTATAGAGTAAAAGAGCTTTTGAAATGGTTAGTTCTTGACCATGGAACCTGGAATTCACTGTTAGTTTTGATCCGATATTATGCTTAACATTGGATGATCTTAGTTCAGTTTGGTTAGAAATATAATTTGAAGAAAGATTGTTAGAGACTTATGTGTCATGGTTCCTTTAAAATCAAAACTACTTTTATGTGTTAGAAGCCATTGTAGACGTAAAAACAAAACATCTGAGGGAGTCAAAATAGGAAGTTTCAAAAGTTTCAGGATTATTCGTGCGGTGTTTTTTGTGTTTGTTTTTGTTTCATGTTCTGTATAGATTATAATTTGACATGTTACCCAATATGATGCAGCAGCAGTTAATCAATGGTAGTACATGTAAAGAAAAGAATTTCAAGCGAGAAGTGCGGAAACAGAATGCTGAAATTCATCTAGCTATCAAGAATCCAAAAAAAGTCAACGTAACAGAGTGTTGAATGTCTTTAAGCTGGAAATAATCCAAATATAGTAATTGAGTTAAGTCCCTGTAATAGTGTGCTAAATTCCGCTTAGCTAATAACTGAGGTAGAAATCTGTACCACTCTAGAGTGCCAGTCATCAGACAGATTCAGTGGGGTATCACTCCTAATACAACTCCTAGGTATCACTCCTAATACAACTCCTATCATAAAGAACCCGAGATAGCCAGCCTGGACAGTGTAGCCTAGGGAGTAGTTCCGCTACACTATGTTGTACCTCAAAATAAAGTTAAACACACAACAATAACAATAACCACAATAACAATTTTATAGACTGGCTTTTGATTGATATTATATTGCCAGCACTGTGTTAGTGCCATTTACCCCCTCCCCCAATCCCCACACATATTCCTGTTCTTATTATCATTAGCATCAGCATCAACAGCAGTAGCGTGAAAAAAGAAAGAAAAACGAAAACGAGGAGGGGGTAGCAGAAATTTAAGTAAACTATGGAAAATGAGAATAAGGGAGACTATTATTCAGATTACAGCAACAGCTTTGATCAACTGAGTGGCTTCCCTTTCACATAGCTTTGTGATAGAGAATTGTTTCAACATCTTGTTTCCATTAAAATTTCTGACAAGAGTGATACCGAGAGCTCACAGCAACATAAGTAATCCACCGTCGGAAAAGAGTCTATAGCAGCGTTTTTCGGTACATCAACACATTAGTGGCTATATGAGAATGGATTCAAGCAGTGATATGATCAATGTTAGTATCAATATCGCCATGGTGAATTGTTGTAGATTATCTATAACCCTATCTTATTTTTTCTACCTATTTCGGAATTTAAACGAAGATCTCCATCGTTTATTTTTAAGAGACCTCTTCTATTTTCACTTCAAAGAGTACTGGTTTATATGAGCAAACATTACCCCGTGAAGATCGAGATATAATCTTGGCTGCAAGAATTAATTTACTTCAATAAGATTATTTCAATAAAATTTCTTGAACTGTAAACGATACAATTATTTTCGTTAGCCAAATTATTTACTCTTTACTTGTCTAAATTTGCAATCTCTGACTGTATCTGTCCAGCTGATTGCATTTGTAATTGTATATTATTGGTCCCGACATGAAATATCACTACGTCGTAATTCCGAATACTTGCCCTACTTAAAGAGATTTAATAAGAAATTCTCCCAACTGTAAACCCTAGTCAAGTTATTGTGGTAGAAAACAAAATTCGTCTCAGTCTGATACAAAACTATACAAAGCCGAGTTTGTCAAGCAGGGAACGAACTTATTTCGTATCCGGATTTTCTTTGATAATTCAATTATGATGTAAACTTTTATTTCCTGAGGTGCTATTTATGTCGCCGCGTCTAATATACATTGAGTAATATTGCAACTGTTTTGCGAAAACAAAAAATCCATTACAATGTTGCATTACATTAGTATAATAGAGGACAGAGTAGAATACATTATAAATTAGCATCATAAAACAAGAAGAAAATAAATAAAAGATTCTTTCTACAACCAACACTTCACATCAACAAGAACTGGGCAGTCTTTTTTTTCTGCTAATTAATACATGTTTATATTATTGCACGTTTTAGATTTCGAATGCGAGAAACATTGTAGGCGATGTGAATCATGTTGTTTTAGACTGAGCTAACTGTTTCTTACAATACGTTGCAATGTTTTCAATTACAAAATTGGTTCTCTATCTATATTTACGATAGATGCGATATTTAAGTTGCATGTACCATTATCGATGTCCGAGATTTTATAGCGCTATCTAATTGCAAATGTAATTTTCCCAAAGAAACTCATTTGTTAGAATTAAAAACTACATAATATATTTTAACTTTATTAAAATTCAAAACTAACTATATAGTTCATATTTAATAAAATTGAAAACTATCTATTTATTTTCCTAAATTAAAATTACAAACCATCTATACATTTTATCTACTTTAAAATTCAACATAGCCTATAATATATTTTAACATGTAAAAAACTTGCTAGAGCAGACGTGTTTATTTTTGCAGCAGTAATTGTTTACTGACATCCTTATGCCACATGTTAAATTAGCTCTCATACAATTCGATTTTTGATATATTTCGAACTATGGTGTATTTTCTCTAACTGCTTTAGTAAGGCAACGATTATTACGTTTCAGGCTTTAAAAATGAAGGAGAATTCCACTCTTACATGAGGAAAACAAATATGCATTCTTAAGAAAGGCATGAATATTGCATTTCTTAATTAAATAAAATGTCATTATTGTTTTAAATAGGCAAGGGCTCTGCGTTTAAATATCTATTTTTTCAGCCAAAGACTACAAATACTTATATGCAAGAAAACTATAACAAAAATTGGGAAATCTGAAACAGCATTTTATGCAATACTGGCTACAGATAATTTTACTCTGTGAAACGGACAGTACATATATATTACTTACATAACGTTATAGTTCACATTTATTTACAAATTGTTTCAGCACATGTTATTTGTTTCTGATTTGCTTGTTTGTATTTATTATTTGTCAAAATTATTAACAGTCATACAATCGAGTTTTAATATTTTAGCACGCTTGTCTAGGTGCCTCTTTGGTTGACATAAATGTTAGCGGTGTTTAGTATTGCACTGTACTATTTGCAAATCACATATTTCAACAAGGAAAAGGGGTAGGGCTTATACCTTTTATGGAAACACTTTGGTGCCCTTCCACCAGTCATCGCCTCTACCCACCCTTATGACATACTTATCCCATATTTGACCATTGCATGTTTATCAATTTTAATTTTGTCCACCCACATGAGCCAGTCACGTGGAGGGAAGGGGGTAGAGTCTCTGTCGGATGGCAATACTTCTAAAACTTTCAAAACGGGCAACTTCACCCCCACCCCCAGCTTTAAATACTGTTATGAATTTGGTTGGATAGGGTAACGATCGATTTTCCCAAGGCAATTCACAATAGAAGCAGCTGTTTTGTTCTATACTACATACATAAAAGAATTGGAGTACTGATTGTAATTATAATATATCAACAGAAGTTCTGTACTGGTATTATTTTTCCTCTACAGTAACGCCTACGCGGTGCGGTATAGTCTCTATATCAAGGTTAATGGTGATTTTGTTCTGGCAAAAAGAGAAATATATAGCTAAGTTGTGAATATTTCCGTATCGAAGAAATGCTTGCAGTAGTTTTATATATAAATGTATATTAATTCTCAGACTACTCCGACCATTGATTGCCAAAGAATCCTGAAAGAATTTCTGGATAGATATAAAAGCGGCATTAACTTGCCAAAAGATTGGAATGTCAAAACTGTGACGGATAAACAGAGATCGCCGTATCGGCAGATTGCATAATACGGGTTTATTAAGGAGGCCAGAAGATATTTTATGCATTTTCAGAAACAATTTCGAAACACGTTGATAAATTGGTTAACCTGGACGTGTCCATAGTAAGCTAACTAAATAAACTCTGTCAAAATATTGAGGCAGAAAAAAAATCTGCAGAATATTATGTATGATAAAGACCAATAACGCTTCCATTGCGTCTGCAGCGAATGACTTTTTTGATGAGGTCAGTGACGAGGTTTTTCAAGAGCAGGCTAATTAAACAATGCATTTGGGTCTTTTTATATAAAAAAAACACCAATGGCATTCAGACGTATGCCTGGCAATCGACCCACCCACCCCAAAAAGGAAACTCTTGCATTAAGTAATATACGACGTTACATAGTTGCAACTCAGTAAGCAAGATAAAAAAATGTCAAAAGGTGTTCTAAAACCAACTAAACAAAGAATATTTACCCGCCTTCTCAGAAATTTTATGTTATTAGATACCAGCTTAATGAGTGCTGCTTTTCAACTCGAGATTGCATAATACCCAATGACTGTTCATTTGAGCGTGTTTGATCTGAACCCTGCTGAAATGTGTTTTATATGACTTTGCAACTCTTTCTGATGAAATAAAAAATAATTAGGTATTTTATCTGAGAATGCCTGTTTAAACTTTAATGTATCATACATCCGCAAGATGATAATGGTGATTGCATGTTTTTCTATCCACTTAACCTTGATGACATTGCAGCAGAGTAAATAATAAAGCAACGATGGACGCCTCAGTGGTTTTTCCCAATCAGATAAAACTCTCGTCGCTAGTTTGTAAAGGCATAGCATTGGGACGCAACAAATGCAAAGTTGCCTCTCTTGGAAAATACAAACTAGGGTAAAACATGCCATTATATTTGCTGTAAAACATATACGCAGTTTTACGTGATTGTCCAGTGGCACGGTCCTGCCTTAAACGTGGCATTGGAGTCAAATCACGTATTAACTATGCCAGCCTTGTGGATCTGTTCGTTAAGGCTATAAAAAGCGCAGAAATAAATTGAATTACAATAATCTGTGGTTACACAAGCACAGACAGATACAATATATAAAAATGAAACAAAAATAAACGAAGTAAAAACCAGGACTAATGCGATTGCAATTTTTTTTTATTTTGATAAAACAAAAACAAAACTATAAAATAAGTCATCGACAGACTTTCCCAATTACAGCGAGGCTTCACCCTCCCCTTGCCTACTCTGCCACAGCTAAAACAGTTTATACGGCAGCATGGAATATACATAGCAAGTCGTATGAGAATGGTTGACATACTTGAATAATTCAGACCAATATATGTACTTAGTCCACCACCACCGCTTGATATTCTGAAGTAATAGCAACAACGTCAACAACAACGACGATTACAAATAAAACAAAGGTACAACAATTAAAACCATTTTGCATCTATGCACAAGATCTGCATGCCAAAAGCTGACATCCCTACAGTGCTAGATAAGTATGAACAAAACCGTCGTCGACGTCTTGCATCTGCTAACGGTACTAAAGCGGCTGAGTATGTTCATTCAAAATCATAACAATCACAAGTACTGGAATTCAAATTTCAAAAGCGTAATGGTGTATTGGAAAATCACTTCAAAATCATTCCAACCATGTACAAACGCACGACAACTATTAACAAATATGATTCCAGGAGTCACAACGGTATTTCGAAACTTTGGTCATAATAGGGGGGTTCCAGAAGACATTGTTCTTGGCGAACAGTTGGTTATGCCGCTTAATTGGGACAAGGAAGGATTTAAAACTACTACCCGTGGATCCACAGTGCTAACCGCAAAAAGAGGTCCATCAAAAAAGAAATTGGCGGTCTTAGAAGATTCTCGAAACATTCGAGAAATACCTTCACGAAGGATAGGGATGGATTCTCAAAAGAGGTACCCAAACTGAGGTACATATATTACAGTATTTGTTTCGTGGATGCAGTTACATAGCTACAACAAAATGGGTACGACCAAGGTCAGTTTGAAGCGTAAAAAGTTTGACAACAGATGTTTTGAATGGACAGTTTTGTTGATGCTATATCCAGCTAGTGGGAATCAAGATCTGCCTCAAACAAATTAAAAATACTTTATTTATCTCTGTTAATATGTTCACGTTTGACAAAGGTATTTATTTGCTGGCTCTATCTCCCTATGAACGAAATAGACCAATTCAGATTGGTATGTTGTTGGTGAGTCAAATGCAAGAATTAAAATCGATATCACCATAAGTATGGATAAAGGATCTTTATTGACTGTTTAACCGACACAGTAAGTATACTGGTAAAAAGAATAACCTTGCAGACATTGCATGCATGTATTTAAGACTCATTGTTCATCAATCATGATTTTTACTGCGGTGGTATCAGCGAAGAACCACAGCGAACAACGATGCAAAAACCTAGTAAAAACATCAGATCTACTCCAGTACAACGAAAATAAATGTCCTGTATATCATCGATGCGGATTCTGAATGCCTAAATGTTTCAGTGGAAACTTCTGCGCCCAGCTCTGACAATGATAGTTCCGATCAAACAGTGTTCATTCCCGAACAAATTGCATACGGGTTCTGTATATAGCAGTTCGATGTGATGCAAAAACATCTGCCAGTTCTTTATCGTTCCCTTAACGCCAATGCACTAGACACAGTTAATGTGTTTCTCTGGCCGATCAAAGTTACATCATAATTGTTTCTATAGCAGCTCTATTCATAGCCATAATGATGATTGGTGACAATATTCGTGCGTTTTCCACAGCCACTGAGGCTTTGACTGACGGGCAAGTCCTTCTACCTATGAAAACTTCAGCCTGAAACTAAAATTCCCGGTTCCAAAGTTCGTGGTCTCTGTCAGCACTGTAGCGCAAAGAGGTACCGCACACAGGGCATGTAATTTGCAATTGAGAATTTACTCCAACAAAAATCCATGTATGCTTTATAAATTGTATGTATATGATGAAGGCTTAATAATGAAAGCAGCCGCCACGAGATCAGTGTGACCACCAATAACACAGTAAAATACATAACGTTTTGGCTGGGACATTTGTAGTTTATTGATTTAATACAGTTGTTGAATTCATCCTTCGAAAAATTAGCTAACATTCTGACGGCAGAAAACTTCAAAATCACTCGTCGATGCAAAAACAATCGTCGATGCAAAATAACTCGTCGATACTGTCCAACCCATGCAGATCTACTGATACAAAGGATGTGTAGATATATACGAGTAAATGAATGACTGGAAAAAAATTGCGGAAATTCAGTTGCCACTAATCGAAGCGTTTTATTCATCATTGTCAGTTTCAAGTAGTTCAGAAAATGATCACGAGCATGCAAAGAAAGCAATGTTTGGTCAGCATTCGAGTGTAAAACCTTCGGTGACTATGACGATATGTATCTGTGTTCTGATGTGTTTTTCCTCGCTGAAATCTTTGAGAAATTTTGTGATACTGCCATACACTAGTACAAGCTCGATCCCGCACATTACTTCTCGCTACTGGGTTTTGGTTGAGATGCATTGTTCTCCCAAACCAAAATCAAGCGGAATTGTTCAATGATCACGTCTGCTTATCGAACGATTTATTCTTGACGGAATATACATGTCAAGTCATAAGCTCACGCCAACTTTCCTAACATAGATGGTTAACACCCTGATGACCCCAACAGTTGCATATAGATATTTAGATAAGAGTAGTCCTGATTGATAGGCGATTATGCAACTACTTCCAGCTGACATATTTCAGTGGATCGATTCATCGCACAATGATATACAAAAGCACGTGCATGGTCACAACATCAGCAGTGACACGGATACTACTTTGAAGTTAATCTTGAATATCTGAGCATTTACACGAGGCGCACAACGATTTTCCAATGGTACTGAAACTACTTTCCGTACCCGGTACATGGTTGTCCCCGTATCAGATCTCGATCGTCTTTGTGTCTGGCTGCAAATACACTGAATGTACCAAATTGGTATAAAGTCTTTGGGCCAAACACAGTTACTTGTTACATTTGCGTAATCTGCAGATGAGCTTGCGATCGAATATGCGTATAACAAAAAAAAATCCAACGACTACTTAGATTTCGTCAACAAAAGTGGATCTTAGTGATGGGAATCGGTTAGAAGTTAATCATCGATCATCGGTTGATAATAAACGATTATAATCGGTTACTAAAAGTAAATTTTAATTTTTGTTTGTTATAGAATTATGTATTTATTAGAGAGTTCAAATATTAATAAATCTTCAAGAGTAATCTCTTTAATATACATATATACTTTAACCTCATACAAATGATACTTTTTTATTGCGTTGTGTTATTTATGTTAAAAAAAGCAAATTTCTTTGGCTTATCAGTTTTATGTAACAGAAAGAATGTAGCTATTCCCCTAGAACACTTTTATTCATATATGATTTGTCTATCCTTTAAAGTACAAAAGGACATGCGTTTCTTTCTTCTCATTATTTACTAATACTACAATCAAAACAGTTTAGATTTAAAAACAAAACGCCAACTAAAAAACTTTTTAATTTAGTAACTGAACAATTTATCAGCAAAATCATGCAATTATTTAAAAACAGAATATCTAAAGCTAAAATTCTTAAAACTTGACTAAAATATCATCCACATTAAAAAGGTCAAAGGTTTGAAGTAGTATAGGAAAATGAGAGTTTTGGCCCACCACCACCCTCCCACACCTCCTCCCCCACCCCCGCCAAATCCCTCATTTTTCTAATACTACTACTATGTAGACAGATATTTTGTAACCAAACAAAACAACAGGTGTTGGAATGCGATAAGCTCTGTCAACAGAAGTGACGAATTTGTTAGAACAGCGTATGTGTGGAATATGATTATTCTAAAGACGGCAAATAGGTTTTACCACAAATTTTTTATCAGATAACAGGATGAAAATTAAACTGTACATTAGAACGTTTCAGTTAACAAGGCAGAAATTAAACTAGCATTAGAATGAAAATGATATTATTTTAGTTATATTATATCTTAAGTTTAAATAAAATTTTATGTTACTCATATTTTTGTGACATTTGTTTTCATACTTGCTAACCCTCATTGGTAGAATATCTGTTAACATATTGTCAATAATACGAAATTCAAGTAATAAATCATCCATATTATATTTAACTCCTCGTAGGTAAGACCGGATCTGATCAAGTAGTTTCTTGTAAGTTTTAATTGATGTTAAACAACCGTGCTTCTTTATCAAAAGTCTTGGTTCTACTTTTTTACACGCCGCTGTAAGTGAAACACCAATAGCGGATATGATTAACAAAAAAGGATTTAATGATACCCCACTTGAAATTATACCAGAACTGGTCATTAACAAGGGTAGATAAGATATTACTCGAAGGATCTTGTTGTAGTATTTGTAACATTTTTTCACGCACCAAAGTTTTTATGATAATATTTATAGTATTGTATTGATGCGTCTACATCTTGTTTTGGAATATCTTTTGAAATATGATTGAAATCAACTATACTTCTTTTCATTATAATATTAGTTCACATAGTCCTATGTTTGGTTAATCCATAATAAGAGCTGGTTGTTCAGCTATAAATTCCAAACACCAGAGGAAAATTGCTAATTTTAAAGTTTTATCAACTGATTCAAGTACAAATTCTTCTTCAGAATTTTTGTTTATTATTACAGATAATACTCCAGATGAGTCATCATTTGGATGACGAAATAGATATTTGGTAGATATTCTAAACTTTGCACTGCTAAGCACTGACAATCTATACACACCGGTAACTTCTGCAATATATTTGATAGAATTATTTTTTGGTGTCCACCCAGTATAACCAGTATCAACAGTATACACAATATTTTTAATCTGTTTGTGAGGAATTTTAACCATACTCGTTTTCTCAACAATATTAGGAATTCCACTAATAATATCATTGAGTTTTGTGTTAATATCATTGAGTTTTGTGTTAATATTAGCGAGTGTAATGTTAACAATTGATGGATTTCCAAAAAAATCATCTTTAAGCGTATTTATGTTTCTAATAAAATTTAAAAACGTTTTTACGTGACCGGTAAATTCAATTTTGAGCGCTGTTATTTCATTACTGATTGGAACGTCCTGATCATCGACATATTTCTTAGTTACAAAGTCTCCATCTGTAGTTGGAGATCCAAGATCTGTAATCTTGTTCTGGTTCATAACAATATTTCCCATTAAATAAATCACCAGCTTTTTTAACAAAATCATTTACTGACCTACCAGAATCTTGTATCTTACCTTGATTGTTAAAAGTCATGATATTATCAGCAACCGCATTAGGAATTCCTACAAGTACATCTGGCAGTTTTACATCACTCGTTTTTAATCGTCCTTCTTTGTCCTGGAAAATGACGACTTCATCTGGTTCTACACTGGTAAGATTTAGTAAATTATTGATTTCATTTTTGAGCTGATCAAGAGTTGCATATTTGGATAAGTCACCTTGGTAACCTTTTGTGGATAAATCTCCTGATAGTGGTCCAAATTTTGTGTAATAACTCATTATTTACTGTCTTAGATAAAATTATCAACACTAGTTTAATATTATACAAAATAGCAAAATCGTCGATATTAAACTTTGATACAGAGAAGCTAGTGAAACACAAACATAACAAAGAACTTCCTGATTGTCATTATATTATTGTTGGGCGAACTGGATCAGGAAAAACAAATTTGCTTATAAACTTGCTTCTTGGTGATAATTTTAACTACGATAGAGTCTATATTTACACAATCAATCCACAGCAAGATAAGTATGAGTTATTAAGCGATTATAATGACAAACTTCGTGATGAACTTAAGGCTGGTGAAGATTTTTTTATAATTAGGCAGCCAGAAGACCTTATTCCAGTTAATCAACTTGATGCAGATGAACATAAGATAGTAGTTTTTGACGATATTCCGCTAAATAACATGGAGATGAACAAAATAAGATCGTATTTCTCACAGTCACGTAACAAACAATGTAATTCTGTTTATCTCGCTCAAGGAATTTATAATGTTGACAGATTTATTCGGCGAAATACGGGTTGTTTTATATTATTTCCAGGACTGGACAATGTTGACGTTAGAAATATTGCAAGCAAACAATGCGGTGATGTGACAAAAGATAAGTTTATTGAACTTTACCGTCATGCTACAAAATATAAATACAACTTTTTCTTATTTGATAAACTTACAAATAATCCAACTAAAATGTTTCGCTGTTGTATTGACACTTACTTACAGTAAGGGTTTCAATTTTATAAAATTTATAATAATAATAATGGACAAACGAGCAAGATACAGACAACACATAGAAGATCTAAAAAAAACTTGCTCAATCTCAGACATCGCTTAAGCAAAAAGTACAACAAGCACGACGTGGGCAAGTAACCGCTACAGAAGCAACAGCTACAATTTTCAACCCGGTTACTGAAGCACTATTAGGTAAACAACCTGAAACTAAACCACTGTCAGAAGAAGAACTTAAACAACTGCAGGAAAAAGGCTTGGTTGGAATTGTTAAAGAACAACAGGAAGCAGCTGCTGCAAAACTTGTTACTAGATCTGATGAAGAAAAAAGAAAACTAATTGAGGCATTTACAGCAAATATAGCTGATCCTGCGGCTAGACAAGCTAAAACAGATCGATTGATAAACAATCCACTGGAACTTGAGCGAAGATTAGCAGAGTTAACAACGCAAGAAATAACAAATATTATAAAAAATTTATCAGGAGATATAAAAGATATCAAAGAGGAGCAACAAAGAGTTGGTGCGCTTACTGTAAAGTTTATGGAAGTTGGTGATCAAAGATTTTATTTTACAAAAAGAGCAAATGATGAGAAAAAAGGTATTGAATATGATGATTTTTTAAAGAATGAAAATATAAGGGGTATTGATGATATAAGCAAGTGGACTGATGTAGAATATCAAATATTACTCGATAGATTAGATGTAATATTTAAAGACGGAGCTGCTGCTAAAGATCAATTAAACACGGTTACAGAGATTGATAATATGATTCCACTTTATGAAAGAATGAGAAACGGTGTTATTGCTCTCATGTTTAAAAAACAGCAGAAAATAGTAGATTAAAACCTTTTGGTAAAGGGTGGAGTTTTAAAAGGAAATTTTTTACTTTTGATAAAACTCGTGTAGAGAAAAGTAGAGAAGTAAGAACAGGAACTGGTGTAAAAATATTTGCATCAACTACTGAAATGATAGGTAGATTAATGTTATTAATATCATCAATGGAAGCTGGGAATGTTAGTGTTGAACTTGATAATAAAATCATTGACATACTTGTTCATCTAAGATCGAGTGAATTATTAACATCTGACGAATATGAAACTTTACACCGCGACTTAATCGCGGCGACTTAATTTTGTAAAATGATATAATATTAAAGGAATGCAAACAACATTATTACTAAACTCTAGTGAGGCTGCGATAGATAGCGCAAATTTTTCAGTAAATTATATTCCACCTATCCAACTATATCCTACAAAACAATATGAAATTGGATTAATTTCTTGTACTTGCTGGAATGCTATACCTAACGTGAAAAATGATGTTAACCATGAAATGTATTTTACTATGATTACAACATCTCCAATATCTACAACAAAAAAATAAAAATTCCGCAAGGAGCTTATAATATTACTGATCTAAACAAGACAATCAAAGAGCTCATCACAAAAGCTGACGGTGTGGCTGATAATTTTGAATTGGCAGCAAATTATAACACATTGCGAACTAGGATAACTTTGCAAAATATAGCAATCAATCTTGAACCAAGAGAAAGAAGTATTGCACAACTGTTAGGATTTACTGAAAAAACTTACACTGCACTTGATCAGCCTATTACATATGACAGTGAACCTGCAGTAAATATAACAGAAGTAGATAAAATATTTGTAAATTTGCTCTATTGCTTCTGGCTCTTATACATCAAAGGCAGCAAAGGTCAAACGATTTACAGTTTCTCACCCTGAAGTTCCGCCAGGTTCTTTCATGCAAATAACTCCACGCTCCACGAGATAATATCTTTTATCCTTTAAATGTTGAAATCAAATATCAAGTATAATAATGCAGTTGACAGATCAATCAGGAAAACAGTTGGAATTGAATAATGAAGTTGTAACTTATTATTTACATCTACGTGAGCAAAGTAAAAATTATGCAACATCAAAATATAATGAACAAACAAAAAGTTTATCGAAGAAAAATAGTAGGAGGGATTTTTTGGAATATTTTTGCTAAAGTTATTGAAAATATTCCGGGTACTAGCACGTAAAGTCTGCCCATTTGCTATTGACGCTGATAAAGCTTTTGCAACTGGGCTGCATCTGCCGCTGGACTGCGGTGGGACAAAAATAGTTAATAAAATAAAAAGTGATCACCGACTGCATCTGATGATAAAACAAGCTATCTCAGAAATCGCTCAACAAAAGAACTCAAAAAGCTATGATACAACAACAAAAAAAATTATTATCACCAAAAGGGTGAGCAGATCATCATACAAAAAGTAATATCTAAAGTAACAGTGCCGCAATAAAATTTTTATATAATCTAATAAAATAAATGTTCTTTTAAAATTATCTCGAGTTAACAGAAACTTATGACATCGACAACGATGTGACAGAATTCGAGTTTGTTGAGATATCTTGATGAAAATTCTAACGAACCAATAAAGCTGGTATTAGAACCTTTAAACACCAGAGACGAAGATGTATTTCTACTTGCCACATAAGGCTATGTTAGAAGTTCGTGGTCAGATTATGACAGTAGCCAATCCACCTGCTGCAATTGCAGTTGGAGCAGAAGTAGCTCTTATATAATAACGGCTGGTGATTATTCAAAAGAGCTAGAAATCAACTGGCCAATCAAACTATAGAAGATATTTCAAGTCATCTACAAGTTGCAAGTACAATTTTAAATATTATTTTCGTTTTCCGACGATTACTCAAGATCAACTGCAACTAACAATGGTGGTTTAAAGATACTGGGCGGGGTATAGCTGAATCAACATTAAATTTTTTAAAAAGGGGCGGGTTTTAAAATAATGGATCTTTATGCTGATTCAAATTTCTGTAATTGTGAGAAATTTTCTCATTTCTAATGCGAAAGCGTAAGGGATTGCTGCCCAGGTGGGGCCCGTAATGCAGAAAGCTAAAAAGGTTTCTCTTTCACAGCTTTTTAAAAAACTAAATATAAAGCCCCCGGCTGCAGATGCAAACGGTACTGCGAAGTTTAAATTTTCTTTATAACCCCAAAAAGACGTTAGAAAAACCCCGCTTTTCCTTGGGTTTTTTCTAGGGGAAGAAACTTGCAGCAGGGGTAAAGTCAAATTTAAAATTTTCATTCCAAAAGGAAGATTTTCGGCTTTTGTTCCCGGGCATGATAAAGGATTAAACCGGGTAAAACTTTCCTTTTTTTAGAAACGAGCAGACCAAAAAGATTGCTTGTTTAAAAATCGGAGGGGTTATGTACTTTAAACATAAAAAACTTTCTTTTTGTGAAGGGACTATAACACCAAAAATCCCTAAATGTCAGAAATAAAAAGCATGCTTTATAAAACCCCAAAAACGAAAATTTTTTTTTAAGCAGCATTTAAAAAAAAAACAGCCCGCGGTTTCCCAAATTTTCTTTCGATTACACATGGAGGGGCACAACCAAAATCAAGCGAACAACTGCCCAGAAATTTTTTTTGTCGTAAATTTTTAAAAGCAAGCCCCACGAGGAAAACCAAAAAAATAATAATGCAATATTTAATTTACCTGATGTCCCGACAATATATGCTGGATTTTAAAATTTTAAAGCAATAACCAGAAAAAGACTAACGGAGGAATTTTTCTGATACGTTTAATTTTTAAAAATTTCTCGCCCTACTTTTACCTGCTTTACGCAAAGCAAAAATAACAAATTTTGGAGATGGGGAACTCAAATATCAAACGGGAATTTGTACCCTTTATCCTATATTTCATTTTGTTTTTAGTAAACATAACCAGCGATTGTGACAAACACCGCGGAAATTTAAATTGCCCGGACCTTGGGGGGGTTTTTCCCGTTGGCCTTGTACGTTTCGCATTAGTTTACTATTTATAGAATTTTTTCACGGGAGTTCTTTTTGGAGGTAAAATGACAGTTTTAAGTTTAATCTGCAGTTGTTTTATAAAATGACAAATATTTGTAAAAGAAGTATATTTGATGAAGGTCAGGTTAAAAAAAAAATAGCCGCTTTGCAAAGGAGAACAGGGTTTATTAAAAATCCCAAACCCAATATTTTTTGATGGTGTTTTAAAAAAAATTTTAAAGCAACAAAAAAACAAGTAAAAAAGTATGATCGTAAAAAAAAACCTTTTTGGTTTTTTAAAATTAGTGCTGCACAAAAAGACGCGTTTGGCCCAAAAAAAGGTGGTTTTCGGGGACGCTTATCGTATTTTCAAATACAATTTTAAAACCCAAAAAATTTTCATCCCTTTGGCACATTTTGGGGGCTAGCAGGGAGCGTCCCGGGCAAAATCTTTGGCCCCAACGGGAAAAAAGCTTTGAAGGGAATGGTATCATTTGGAAGGGAAAAAAAAATTGTAAAATTTTTTTTTAAAATATATTTTTTAAAAGCCACAAAAGAAAAAGAAATTGCCCCAACGAAAAAAATAAAAAAAACTAAAACAAATTCCCAAAACCAAAAAGCAAATGCATATGGGAAACAACCAAAAAAAAAAGGGGAATAAATTTTCCCTTCGCTCCCTTTTTTGGGGGGACTAGCGGGGGGGTCTGGGGCCCCTTCCTTTTTGGAAACGGGGCGTTTGGTTTTTAAAAACCCGGGAAACTCCCCACCGCGTTGAGAAAAATTTATACTTTTATAAGTTAAAAGCGGTTCCCCGGATTTTACGGGGGTTTTTTCTAAAAATGAACTGCAGCAATTTTAAAAAACCAAACAGTGAAAATTTGGGTGTTTTGGGTTTTACAAGTTTTTTTTTTTCGGATCCCGGGACGCATTGGGTAAAGTTTTTTAAAAAAATTTTTTTTGACTCGTTTGGATTCTCCAAGCGTTTAAAAAAAAAGTTTATGAAAAAAAAATTAAAAATTTTTTTATCATCAAAACAACTCCCCAATTTTTTTGGGCGCGCTTTTGGAAAAGGGGGTTTGGTTTTCCCCCCCGGTGAAACAAAAATTTTAATTTTTAAATTTTTTTTTCAGTTGGGGCAAGGGTCCTTCCTACCGGGAATTGGGGTGGTCCGGGGGAATAAAAATTTTTCTAAACTTTAAAATTTTTTTAAAATAATTCCGGAAAAACGTCCAAGGGGGGTTGAACTAAAAAAAAATTTTAATGGCCCGAAAACAAAACCAACAGATAATATTAAAAAGGGGTTTTTGGGGCATCGCGGCAACAAAGGGGGAAAATTATAGGGTTTTTAAAAAAATTTGGGGGGGGCCCCAGGGGCAAAATTCCCAAATTAATGGGGGTAGAAACCCCGGGTTTCCTTTTTTTTTTTTTATTTTATTTTTTTGAAAGTTTTAAAAATATTTAAAAAAAATTTTTTAATTTTTATCTACAAATTTACCCCCCCCCCCCCAAAATTAAAATTGTCCCCTTTCAATGTTGTTTTTTCCCCGGGAAAAAATTAGGGGGTCGTTAGTTTTTTACCCCATAAAATTTAATGGGGGAAATTACCCAAAACCCAAAAGGGGGGGGGGGACATTGGGTCATCCGGGTTTTTTAAAAAGACCAAAATCCGGGGGGGGAAAATCAAAACTTGGGCCAAGAAACTACCTTGGGGGCCATCGGGTTTATTAAGGGGGGGGGTGGGGGAAAGGGGTTTTTGGGGCAGGTTTCTTTTTTTCGGGGGAAAAAGAAAACCTCGAAAACCCCGAAGGGGGGGTAAAGGGTTTTAAAAGAGGGGGAAACGGGGGGGTTGGGGGGCCAAAAATCCCGGGGGAAGGGGGGTTTTTTTGAAATTTGGGGTTAGGGGACCCAAAAACTGGGGGGGGGGGGGTTAAAAAGTATAAGGGGTGTTGGGGGCCGGGGGGGGGGGGGGCCTTGGGGAAAAAAAAGTTCCCAGGGGGCCCTAAATTGGGGGGGGGGGGTGGGGGGTAGGAAGGGGTTCTTTTGGGGGGAATTTATGGGGGGGGGGTGGTTTTTAAAAAACCCCTCATTTTTTTAAAGGGTTGGCGGGTGATTTTTTGGTTGGGGGGGGGTTTTGGGGGTTTTTTGTTTGGGTTTTTGGGTTCGTTCAGGGGGACCTTGGGTTTCGGTTGGGGGGACTTTTTTTGTTTGGGGGGGGGAAAACTTTTAAGGGGGGAAGGGGGGGAAAAAGGGGGGGAAAAAAATTTTGGACTTTTTTTTCACGGATTTTGGGTTTTTAACAAAATTTGCCGTTTTCTTTTTTCCAAAAAAAATTTTTTAAAAAGGGTTTTTTTTTAGGAAAGGGGTTTTTTTTTTTAAAAATGGGTTTTAAATTTTTTTGGGGGCTTAAGAGGTTTTTTCCAAAAATTTTTTTACATTTGTTAAAAACCCGGGACTCGTGCCTTCCAAATTGTTTTTGTTTAACCAAAAAAAGAAATTCAAAATCCCAAAAATTTTTAAAAAATTTTTTCTTTTAAAAAAAATTTTTTTCCGCTAATTTGGTTTTGGGTAAATTAAAAATTTTTCAAAAAAAATTTAAAAATTTACCTCCCAAATTTTAACAAAAAGAAATTTATTTAATATTTTTAAAAAAAAACCAAAAAAAAGTAATTTTTAAAAGGTTTTTGGCCGGGGAAAAGAAAAAAGTTTTAATTAATTGGACAAAAACTCAGAAATTGAGGATTTGGATTTTTTTTTTTCGAAAAAAAAAAAAAAGATAAATCAAAAGTTTTTTCAAAAATGTTTTTGGGTTTAGCAAATTTAAAATTTTTGGATCCCAACTTAAAGGGGAGGTTTTGATATTAAAATTTAAAAATTTAAAAAAAGGGGTTTTTCTCATAACCTTTAAATTGGTTTTAAAAAGATTTAAAACCCTTTTACGGTTTTTAATAAGGGGTTATTTAGATACTGCGTACCGAAAAACGGAAAAGATTGTATTAATTTTAAAATTTGGGGCAAATAAAACGGAAATTTTTTATAAAATTTTTCCCTTTCCCGGCCCCGGAAAAATTTTTTATATTTGAGGGTTTTTACGCCAAAAAAAGGGTTTACGGTAAAACGTAAAATTTAAATTTCAAAAATTTTTTTTCCCAAATTGATTTTCTTGGGCCTTTTAAAAAATTGTTTAAGATTTGTTTTTAACCGCCTTTTAATTTTCGGTAAAAAACCCTGACTTTTCAAAAAAACCCCAATCAAAACGGAAATTTCGGGCTTTTTTTTTAAAAAATTTTAAAATTTTCAACTAAAATTAAATTTAATTTTAAAAAGAATTTGTTTTTGAAATCCCCCTTTAAAAATTTTAAAAACCCAAACACTGAAAAACCCCCAACGGCTGGGACTTTTTCCAAATCTTGTTTTAATGCAGCAAAAACCTTTAAAAGGCCATTGTTTTAAAAAATTTTAAAAAAAAATAATTTAACTTAAATTTAATTGGGGGTTTAAAAAAGAATTTTTACTTTTGAAAAATTTTTCCCAAAAAAAGGTTTTATTATAAATTTTTTAAAAATACCGAAAAACGGTTTTAAAAATTGGGGGTTTGTTTGGTTTTAGTGGGTTTAAAATTTTTGAATGGGAAAGGTGTTTTTTTTTAAAATTTTTTAAAAAAGAAACAAGAAAAAAATAAAATTTAAATGGGAAATGCAGTTAAGAAGAAAATTTAATAAAATTTTCCTCCTTTTTTTCAATTTAAAATTTTGGCTTAAAATATTAAACCCGACTAAAACACATTTAAAATTTAAAAACCAAAATTAAGCAATTTTTTTAATTTTTTTCCCCGGGAAAAAGTGGAAATTTATTACTCCCAAATTTTTTAAATAAAAATTTTAATTTTTTTAAGGAATTTCTTTAATGTTTGGGCGCTGAAATTTTTTTTGAAATTCATTCCCCCCTTTAACCGGGTTTTAAAATTTTTTTAAAAACAAATTTGCTAGAAAAATTTAAAATTTACCCCAACCACCCCATCCCTTTTCCCTTTTCTTTTTGTGGGTTTCCCCGGGGTCCCTTTCTCAATTTTAATTTAATTAATTTTTTTAAAAGTTTTAAATAATATGGGTTAAAAATTTCCCGAATTTTAAAAAAGAATCCCTAGAAAATTTTTGGTTTTTAAAAATTAAATGACCAAAAAAGATAAAGAACTTGAAAAATTTGCGAAAAATTTTCCTTAAAGTTTTAAAATTTTTAAAAAAACCCCATAAAAATCATAAAACCAATGAACTATTTTTAAAAATTTTCTTTTCTGTTTTTTCAATTAATAACCCCCGAAACGTTAAGCCTCCCCTTTTTTTTTAAATAAAGGGTTTTTGGCCTTTAAAAACCCCATCCCTTTTTTAATTTTTTGGGGTCATCGTTTTTTAAAAATTATCGTTTTTCCCAAAAATTAAAAACCCGTTCCCTTTTTGAATTAACCCCCTCGCAAACCATGAAAATTTAAAACTTTTTTCATTTCCAAATTCCCTGGATTATCCCTTCCCTTACCAAAATTTTTTTTTTCGTTTTTAACCCGCTGACCCCTTAAAAAAAATTTGCCAAAAAATTTCCTTAAATTTTTAAAGTTTAACGGAAATTTATTTCCAAACCCCCCCCCCTAAAATTTTATTTGGTTGAAAAAAATGAAAAAAATTCTTTCTAAAAATTTCCTTCCCGGATTTTCTTCCCTTTTAAAAATTATAAGGCTTTTTTATTTTTTAATTTATTTTTAACGCAAAGGCCAGGTAAAAAGTTTTTTTGGGTAAATTTTAAATCCTTGCTCAAATGGTTTTTTGATTTCCCGTCATTATTAAATTTTTGGGATTTTTTTAAAAATTTTAATTTTATTTTTTTCGCATGCGCATGTGAGAAATTTTCAATTTGATATCCTTAAGTTTTGTTTTAAAAAAGCGTTTAATTTAAGATTTTTTAATCTTTTAAGGGAGCCTTTTAAAAAATTTGGGTTTTCATTTTGATAATTGTTTAAAAATTCTAAAAAATTTTTAAAAAATTTATAGAACCAAAAAAACCTCCACCTTTTTTACAGCAAAAAAATTGTTTTTAAAATTTTTTGCGAAAAACCCCCAAAAGACAATTAAATTTGTGCAAAAAAATTTTTTTGTTAATAAAATTTTAAAGGGTTTTTATAACGGGAAAAATTAAAATAACAAAAGGGAAAATTTCAGAACCCTTTTTTAACGCAAAATCAAAACGTGGTTTTTCCCTTTGGGGCTGAAAATTTTTTACAAATACTTAAGAAATTCACCAAGGGAAAAAGGAAAAAATAAGGGAATTCCCCTCAATTTGGTTGGGTTGGGAATTTTTTAAAGTTTAAATAAAAATTGTTTTTTAAATATGAAATTTTAACGCTTTTCGAGGTAGCTCTTTTTTTGACCTGCCTCCCAAAAAAAAAAAATTTAAAAAATGTTGTATAAACCAAAAACGTAGTTTAAAAGTGTTTCCCAAAGGGCTTTCTTTTCCGCACTATTTCCAGCAGAAAAAACACGCTGACGCTTGAAAAAAAAAAATTTTTTTTCCCCCCCCACGTGTCAAAATTAAATTTTAAAGATATTAACTTTCCAGTGGCAGAAAATCAAATACCAAAATTTGAAAAGCAAAATAATATTTCAATTAACGTTTTCGGACTAGATGAAAAAGAGGATGTATTTCAGAAATAGCTTCACAATCGACTATAAATTTACTGTTTTACAAAAATCATTACGTTTGGATTAAAAACTTTAACGGACTAGTTGGTAAACAGTACAATATAAATAGGAACAAAAAGTTCTTTTGTTACCGCTGCTTGCATGGTTGTGCTAACAATGAAACATTACAAAAGCATTTGCAGTACTGTAGTGATGTGCAAAAAATAGCAATACCATCTAAAAAAGATAGTGTGTTACAGTTTGTCCATCATAATCACAAACTAAAAATTCCTTTTGTTATATACGCTGATTTTGAGTGTTTACTTCAACCTGTACTTGGCGTAGAAAATAATCCTAATCAATCGAGTACAAGAAAAGTTCAAAATCATGTTCCGTGTGGAGTAGCGTATAAGGTAGTTTGTTGTACTGATTCTAGATTATCTAAACCAATTAAATTATATCATGGTAAAAATCCAGCTATCTACCTTCTCAAGCAGTTGATTAATGAAGTTGATAATATTACTTATCGTTTGAAAAAAGTAACGCCAATGTTAAAATTAACACCTCAACAAGAATCCGATCACGCGCAAGCAGAAATTTGTCATATTTGTGAAAAAGCTTTTGATACTGACAACAAAAAAGTACATGACCATTGTCATTTGACTGGACAGTATCGTGGAGCGGCTCATAATCAGTGTAATTTAAAATTTCAAGCTCCAGATTTAATTCCGGTTATTCTTCACAATTTTCGAGGATATGATAGCCATATTATAGTAGAAGCTTTTGGTGATCCCGAGATAAAAGCTCATCTAAAACTCGATAACGTCATCAAATGCATCCCAAATAATTTTGAGAAGTACATGTCAGTTACGCTAGGTAAATTGCGTTTTATTGACAGCCTGCAGTTTATGGCAGCCTCGTTAGATGAGCTAGTAAAAGGTTGTAGTAAATTTGATAACCTAAGAGACTGTTTTGGAGATAAATTTAATCTACTAGCTAAAAAAGAAGTTTTTCCATGCGAATACCTCGACGACTGGAGTAAATTTGATGAAATATCTTTACCTGGGAAAGATAAATTTTACTCACAACTTAAAAATGAAAATATAACTGATGATGAGTACAGGTATGCACAAGATATCTGGAAAGAGTTTGATTGTGAGACTTTTGGTGATTATCATGATTTGTATTTGAAAACTGACGTGTTATTATTAGCAGATGTTTTTGAAAGTTTTCGAGAAGTGAGTTATAATAATTACGGACTAGATCCTTGCTGGTATTATTCTGCCCCTGCACTGTCATGGGATGCTCTGCTAAAGTTTAGTAAGGTAAGGTTGGAATTACTGACTAACGTTGATATGTTCAATTTTATTGAAAAAGGTATCCGAGGCGGTATTAGCGTGATAACAAAAAAGTATGCTGAAGCAAACAACAAATATTTGAAACAGTATAACCCTGACCTTCCTTCGAAGTATATAGTTTATCTAGATTGTAATAACTTGTACGGGTATTCGATGGCAGAACCAATGCCTCTTGGTGGATTTCATTGGATCACGGCTGATCGATTTCTATCGGAGACAGAAAAAAAGATACCCGAAGATGTTTCCTATTTCGTTGAAGTTGATCTTGATTATCCAAATTCGCTACACAAATTATATAACGATTACCCTTTCTGTGCGGTATCGATGGTCATAGATTATAGTTTGTTATCAAAAGAACAACAAGCGTTAGCATCACCAAGGCAACATTCCATAGTCAAGAAACTAGTACCAAATTTACTTGATAAGAAAAATTACGTTTTGCATTACAAAGTTTTAAAACAAGCAGTCGATGCTGGTCTTGTGTTGAGAAAAGTTCATCGTGTACTAAAATTTAATCAGTCGCCGTGGATGAGAGGTTATATTAACTCAAACACTTCAAGAAGGGCTGCAGCGAAAACAGAGTTTGAAAAAAACTTCTTTAAACTGATGAACAATTCCGTTTTTGGTAAGACGATGGAGAATATTAGGAAACGTGTAAATATTGAAATAGTTAATGATGTCAATCGCAGAAACAAACTTGTGTCAGACGATGATTTTGTGAGCATGAAAATATTTAATGAAAATCTTGTTGCAATACAAAGAAGAAAAGTAAATCTAAAACTAAACAAGCCGATCTATGTTGGAGCTGCAGTGTTAGATTTATCAAAGTGGCTGATGTACGATTTTCATCATAATTTTGTTAAAAATCAGTGGCCGGCTAGTAGATTATTGTTTACTGATACTGATTCGCTCGTATATGAAATCGAATGCGAGGACATCTATCAGGACATGTACAATAATCGACATCTGTTTGATCTTTCCGATTATCAACGTGACAGTAAATTTCATGACACAAATAAAAAGGTTATTGGTAAGTTTAAAGATGAAATGAACTCAAGCACTATCAAATACTTTATCGGATTACGTAGTAAAATGTATGCCGTAGTATTGGACAATAATAAAATAACGAAAAATGCAAAAGGTGTGCCTCGTGATTTTGTTAAAAAGTTTATGAAATTTGATGAATACAGGTATGCGCTTGATGGCGGTGTTAGTTTTATGAGAGCTATGGCAATTCGAACTAATCATCATAAACTCGAAACAGATGTCATTATCAAACGTGGATTGTATAATTTTGATGACAAACGCTATTGTAAAAATGGAGTAGATACATTTGCCCTTGGGTATTGTCATGATGATAGATCTATACTCGACATTATCTTTTCCAACTGAAATTTTATCTAAACTTATAAAATAATGTTTGAAAATTCGACAATGACAAATAGCTACAATAGTAACATCAAATATCTAATGATGGACGGTAAACAATTGACAGTTGAATTTAATAATGAAACATCAGGTATATGTTTTAATGGAACACGTGACAAGTTAAAACTTTCGCTCATCAGATCTGATAACAGCGTGTATTTCAATTATCTCGTACAATTGTATCAACAGTTGCTAGCGGAATTTAAAAACTTTCACAGCCCCATTAGCCAACAAAACTATACTAAACTCACAATTGATCTCGATCGGTCAAAGGTATATTTTATCAACAAAAAATATCCTCTGAACAAACCAGAAATGAAAGATTTGTTTGAGCCCCATCGCTGTGTGAGCGGTAAAGTAAAATTTAGTATCTATAGTCGTGATAGTGAAGTATTTTTAATATCAACAGTTGAAACATTAATCATTGGTAATGAGATATAAAATAATATCATTTTTATTCTAATGCTAGTTTAATTTCCGCCTTGTTAACTGAAACGTTCTAATGCACAGTTTAATTTTCATCCTATTATCTGATAAAAAATTTGTGGTAAAACCTATTTGCCGTCTTTAGAATAATCATATTCCACACATACGCTGTTCTAACAAATTCGTCACTTCTGTTGACAGAGCTTATCGCATTCCAACACCTGTTGTTTTGTCTGGTTACAAAATATCTGTCTACATAGTAGTAGTATAGGAAAATGAGGGTTTTGGCGGGGGTGGGGGAGGAGGTGTGGGCGGGGTGTGTGGGCCAAAACCCTCATTTTCCTATACTACTTTTGACTACTATAGATCATGTAATATCTCAGAATACTGATTATTGCCCTAACAATGAACCAGTAATTCACATTTTACATTTAAACTGAAACAAAACATAAAAATGTTTAAATTTATTAACTTAACAGTCCAACAGCAAATTCATATATTGATTTAAATTATCCAAGACTAGAATTCTTAAGATTAGATCAAAATGTTGTCCATATTACAAGTGAAATGGAAGATACAATAAAATACAAATCAAATGTTTGAGTATTACTGAACACAAAAATCATTTTTCAGATTACTGATTATTATTTTGTTTCTTACACCGACACTACCAATGGGCAATGTTTTTGTTTAAGTTTATTATAAATCCACATTGTCACAGCTTAAACAAGCCCATTTCTTGCTGATTAGATGTCCAGCCATACTAACTGCCCTCTCACTTGATATAGATGATGACGGAATGCTTAGGTACTTCTGAGCTATTAAGCTAAGATGGGGCTGGAACTGGCAGTTTTGTTTCCATCACTGAAACGTTGTCAGATTGGTATCACATGGAGCTGAAAGTAGATATCTGGAAACCTCCTGTCGGATGAAATCTGTTATTAGCTGTTGACTTTCAACAAGGCAAACAACATCCATGCCAACATTGATCTTTGCTTTCTTGTTTGGCGGACTAGGTGTAACGACAGTTTTATATTTGTCATCTCTGACATTTAGTAGTGACGGTAATGTTGGTAGCTGTGGCAATATGTCTGAAGGCTGTTCATTACTAGTCCCTGGCTCCACTTTGACATTCACTTTTACGTCATCCATATCAAAAGTAACCTTCAAAAGTAGAGTATGTCCATTTTCTCGCTCATCATCAGGTAGAAACTCAAGATTCTTCATAGTATGATTCATTAAACAACCAGAGCTATACCTGTGTCCTGTGTTCTATTATCAAGTTCTTCTCTCATTACATTTTTAAGTTTGATAATTGGAGGAATATCATTAGCATTCATTTCTACATATTTGGCAGGTTTCAGAAGTATTGGGATAACTTTATAAATGGTTGGTGTATCCGCAAACACTTTTGCATTCAGGAACGGTGAGGATTTCGACAAGTTTTTCAACCAATGCTTGTTCGTCAAATGCATAGGCATACTATTTCAAAGTTGCAGCTGCTGACTTGCTAATACTAGCCATAATATAAATTGTCCGTTCAAATAGTCGTTCAAACATATCTTGAGTGCTATTCCATGTAGTCGGAACATCCATATTGAGTTTGTGCTCTCTATCACCTACGTCGACTAGTACCTACTGCTTACTCAATAGCAAATCATTTATGCTTGTGCTTTGATGGAAAAAGGTCACAAGTTTGCGTCCCTTTGCAATGATTCGTGACAGTTCTGGTATAGCGAAAGCATTTTTGACAATAAGGCTGATTTTGTAACCATAAGAACCAAATCGAGTTCATTGAATTAAATCAAAAGACTTTATCCCATTGACATCATTAGCAGTGACTCCAGTTGGTTTTCGAAGACGCCATTGCTTCTAGGTGACCAAAAAGCTTTCTTTTATGTTTTCCACAGTGTGACTGCCTTGAACTTTTCATGTTTCTAACACAACACTTATCAATTCTTAATTTTGGAAATAAAATGTGCAGTCACTATAACTATCTGTGTTCAATGAAGTCCATGCATCATTAATAACAGCTATATCAAGAACATCATGTAGTTCCTCTTTCACTTTTTCGTCAGCCTTGTCCTTCTTGTCTACTAGTTTGAGGGACGCTGATTTACGACCTGGAATTTCATACCTAAAAATGAAAAAGTTTGAAACATTTAGTTTTGGTAGTCAAACAATGCAGGGCATACATTTGGAATATTCCTTTTGTCTAAATATAGTGAAAACAATGAATTTATGTAATGTTTAATTAGACATGACAGCATTATATTTTTTAATGAAGCATTGTTTACTTTAGGTATGAAATTCAAATTTTAACACTTTACAGTGTTGACGTCTAGAATCAAATGGAGTAACAATTTTTGTTTTTCGCACTGTCGATTTACATAGATATTAATAATGTATAGTGTTGTCATTCGAAACTTAACTTCCCGGATCTGGCCGTTAATTCAAGAAAATCTTTGATGGTTAACATGTTGCCATTTTAAGTAAAAGGTCAAAATTAACGCTGTGAAAACAAACTATATTGGTTAATCTGTGATGGTCTTATCGAAGCTGCTCATGTATGAATTATACCCTGACAAGATCGAACCGTTTTATAACGGTCGGTTCATGGTGCTGTACATTGACACTAGATGTTTGTTGTTGCATATAACCACGGATGATTTGTACGCATACATTGCACAACCAATCTGAGCCAACGAATTTAATAAAGCAAGTATCTGAAAGAACAACTGTTGCTCAAAGATGAACCCTTAGGTAAACTAATCGAAGGGTATGTGGGACTACGACCCAAAATGTACTCGACTGTGGTTGAACCGCATTGGTCTGGCAAAAAAAAAAAAAACACTGAAAAGATCTAGGGCATTCAAACGATGGCTGTAGGGAAAAGAAAATCGAACACATACTGTACCTGGAATATGTGTCGACGTGAATTTGCATGCACCGCAAATATGATACAATCCAAGAAATACTGCATGGGTGTATACCGATGCACTAAAGTGGGTTTGTACTCGCTTGATACCACGCGATGGATACTCCTTGCGCGTTTGGTCATCGTGCTCTTGCGAATGATATTGGTTAACATGTCAACACATAGCTTGGTGGCATTTCCGTATGTGCTAGAACGACTGCCTAGTGCTCTTGCACAAATCCTCTCCTAGAAGGTTTCGGTCCACCAGGTGATGATGGCCCCGATTGGTAATGTTTTCGATGTATTGGATGTCTTGGAGTATCAATCCGTGACGAAATCATAAACAACATCGACATACAAAATTGGGCCAATAGTACGACTTTGTTGCCCCACCTTCTAACTCTCCAGGTGCATACAAACACCGAAAATACGTGTTACGGTGCTGGCTGTGATAGCATTACATTTTCTGAGTCACGGTGACAGTCTTTTCCCCGATGGCGCTGTCTGTCTTTAATACAGTCGTGTGTGACCTCATTGCTCAATGCTGCTATGCCTAATGGAAATCGCGTTACCCATTTCTTGGACTGTTCTGGCCTGATCAATAATCTCTGCACGTAGTGATGTCTAAATAACCATTCTACAAGAGTGTGTGCAATTAAATCATTCCACAATAGCTTGGTCACGAGGCACATTTACATGTTCAACACGTACTCGCACATGGTGTTTAGTTGACATCATTGCAGACGTCAGACAAATTCTGTTCCAGGATCAACTTGTAACAATCGTCGCCATGAGAGCAGTCTGCTTACATAAATTCGCTCTAGTGTATCTGAGACACTTGCACAAACTTTTTGTCTCAACGGATCCGCTTTTTGTATCTGCTGGTTACATCAGCAAGCATTAGCGTGTACTTATATGTACGCATTCACCCTTGCAATTACGGACACGATCCTGTGGAAGAAATATCAAATCATCATGTTGAACCTCTGTAGGTGTTTAAACATCAAGCCAACCATGGTAAATCTTTCTTGGTACTGGTAGGAAAATTTCCACAGCGATTTTTAGATCAATTATGCTCGAGCAATCACAAGAGTGACCCTTACCGCACTAACTGTTCCACGGCATTTCCTTTAACGACCGATCTTCGATTCGTTTCCCAAATTTTGTATTAATCGCATGAAAGTCATGGACCAGATCCACGTCGGCGCGTTGACGTTAATCGAATATATTAAAAGGATGCAATGAGGTGACACGCTGCGTAAACACGGTTGATTGGCGCTTCACCGGGCTTTGCTTGGTTGTCAGAATCAAATCGTATATTTAACAGTGAACAAGGTGCACGGTAATTTTATCCAGGAAGGTGTTTTTCAAACGCAAACTTTCAACAGCCACCAATGTTTATAATCCGGATTTTTAAATTCCAACGATAGACCTAGAAGGTCTATTAAAGGTAAGCTTTTTTGTTCCACATGAGACACATGTTCCTCTGATCTTTATTTCTCCGTGACATCTTTGAACCCGAGTTGGGTTTGGTGCTACGTGAAAGCTGTTTCAATGCAACACGTTGTAAATACATCCCAGGGCGTTACCTCGATGATTACAACCTAATCCACGAGACCAGAATTCACTTTTTCAGACCTGTGCTGCTGCGGAATCACGTATACATGAGATCGTACTTGCATCACTGTGCGTGTCTTATAGTTGGCATAATATTCGTTCCCAGCCTTTTGGTGGTCTGCCCGACAATCAATGCCGTCTACAGTTGATAAAGATTTAAAGAATGAGCTTAACAACAATTTTCAGATTCAGAAACTGCAAATCTGGCAATCGGGAGTGGATTTGGACGATAAGAATTATCAAAGAAAATCAATAATTTATAAGCTGAAACAAGAAGTTTCGCTTGACTAAGTTCAAATATGTATTCGATCCAATACGGGAGCGCCTATTTCAGTGGATCGAATCAATTTAGACAATGTTGACGTAGCCATGACGTTTGTCGGAATCGTCAGATATAGCGATGATTACACGATAACCGATAGCCTATCTTTGATGATTATTAAAGATGTAAATAATAATGCAGATCATTGACAAAATATAATGAGACGACATGAAAAGAAAATACTGCTGTTACTGATGGTGCAGATGTATAAGCTTTGGTCATTAGGGCCAACCTTACTTCTAACATTGGATTTGCAGAGCGTCGATCACGAGTCATTGATTATATGCTAAAGTGCAAGTCACTCAGAAATGTGTGCAATGTTATATTCGGATCTAAAATCAGCTTCTCTGTTCGCAATAACAACAACTACTATATAATTTGGTGTGTAGAAGGTGCTGATGGTAAAGGTAGAAATGATAAATTGTGGAAGCCTGTTTTAACTTCTTCAGTGACTACAGAATCATATATGCTACCGTTTATGCTGTCGGGAACCACTTCAATGTTATCACTTTTCGCACATACCACAGACGTACCCCCACCAATTGGTATTATGTGACAATTAACATGGTAGCTAAGTTCCCAACATATACGTACTGCACATAAACATGTGTTTTGGCGTTTCAAAATGAACGTCATAATAATAGTCAAAAACCAAAATAAAAAGTAAAATTATCCAAGTCAGACGTGACACAAATACAAAAGACTGGTGAATGTCTCCTTTCCTTGCAACCATTTCAGCATTGTTGCCAGCAGTGGTTCCAGTGGTTGAAAATGCTGCAGCGTTAGGAGGAGCTGTCGGAACTGCATCAGAATTGTCGCTAAAAAAAGTGGTCATATAAAAAAGGACTAGTCCTTTAATTACCAGGCACGAATCGTCGAATACTCTCAGATAGAGGTATTCGATCACGCGGTCGCATAAGATCATGCCGTTGACCCGTCTATTTGTCAGTTTTGATTCAATAGACCAAATATTTTCGTGATGGTTTTATTCAAGATGAACTTGTATCGAGGGTGCCACTCACACGTGAAACTGGCATTGTCAATCCAGATTCGTCAACGGGACTTGTCACTTTTGGGTCGCATATGTGGTAATTTATCAGCATAGTTTGCACTTTGATTCATATGGACGTGCCCCACCAGTTAATTATTTACGGTAAACCAGCGCTATTTTATTCGATTATGCGAGTACAAGCCCCTTTGGATGCTCCCAAATGCGTTTATCATGTCAATGAATCGTTGTGAGCACTGGAGCATTCTCCAACTCAATTGATTTCACATTCAAGGGCACTTAATATTATACCAAAATGTCAAATAACATTTATGGAAGTTATTCAACTCGACGAAATGTGGATCTTAGCCAATTTTCCTCCAAAGCGGATTTGTCTTAGTTTACTAGTCCCGCTGTCATTGGTGTCGATCCAGGTAAGATCGTAATTTATGAAGATCAAACTGACAAACTGAAAACGACTAATTTAAACATTTTAGATAATATTGTCAGGGTGAAAGGCATCTTGATGGTACACAAATTTTGTTTAGTTTTGTGACGCGAATAGCATCAGGGGCAGCGGTTTGTATGTTGAATTTATCAAACATTATGTTCATAATACTAATACATAAACAAAACGACGAATGGATCAATAAATGGTTGACGTACCATCACTGAAACCACTACAAGGAGACAGTTTCGTGGAATATTAGTCAAAGAAGGAGAAAAACAAAACGATATCTTTACCTAAGCAAACGACAGATTTATTGTCATTTTTTATGTAAGTGGTTTTGATAGACCCAAACGTCACATCTTAAAGGTGAGTGAGTCTGGATCATACTTGTTTATCATGGCTGGAACAGAAAGTTCATGCATAAATTCTGACATTATGAGACCATAACGACTAACAGTCCTCACAAATCACCACTGTAATATGCATCCATAAATACATCCAAGTCTGGCCTTATGAGATCTAGCTTCACAGCAGCGATTGACAAGTGGGTTGTGTATATGACCATAATAGCCGTATATATCTTCATATGACGACATCTAGCTAGTCAGTTCCACTCAAAAATATAAATGCTCGAATACTATTGTATAAGATTGAAAAATTCTAGATTACACTAACCAATAACATCCAAGATCATTTAGGTATTGCACAAGCATATATAAATATGCAATTATCATAAACTCACAGTAAAATGTATTATCCTACGGAAAAACGAAATTAATTCATATTTCCATAAGAAATTCTACATATTTGGATATTCAGAAACTCCCTATGACATACTAACATTTGAAAATTAGGGTTAATTCATATGACCCTATGAAATACTACACATCTGAAAATTTGAATTACATGCAAAGGGTCGATCCTATCAATGAAATAATTTCTGTCAAATTAAAGAAATAAGTTGCTTAACAACTCTGACATTTCAACAGAGTCCTATGAAATTGAATACACGATGCATGCATGGACCATAAGCATATCAAATACAATTTCATAAAGCAAACAAACGAAATAGAATATTATATGGAAATTAAATTTGCGTACCATAATGGTGCTTTTTTCCACAAAATTGTGTTTCCTAGCACTATAGCCTGTCCTTTCCTTTCAAAACAGCTATCTGGTCTCTCTACTTTGTTAACGAGGGAAAACTCTATTCTCAGGTTTTCCAAGGAGCCTCAAATTCGACTTCTCGCAAGCAAAATATGGACTAAAGAATTCTGAGCCAAGTATCAACCTTAAATTCCCCATTATTTCTAAAGTGTACGCCTTAATTATAACTGACCAATCAAAAGCAACTGTTCCAAAATTTTCCACAAAATAATCATGTCTTTCATCAGTTTTTGACAGCCTAGAATATGATGCCATTAGCTTTGCTGTGAAGATCAATTATTTGACATAACGTCCCCTCCAACCGATTTGGTATGTCTGCCACTATACCGTTACGATGACCAGATCAATTCTAATGAAGCTTAAACGTAGACCCTTTTCATTTCAGAGACGAATGCATGATTGATTTATTCAACTTTAGGTTTCAGTACGTCTTCAAACTTCAACACATTACAGGGCTAAATATATCATGTTGAGGTAGAAGCGATTATTTTGTTTACATATTCAATGATAATAAGGAAATAAATTGACAGTATATTACAACCTTGGCGCGCCCTGAATCTTGGTGCCAAAAACGACCGCCTAACCTGATACTCGTGGTCCCCGTGCTTAACACTAAACGAAGTAATATACAATATGGCGGATGAAATTTTTTGGTCATAATGGTATCGATGTTTATTGATTGGAGTGGATAAATAAAAAGGATTAAATTTGTTTTTCTTGGAAATTCACCAATTCACGGAAAATCAAAAACAAATTCCCTTCAATTTTCATAGTCTTTGCTAAAATAGCAAGACACCGTCATGTTCAATATCACGAATCATTAACTCTCGATCTCTCTTGTGACATGTAAGGTGAACTAGAAAGAAAATCCTTGTCAGCTGACAGAAACGACTTATCAAACAGGAAAAGGGACGTCATCAAATGCAATAAATATAGACTTATTGTCATCAAGCAAGAGAATGGAAGTTATCAAAAGTAAAAAATATATGCTTAAAATAAGTCATCAAACACGTTTTTGTATATTCCATCCGAATACCTAGCATATTCGGATTTTGTTTTACAGATACTTTAATAAATTTTGAACCAAGTGAAACCTTGAACTTTTATTTAGTTGTAGCACATGTTTCTGGAAAAAATGGAAAAAAATAACTACATATTGTTCTTGACTTTTTCAAAAGTTTACAAATAGTATATCCACAAATTTATTATTGAGACTATACACAGTCCAAGAAAGATACTATTGGCATTCCAAGAATCAACCAGGGCAAAATTAAGTCATGATCATCATCGTCGTCTTCCTCATCGTCATCGTCGTCGTCATCATCATCATCATCATCATCATCATCATCATCATCATCATCATCATCATCATCATCATCATACAGTTTGGACAGAATACCTTATTTTTCGATATCAGATGTAGGGAAAAAGTTTTCTTCATCCGCTGTTACATCAGCGGCTTGTACACTAGTTACAGCCGAGTCATTTTGGTTGTCATTCCTGAAGTGAGTCTGGTATAACGGTACCAATTGTACAACCCCAGGTGGGCGGAGCTTAAGGTGTAGGGAACATTGCATTCAGAAATAAACAACAAAACTAGCTGTGATTGGTGCATTATGTAAGAGTTGTACTTTCTGTTAGGCTTTTAAAAAAGTTGAGCCTCTTGGCAACATGTGAAATTATGTAAATTCATACCTAGATCACATTTTGTATTTTTTTAAGATTTTTTAAAATGTGGTACACATGACTGAAAATGTGCCCGGTGTAACTAGATAACTCTTACACCTGTCTAGTTTCAGCAGAGTTATATCTCTTAAATGCAATGGAGTACCTATTTTCGATGTTATCAAATTAACAATCTAATATTGTTCTCTGTGACAGTGTGTGACATGCATGCTGAGGTAGGATAGAAAGTATATTTATTTCGCAAAACATTAGCATTGCGGTCTATGGAAAAGCAATTGGTACCGTGATACCTTCTGGAATGCTCAAGCCGTACCTACACGATTGAATTCGCCATCGGTTATAAATGAGAAAACCACGGTAAAGTCCGCAAAAGATCAGCTACTTATCCAATACCTTCCTTCAACTTCTTTTGCGAGGCCCCGGGCAACTGAGTGGTCATACCGATCAATTCCATCTCACTTCTGACCGTGAGGGTCAAGTCTCCGGCTCATCCAATGTCTCTTTGTCAAAAAGCTTGCCAGTAGCTTCTCGTGGGTCAGCGGTTCTTACCAGACTTTTACCACTAGTTATTCTTCTATCTGTTGTTTTGCCGCGATGTATAGACAATCGTGAACTGAAAATTGTCATTAAACCCCAAACAACAACTTTTCTGTACTCGGACAATATCGGTATAATCTTCAGTGACCCGACCTTGAACCTGATCCGGTTATATCACTCAGTCGCTGTCGCTCATCCTTATATAAGGACACGAACTAAGTATTCGTTGCGTCATGTTTGGAGTATGTTTTAATACGGCGTCTTTGTTCACAGTAAACAGGTGAATGAATTGACTTCTTCACTGAATCACCACCCATTACTAAACCAAATGCATGATTACGACATTTAAATCTTTGTTAATGGATCCCTGATCCAATTACAATTCGTCTGCGGAGCTAATTTTAGATCATGCGTAATTTGATATCAGCTTTGGCTATCATTATTATTACCCCGGGCGCAACTTACCCTTAGTACGCCTTTGTTTACGATGTATTATAGTTCAGGTCCTTGTCCCCAATGCCGTCTTAAGGATTGGGCACACTGGGTAGTTGCCCAAGGCCTCATGCTTCTAGGGGCATCATGCTGCCCATATTTTTAATGAATAATAGGGCCGGTAGGGGCCCAGGTGCATTGCTTTGCCCAGAGACCACAATATTGCATAGACGGCACTGCTTGTCCCTTGTGGATATTTTTTACCCAGAGTCTTTGGTACCAGAAACTCATACTAACCTCTCTAAACCACCATGACATTTAAAGACATTTAATATTAAAAAATTTTAATTTCTATGTCTATGTTTTCTTTATATGTCAGTTTAAAATCCCATAATCTGTGATCAGCAATATATGTGTCGATCTGAATGAAGCTAGCGTACGTAGGCAGCTTTCTAGAATGGCTTATTATTGTGGACGCCGTAAGGGCCCCTGGTGATACGAGTGACCACCCCTACCCACGGGGGATGGCATTTAGTGAAGTTTGCAGTATTTTTTCCAAGAGGTGGGGACACCGTTTCGGCGTTTACATCTACCAATACCCGTCATTCATTCATCGTTCTTTTCATCCGTCCTTTTGTCAATCCAACAGTTAACTCAGCCATCTAGCTAGCTAACTAATAATTTGACCGACCAAGCAAGCAAACATACATGCATACATGCACGCATGTATTAGAACATAAGCAAATAAGTTGGAATGCAATATGAGTACTTGAACGATTATCAGAAAAAAAAAATCATGCCAATGATTAATTTTCTGTCAGTATCACAAGCTAGAAAGAAAGGAATATTCAATATATCTCAATTTTTTTGTTCTGAAGTTTTAACAACGGGCTTTATCTATATTATACAAGGTTAATAGGCAGTCGATATAACATTTAAAGAGCGAAGAGATACCGCTCCGGTGGCCTAGTGGTTAGAGCGTCAGCCTCGGATGCGGGAGGTCGCTGGTTCGAACCCTGGCTGAATTATAAGACTTATACAAATGGAATTATCAGCTGCCTCTCTTGACATTTAACATTAAGAGGTTAGTTTTAGGACTGGTCGACCTGGTTTCATGATAGTGTGACATGGTGGAACATCATGCTACATGTCTGCGGCATGATGCCCCAGTGCTAGACGTCATTATAAACTACCACACAGCAGACATCGTAACCTTATGACTGAAAAATTGTTAAAGCTAAGCTAAAATTCCAAATCAGCTCGCACAAAAAGAGTGAAGAGTACACAGTGTGGACCTCAGTCAGCTGTTCTGTTTACAAAACAGCTGATCACGTTAGGTAAACGTGACGTTACAATTTTCTAACACTCCCACGAAATATGTCAGATTGGGTCAGGGACGATACATTTGGTTCGCTTACTTAGCAAGAATAATAGTATCAGCAGAAGATATGTATTGCCAAAAAATCTTTTTATCTGATGTCCTTGAAGTTTTGTAGTGCACCATGTGTTGTTTCAAAAGACTGATAGCTTATTTTCCTATCTGCCAGAGTTATATGCCAGATTTACTTTCAGCCTACGATCAAATTTACAGTGGAAGATGCCCAAAGCTTTCCAACTGCTAGCAGCTGGGGTATATTTTGACAATGTATATCCGTACGTATGTGATATCGTTTAACACTTCTTAAACCGTTTACAGAGAATCACCATCTACAGCAATATAATTTCATGCACATGTATTAGAAATATGACGCGGTTTTATATTAGAAATATGGCACCTTGTTATATTAGAAATCATTTAAGGTTTTGTATTAGAGATATGGCATAGTGTTATATTAGAAATATGACAAGGAGGTCAAAACCATGGTGAGTCATACTAAATACAAAGAAACAAGTTCTAATGTGAATGTCATAGAATGAATTACGTCTATACTAATTCAGTCATCTAAAATGTTTTGTCACGTCGCCATTTTAACATAGCGTTATGATAAAATTTTCAACGTGTACTGAACTTATTCGGGATGAAGTCAAGGTCCCTCCACACTCATCTGTCACAAACGCTGTCACAGTTAACATACTTGCACAGTAGCTGTGATTTTCAATATGACCTACACACATACCTACCTACCTACCTACCTACCTACCTACCTACCTACCTACCTACCTACCTACCTACCTACCTACCTACCTACATACATACATACATACATACATACATACATACATACATACATACATACATACATACATACATACATACATCAAAGTAGTACGTATTGTCAACACAGTCATAATATATTATCATGAGAAGATGAAGTCAATATCTGCCTCGGAAAGGTGAGTTTCTATAGCAAGAAGCCATCCGATTTGTTATTCGCTTAACAACGCCAATTAAAGTGCCGTCATTAACAACGGAAGTTTGGTAATTCAACCTAATTAATCTGATAACGAATTGAATTAAAAAATGACATGGTATCACGCTTTATTCACTCGACCACATTAATAATTTTTAAAACCATACACCATAAATAAGGAATACCACTAAAGCTATTCGAAGATTTTAAAGTTTGTATGTTTGTTTGATTATGGGGTTTGGGGTTTGTGGGGGTTGCTCGCTAGCCAAACACTCGAAGAGTCATAATCGTAAAACTATATATTTAACATCGAAATAATTATTAAAAAAAGATCAGTTTATTATGACAACTTTATTTACATATTTTCCGTACCACTAATTTTTATATGATGATTAGAATTGATTTTATATTGTTACGTGACAAGGACTCATACTCGGTAACAAAGAAAAGAGTGAAAGCCAACAGGCTTTGTATATTTTAATAAAATAAAATTTATTTCCCTAGACATTAATGTAACATTTGGCAAATAGGACTTACAGTCTGTGAATATAATTCAAAATTTGATCCTAAGAATGAAAACACGAGTCCTATCACTAAATAGTTCTATAATATTCCAAGTTTCAGTCCCAACAACGTACAAATATGGAAGGCGATGGCGTCAGATATGGTCCAATGTATGTATACCAATAATTCCTTACTTGAATCACTGTCTTTGTTTCCGAATAATTCCAGAAATAATTTCCTTGAATATCTTTCAGATTTTTTTTATATAAAAAGTCAACATGTTGAGTCCTCAGGGGAATATATCATTAAATCCAAAACTCAGACGAAGAATAAACAATCTTAGCAACAAATTAAAAAGTACACCTTGTTCCTTCAAGGTTTTGAAAGACTCTCTCTCTCTCTCTCTCTCTCTCTCTCTCTCTCTCTCTCTCTCTCTCTCTCTCTCTCTCTCTCTCTCTCTCTCTCTCTCTCTCTCTTTGTGAAAAATAATGCTTATTTAGAACTCCAATGTCTCATTTTTAAGTCTCGCGAGATTGGTTATGTGGTCTCTTACTACACTATCTTTTTGTCATGTCCGTCAGGATGAACCCACTTAAAAACCAATCAAAAAAGGTTGTTTACAAACAGTAATCACGCAAAGAAAGAATTCCTGTGATACTGATCAATCTATTTAACTTCCTATTGACAGTATTACCAGGGTAAGACATCTTCCTCTTCAATAAACAAACTTTGTGATAAAAATATCTCACTACTAAAAATAGAATCCTGAATCCGAGAAAAATATTCATTGCAATTAAATACAATGAAACAAAAATGAAATAAACATAATTTTAAACCTTACACTCAAGCAATTTAATCACAATTACGTAATAATATTTTTCCCTTACAATAATGAACAAATAATTTAATACACGTGGAAATATCAAGCAGAGTGCTATACATCTGTTGCGAATCAAAATATCTGAGTATGGCATCTAATTTGAAATTTTTCCGCCTTATTATTAATTTCAACAATTCACTGAGGTCCGATTAATTAGGAATAATTACCAAACTTTCGTTATTAATAAAACGATCGTAAATGGAGATGTTATATAGAACGTATCGAGTCAGATAGGTTCCTTTCATGTGAACGCACCTTTTCTAAGCTGAAACTAACATTATCTTTTGATGCTAATATTTTGTAACGGTATTTACAATAGCCACTGCTTTGATAATGGAAAACAACCGCTGAGGTCTTAATCAGAGAGAGAGAGATGCGGGGGGAAGCCGTGTTTTGAAATATTGCTTCTTGTTCTGACATTCTTATATAAGGACACTGTGACATTCATTTACTTATTTTAAATAATTCGAATCAGCTATAACGTAACATCCCGTATTTCCAAACTAGACACAATTCGCTCTTTATAATACAGGCCGCCATGTATAGCCTATCGTGTGCTGAAAAATAACATTAAGCCCCACAATAAAACAACAATGCATCTATTGATCAAGCCACAATTGACTTTTCTGTATTGCACCAAACTGAAGTTACCTGTTCCTAAATGCGCGAATTTCGTCTGCCGAGACTACGTTGCGCTTAGGTGACAAGGAGCTATGGTAATTAACCGAAGACCCTTCTGTGATTATTTTGTACGAATGTCTTGGATGAGATGAAAGGAGTTGATGTTGGAGAGACTTACAGGATTGATAAACAGCTTGTTACATTTACTCACTACATAATTCGAAGTGAAAGGCAGAAATCTGTTTTGGTGGAGCATTTCAGGTCAGTGCTTGTAAGTGCAGGCGTGAATGCTGATTGTGGTGGAATTGGAATGGGACATGTTAAATACCGAGTGTAATCTACGGCAAGTAGGAGTATATCCAAATATTCAAAACTAAATACAAGAAACATCACAGATGCCAGATTTGTTACAAAATTCTTTATTTAGCATTAGATCATAATTGATTGCAAACGGTAACCATTTTATAAAGCTTTTAAAACATTTAATATAAACATTATTTTAGTATTGACATTACATTTTTCTTGATGTAAATTTATTCAGATTAATATTTTCTTAATGTATTCTGTTATCTTGTAATTAAAAAGACATCTGTGCTTTGACTTGGTGCACAGTTGTAAAATGATGTGCTGCTGACTGAAAGAATATTATGGCATTGATTGACCTTATCATAACAATCCCAGCCACCTCTGCTGATGCTGAGAGCGATTTCTCAGAGATGAAAATGGTGAAGAGTTACTGGAGATCATGTTTGCCACCATGGGTTCTGTCTGACCTACCCTTTATACTGCTCCAAATAAATGATATTCCAACAAATGATCAATATATTTGTGGAATATTTTAGTGTGACAGGTACGGAGACCTGAACAAACCCCATATGGACACAGGGTGCAGACGGAGGACGAGAAATGACACCAGGATTCTTTTCTGGAATTGGATCCAGATTATCTTGAGAAACAAGAAATGTGAATTTACTGATTGATGATTTGAAGCAGGATTTGATTTATAATTTTGTAATTATGCGTTTCGTATAAAAAATGCTATTTATGAATAATATTATTGTTAATCTCAATTCAAGTCTGTGATATTGTTTTTTGGACAGGACTAGTAAAGATTTGACAGGACTAGTAAATTTCTCAGCATACTAGTCTTTCGGCTACAAGGAAATTTATGTTAAATTCGAGCCCTGATGATACATACATACATACATACATACATACATACATACATACATACATACATACATACATACATACATACATACATACCATACATACATACATACATACATACATACATACATACATACATACATACATACATACATACATACATACATACATACATGTAGACTTACAGTTAGAAACATATAGACACAGACATGAAAATGGACACGTAAGAAGGCGTACATGCATAGTGGAAGATAACAAACAGCAAATGCGTTCCCATGTGACCATTACTACTCGCTATTGTATGCTGACCATGCATTTGATAAAATTCAACTCGGTCCAATGCTGTGTCCCAACTTGTGAACACGGAAATCACCTTTTTAAATAAGATCTATCTATTTATGGACACGTTAGTCAGTTGATATGTATTTTTCTTTTCTTGCACGCATATGTACTGAAAATTGTCTGTCTTTTAATAATTCTGTGATGTGATGTTTGATGTGATTATGATTTTTAACGTAGCTTTAACAATTGTTCAGTCATATCGCTACGATGTCTGCAGTGTGGCAGTTTATAGTGATGGCTTACACTGGGGCATCATGCCACAGACATGTAGCATGATGTCCCACCAAGTCACATTATCCTGACACCAGGCCGTCCAGTCCTAATCCTAACCTCTTAATGCTGAGCGTCAAGCAATGAAGCTGTTAGTACCATTTTAGTCTTTGGCGTGACTCGACCGAGGATCGAACCAACGACCTCCCGCATCTAAGGCGGACGCTCTATCCACTAGGCCACCGGAGCCGTTTAATAGAATCAAGAGCTAAAGATAATATTTATAAAAAAAAACTGTCAATAACCAAACTGTTTAAATTGACGAATGATCGATTCTACACAATAACTTTTCTGAAAGTTAAATACGCCGTTTTAATTTAGAAAAAAGGAATTTTTATATGTTGTCATACGCTTACTTCTTTAAAAGAAATTACAGACATTCCCACAGTGTTATCGTACACATATTGGTCCTTGTAATGAATCTTTTGCATAATATCCAAGTGTCTATTTTCGCTTTGTTTGTGTACTTGAGTCAAATCTCCACATTCCGTCCTAAGTCATTCATAGATACACGAAAATTGTCACTGGAGGTGTAAATAAACTCGTAGCTATTTCAAAAAAGGTGTCGTTATGATATGTGGGAAATCCAAACTGAAATAGTTACTTTTAATGGAGAGAGAGAGAGAGAGAGAGAGAGAGAGAGAGAGAGAGAGAGAGAGAGAGAGAGAGAGAGAGAGAGAGAGAGAGAGAGAGAGAGAGAGAGAGAGATCATTACTTGTTAAAAAATTTAAGTCATTACAACTGGCTTGGACCAATAAAATGACTTTCAATACGGAGATATGTTTTGAAATGTTCATGCATACATTCAAACATACATACTTGCAGACAGACAGACATATATACATTAATCTGATATAACTGTACGGATGTTTCAGGTGAAAGTACATATTTTTATTGAAAGTCCTTACCTTTGGCCTTGGGAAATCGGTAATTCGGTTAATCGAGTAGTTTTACTGATCGTGACGACTTGTTTCTAGACGACGGATTTTCTTTAGTGAGGGGATGAACCGCAGGCGGGCCGATCACGTAACTTGTTTTCATACACGGGTGATTGTTTGCCGACTTTGACCTTAGAGACTTTACCATTTTGGATAAGGGAATAATAGTCTTTTGAAAATTAAAATTCTATGTTATGTTTAACTATTAAGAATTTGGAATAAACTGTCTTGAAACTGGTATCTTCTCTCGTCTTGTAAGACATTTTCAGATAATATGTGTAATTTTGTGTTCTTGATATGGTATATATAATATTTAACTATACAACCCAAATTTGCCAGGTAATAATGAAAAGTCTGTCAGCCAATGGAGTGCCGATGGTATTGTACACACATGTATAAAGTCGAAGCCACCGGCAAACAAATCAGCTGAAAATCAGCTGATCGTTGTATAATGGTCGTTCTCATTGACAGCATACACTTAACATACTCGGCGATCTAACCTGGATAGACTTCGACAATTTGCACAGAAAGTTTTATCAGAAATAAAACAAAACATTTAAAAGAAAAAGAAAAAGGAAAAAAACGGAACATGGCATCGGAAAGAGTCTTCGTAAATGAAACAGAACTCAGATCAGATCCGGACGCTGATTGCGTTTTAGAAATTATCAATGCAGCAACAAGATTTAAGGTAAGCAAATTTAATTTTGTCTTACAAAAAATTAATTATCATCAGGAAATAAATTCAATGGTACTTTCTTACTTTCCTTCTTTGTTTGGCAATATATATATATATATATATATATATATATATATATATATATATATATATATATATATATATATATATATATATATATATATATATATATATATATATATATATGAGGCTATATTGCTTTGCACGTCTGGAGTTACTCCTTACCGTACTAATCATAATAATAATAATAATAATAATAATAATAATAATAATAATAATAATAATAATAATAATAATAATAATAATAAAAATAATAATAATAATAATAATAATAATAATAATAATAATAATAATAATAATAATAATAATAATAATAGTAGCTGCAGCGGCAGTTTCTTTAGTGTGATCATTTCACTGACAACTTTAGGAAGTAATTAGGGATAATTTAAATGAGCAGGCAGTCTGCAGTGGAGCATCCATAAATATTGCTGGGGAAGGAGGGGGAGTACTAAACATAGAGAGGAGTCTTGGGACGTAACCTCTTTTGGAGGTCTAGGGAACGAAGCCCTCAGAAACACCTGCATTTCAAGCATTTCCATGGAACACTTTTTGTTATCGAACTGTAAAGAAAATTTACATTTAGAAATATTCTGGTTAATTCGAACTCAGCACATATACGCCTCTGATTTGTCCTTCCATTATTTGGTATCACTATACGTGTATTCACCTACGGTAGTGCTTTTTTATTTTTATCGGAGTGATTCTCCTTTTCGACTATGTGCGTACCAATCTGATATTGGTGTTGTAGTTATTATTTGAAGATGCACATATCGACCAATCACTCTACAGTTTTGTAAGAGTGATTGTTATTGTAAATTTTCTTCCTACGGTTGAATGTACACACCCAGTCTGACACTTTCTTCTGGCGAGAGAGAGAGAGAGAGAGAGAGAGAGAGAGAGAGAGAGAGAGAGAGAGAGAGAGAGAGAGAGAGAGAGAGATTAAAGCGCACAAACTTTAAACAATTCGGTGCACGGTGATATGCAATCATCACCCCCTAAAGTATATTTTTTGTTAGTAATAAACCTGATCTTGTTTATAACTTAGAATGTTCTGGAATTGAACTTTCGACTCTCGCCCTGGTCCTCTTATTGTGATTGAGGTTTTTATACCAAGGTTACTTACATTGGATTCTCATTTCTATTTTAACGTCTTATGTGGAATCAGTCTCTTGGTTGTATTATATTTTAGTTGTATTTAGTTTTAATTTCACAGGATTTATTTATCTGAAATATTCATCGGAATTACAAAGTGCGCATTAAAAATTCGGATTTAAACACAATATTTATTGTGAATTCAGTTAGAAACATTTTCGAGTTTACCATTGTGATAAATCCAGAATATTGGCACATCAGCAAGTTCAAAGTGGAATTCTTTCCAAACACTATTGAAATTCATTCGTAATGCTCTATACTTTTGGTCTTGTGATATAACTTGTATTGCTATTCAGATTTTAATTTACAATACTGGAACTTTAAAGGACCTGCTTTTTACACAATGTGATAAATGATAACTTTGTCTTGAGGATATAACCCATATGTAGCACGTTTCACCAAATGGACAATGCGGGTTGGACGGTTGAAGTTCTAAAGGCATTTTCAACATACTGTTGCCCATATCAGTTTAAGGATATGGATCTAAGTGTCGTTTCCTAAGACACACTGAAAGTAGTTGAAGTGGATGATACGAAGGTCATAGGAATTTAACATTATATTCGACGATATTGGAATTTAACATTAGGGACATCACCATTGTGGATAATGAAATTTAACCACAAAGATGGGAGCCTGTTGAAAGTTAACTTTACACATGAAAATGGGATAATGGAGGGGTATTTAACATTAGCGTTTTGTGCGGTAAAAAAATCTTAAGGAAATTATGATGAATGGTATAAGATCTGTGAGAATTTAACGTACATTTAGGGAGGATTTGGCACCATTGGAAATTTAATATAATGGATGACACTATGGGGCCTTATGGAAAGTTTAGATTGATAGATGACACTATGAGACCCTATGAAAACTGAACATAATGGATGACACAATTGGGCCTTATGGAAAGTTTAGATTGATAGATGACAATATGAGACCCTATGAAAACTGAACATAATGGATGACACTGTTGGGCCTTATGGAAGGTTTATCATAATAGATAACACTATGCGACCCTATGGAATGGTTGTTAAGTTAGCGCAAGTTAACGGATCTAGTAAACACATTTGACACACCTTCACGCAGACGTAGTCATTATAAGATCTGTGGTTCATACTCCGAACCTCTTTATATACCGTATATTATCACGCTATCAAGTTATCACAGAAATATGGTCGTTTCGATTCTCTTTTTGACGGTCCAGTTTGACTTAAGGACACACGGTACTAATTGTATGGAATGTGGGAACCAACTTAGAAATGGATGAATATACAATAGACTTTGTATTGGTTTGGCTGGCCAGGATTGGTTAATAATGTAAGTTATGTTTTAAGAAAAATAATCTTTTAAGAGATGATCCTAATTGTAACTGAACAAAATAGACATTGTTTTCTTCATGGAATTTCAGTCCTTTAGCAGTCTTGCGTTTAAAATACTCATTACTAAAATTATCACCTGAACCTGACTCTTTGGTGCGGAAATGAAAGGACATGGTTCAAACACATGCAGGTACAGAAAATGCCGTGGCTCATATTCTTTTCTCTACACAGAACCTGACATGCAGGTCGCATCTATACGGATAAATATAGGTTTAATCATATGAGCACTCAGAATTTTAATTTATTTAATTTTAAATATCGTGGTGTCTGCGTAGGTTTACTATTGGAACTGAATTAGTACCGTGAGTCATTAACATAGACAAGGTAGCTTGGCTCGAACATTATACCGGAGACGGTGGTCCAACGCGCTTCACAAAGCCACGCGTCCTTTTATGTCCTTTGCATGGGAAAGATTTACGCAGTGGAACGTTTTTGTTTTTTTTTTCTTTCTTGTTCAACATAATCATATAGCGATTAGAAATAAATAATACGTCATGTCTATGATAATCATGTTTGCAGGGTATGCAAAATATGCCAAGTGTATCCTTTATGTTTAGGAAACAAAAAGACAATTGGCATGCAGCTTGATGCGGCATGTATAGAGGTTGCGACTCCGTGTAATGAATTTAAATATATATATATATATATATATATATATATATATATATATATATATATATATATATATATATATATATACACATATATATACATACAAACACGTATGTATGTATGTATGTATGTATGTATGTATGTATGTATGTATGTATGTATGTATGTATGTATGTATGTATGTATGTATGTATGTATGTATGTATGTAGTGTGCGTGCTTGCGTGCGTGCGTGACACACCTGTTGAACAATACTTGTTTTGTTTAGACATCTTTATTGATGTTTGTTCTTTTCATTGGGAACCGCCAAGAGGGAAACACCTACCCATTTCAGCTGCAATAGGACAAGAGAAAGGACTTAGACAGTTACTAATTATAATAGAAAGGCAGTTACTAATTATAAAAGAAACTCTCATTTCCGACGGGACCTTTATGCACAACCCAAATAGATATTAAGAGATAATAATAACTGACTGACAAAATTGAACACCAAACTAAGCGATATATGGGGTGTATGTATACGTGTTTATGAAAGAAACTTTTCCATTTTTTAATAAAAATATGTATCTACACAGTGATAGGATTCAATAAAGCAGGAAGGGGGGAATTTTATCAAAGCAAAACCACTGCATTTTAATTTTGGGTATGTTCCGGTTTTAAACGGATAACAAAACGTTTCAAACACATTCTTTCACAAAAGTCCATTTAATGGTTGGATCTTTTACTGATTTTCTTTCTCCGGGTCTTTGACAATGTTTTGCTGTCTTCTTGGTTTCAATTTTGTTTAAGATAGAGTATCTTCTTTTTATCCCCTTTTCTGTATGCTTAATATCCTCCATTTTATATATCGTTACTTTATTTTCACTTTCTGTTAACTTCATTGGAAATTGCCATTGCCATTCATCTTTATTCTTTTCTCTGTGCCATGTCTCGTATATAAGTAACATGGGCGCCCGCTTATAGGGACAAGGGGTGGAGCATTTGCCACCCCACCCCCATTTCATTTCTAAATATTGTTTAGCCTACATCATAAAAACTTATATATATATATTTGTCCACAACACGAGAATAATTCTACTGGCGCCCCTGATAAGTAGCTACTTTTATATAATGTTGTGGTCATTCTGGTGACCAATGTCATTTTTCTTGGCAGATGTATTGAGTGTCTTCACGTTGCCTCGGAAATAGTTTTGAGCCTCCGTATAAGTTTTATAGACGACACGTATTTAAGAATGTGTTATTGTGTGTTTGCACGAAACCTCTCACCCGTTTATGCGCCTTAAACGTTTAAACAACATTCCTCAAACAGAAATTTCACGTGAGATATTTTTTCAGTTGCGAGTATATTTTTTCTTTTTGTGCTATTTTATATCCTATTCTTTAAACTGATATACTTTTGTTCTGCATTTTTAAAATGTTTAACTCCCCTTATATGTCAAATGAACAAAATATCATAGAAAATATAACTACGCCAATATATTAGGATCAGCTGCAGATCCGCAAATAAATATCTGGTTGTGTTTTTCAAGGGTTTTTCTTCTCTATGTTGTTGTTTTTCATTTAGGGGTGGGGAGACGTAAACTAGCAGCCAATGAGTCTTTCGGACTAAACCAGATGTGATGGCCTAGGCAGTAAACCATATAGAAATATTTGTTTCTCTAACGGTCAAGTGCAAGGTAGCATTTCACCCACATTAGATTGTAGATTTAGTTGATTATCAAATTAGTTCATGTATCTTTGACAAAGATCAGGCCAGTTAATAATGGACTAGTATAACCCCTTTCATATTCATAGAACTTTGACCAAGCCCAGGCCAGTTAATAAACGCCTAGTATAACCCTTTTCATCTTCATAGAACTTTGACCAGGTCCAGGCCAGTTAATAATCGCCTAGTATAACCCCTTTCATATTCATAGAACTTTGATCAGGCCCAGGCCGGTTCATATGGGCCTATTTAACCCAGTCAATAATCGCTGATCATCAAACTCATCCGACATGTTATCAGTACAAAGTCACGATGCAAATTTCATTTTACATATGTCAACAAAATCAGTTAGTCAGAAACTGTCACTGACACCTGCTTGTAAGAGCAAAGGTTTCTAATTATGAAACTGGTCTGAGATATTGTACACGAACATTTCATAAAAATATATTCATAAAAATATTTTATCCGAAAATAAATATTCAGACGAATATTTCATTAGTCACAACGGACGCGAAACAATTCATACGCTTCTTCGATCTTCATTCAGCCTTTGGACTAAATCCAAGGAGGTAAACACTACATAAACAAACTTTAGATTTATGAAATGATACACATTTATTAACTAAAATTAATATCCTATATGTAGGTTATGATGGAAGCCATCGAAATGGGACTTTTTGATACTCTCGAAACTGAAGAAGGATTCGTCACACCACATTCGTTTGCAAGTAAGCATGGCTATGACGTCGATATCACAGAAAGACTATTTGATGTCCTGTCTTGTAGTGGACTTCTAGAAAAGGAGATCAGTTCCAAAGGTATGCTTTAAATACATGGCTAGTTGTTTAGAGTGGGTGGTGGTGGTGTTTATCTATTATTGTTAATCCATGTCTTTTTTTTTTTTAGCGTGTGTTGTTCTTTGGGGTGCATTTTCTTTTGTTTGTTTGTTTTGGTCCTGACCATAGCTGTCTACTCTGAACAAGAATTTAGTCAACAGAAACTTGTTCTTGTTCACGAGTTTAAACGTACAAGTATGAATAAAGATGGCGACCTCCTATCCTCCATCTTCATTAGATCATGTATTACGCCTCTGTTTGACGGTCCCCTATATGCCCATCTTGTTTCTATCAAACCGAGGAGAAACACCCTCTGTTACACTTTGGTGGAACAATGACGTCATCGTATCATGAACAAGGAGCAGTAGGGAAGATCAACACTACGAATTTTTGCTCGATTCCTATGCCTAAGAAAACAAAGGTTCCTACAACTGGCTACAAAAGGTCAATAACGCTAAACCAAATTATCTAACCGAGTATATTTCCATACGGTTAAGAAAGGGAAATAAATCGTTTAGGTTAGCTCAGTTTTGTTATCCTATTATTGACTTTTTTTGTTTTCAAATTTTTTATGCGATTTTGTTTACTTTCGAAGCGGCACTCAATTGTTGTCGTTCACCGTCCCTACTGCTATGAATTAAAGATTTTATCCAGACCTATACGATATCTGGATTTTGGGTCATGTAGATTTATTGTTATAAATCCGAACGAAACAGATTGTGTTTTTGGGAAAAAAAGTTTTTAAACTTGATCATGTCCATAATACCCGAACACCAGGTATAATTAATATTCTGTAGAGTATAATTATATACTCCATTAAACACAACCCAAATATTACAGTACTTGATGATCAAGATCAACCAAGACCAGGAGAGCATCCAGTAAATATAATTGATCAAGTATGTCATGTTCATGACGTTGCTTATAAAAGTAAAGCTTTGCAGTAGCGGCATCTTGCAGATGTGAAATTGATTCATGCATTAAATTCTATACCTACAGACTTGATTTTTCTGCACCTCAACGTGAATTTGTGAGTGAACAATTGCAGGTAATTCCTGCAGATAGACAATTACCTTAGCGTTCACTATGTACATTAGCACCAGGGAGCATAGCGCACCGACGTCGATTATATTCAAGACAGGTCAGCATCACATTTTCACGTGTATGACCAAGATCACTATTAATTCAATCTACGGTAAATTGTCTTGGATTGTTATTCGAATAATGCCATATCATTATTGTTTCACAGCTTGCACAGTGATTATTCTGTAGTTAATATCAATATCAGCATCATACTTATTTTTGTTACATTGCTTATAAAACGCTATTTTTTTCTTTGTGACAACAAGGTCATTAGTAATTTCCTCGGTTATCACGTAATCTATAATAACCCTATGTAGTTGAGTTATTCTTCTGACGCGAGATACTTCAAGATAGACTAAGTTTGACCATTCAATTCGATCATCGACATTCCAAATATTTGTATTAGAGATAGTTAATCCCTGTGACGAGTGAATCGTTATAGCGTATCCTAACGTCAACGGTGATTTATCCATGCTCAATGCGCTCTCAACATCAATGGTGACCAAAACAATGTCATTTAGCACAAGCTTTTGTACTCGGCCATCAGGAATTTCAACTTCAAAATTCTGTTGTCGAGTATCTGCTGGGCGATAACATAATGGTACAGGTAGATTTGAAAACTTTTCTTTATGCAATGTAAATATTTTCTTTTGCAATTCATCACGAACTATCTTTCTATTTGCGACTATAAAATCAGTGGGACTCCATAAAGTCCAAAAATCATTCATAGTGGTCTCTGGAATTATTTTACGCATTATATCACATTGTATTTTATCTGGCTGTAGTCTGATTAATCTTTTAAACTCTTTCAGTGGGTCATCAATGGATCTATGATGATCATTCATTTCCTCGTAATAATCTACATTATCCTTTATCCATTTATGTGGAGACTGTCCAATAAATGGTGGTGGTTGACCATTATCGCCACACATGATCACAGCAGTATTTTTTGTTAATAGCCATTCAAGAAATGTTTTAGTGTTTCTAACGACATCGTGTCTATCTCGTCCCATATAATATACTTATGTATATATTTTTCACATATTCGCTCAGGAGTCCATGTGTCTCCGCACCATCTAAAGGAACTATGATATGTTCATGATTTTACCTCTCGTTCTTTTATCTCTCTAGCAAGTTTATGTGTAGATGTCAAAACAATCATATCTGAATGGTTGTTTATAAACAATTTAATCAAATGAGTTGTTTTACCTGACATTCAATATCCATTAAGATAAACAGTCTTATGTCTAGCCACAGGATAGTATACAGATGTGCAGATGACTTTGATATTTGATTATTAGTTTTGTAATATATTTCCTTACTTTCAACATTAGCAGATTCAGAATAACGGAGTACATTTTCTTGCTTTATTCACCATGTCCCCCACTCACCATTACAAAGTATCGGTTTTAATAAATCTTTATATTTTGTATGTATATAAAATGAATCCGTAGCGACCCTAACAGCGTAACTAGGAAATTTATTTATCATCGACAGTAGATTTATATAAACATAGGCTAGCATCGAAGATCTTAAATGAGTAAACTGCGGTAGTCGCTCTCAATATAGCTCACAATGACACCTAATTTGGCCCCATACGATAAATAAGCATTACATCGGCTTATAACTGTGTTTGTCTCATTTGTATCAGCGATTATAAAATCTAACTCAGTATCATCCATAATCAATCTTGTACAGTATCATTTATAAACCGTATGAACTGCCTTGAGTAAACTTACCGATTATCTTTCAACCAAGATCTTTTGCAAGTTTTTCATCTTGCTCGTCCCTGCATTTACGTATGTTATTAGTAATTTTAATAATGTCATCTTCATTAAAATCAGGGAATTCTTTCCTAACATCTTCAATATTAAATCTATCCGGTTCTGGTAACTAAACTTCCTTTTTGTGGACTATATGATATAATTGCTTCATTTACCGTCAGCGATATTAAAATTCCAGCATCAAGCAAAAATCTCAATGACACTTTTGGAGTCCAACATTTTTCTGAAAAATGTCTTCCAAATGCAAGCATAAATAATTGGATGGAGATCTTTTGTAATGCGTGCTTTTCTCAGCATGAATAATAATGGCATTAATAATCTCAGAACACCATAATCGTATTTTGATGCTACAACGAAAAAATACGTTGATGATAAAGAGTTCCAATGAACAATGAAATAAGCACACTCAATACTGATTTTACCAGTCACGTGAACACGTTTTTAAGTTTTCGCAGAAACATAAACAGGACTATTAATGAATTTTTTTGGAAGTCCACCAAATGTTGACATAAAACTCGCCGATATTAATACAAAACTCAACGATATTATCGGTGGAATTCCAGATATTGTTAAAAAAAAAAAAACGAGCCTGATTGAAATTCCTCATCTGCAGATTAAAAATATCGTGTATACAGTTGCTTCTGAAACTCAAACATGGTCGAGGCAAAACAACACTCTCAAATATACCGCAGAGGTCACATGTGTGTATAGATTTTCCATATTTAGCAGTGCAAAGTTTAGCATATTTACCATATTTCCATGGCGACATTCAACTAATGATTTCTCTGGAACCGTGTCTATAGTGTTAAACAAAGATGTAGAAGAAACGTTTATGCTAATAACAAATGATAAAAACTAACTGCAGCGTTATACTGGTGGTGTCTGGAATTCGTCGCTGAAACTCCGCAATTAATTACTTAACGTCATAGTATAATGAATCAATTGACAGAGTCACTCATCGATGTTCAACGTCATAGATATAAAGAAATATATGAATGTCTGACCAAACTAAAAAATACCATCGACAATTATACAGTGAAAGTAAAACAAAATGTCGTAGACGTATGGTTGTCATTGATATAGTTGTTTACTCAGTTTCTGCTATTGTTGCTGAAGCCGGATTAATATGATCCACATTAACAATGACAGCTCCAGTAGTTATGACAATTATTGTTTCAACTTCAACGACTATCATAGGTATTCTCAGTATTATTGCTAAAAATATAGCTACTTGTGCCAATGATAAATTGCGTGAGTATATGCTAAAATTGCACACAGCAACATTAACCTATTCGAAACTATCTGGGTATGTTTCCACGTATCTCAGTGATGGCAAAATATCTTATGAGGAGTTCGCAACGATAATGAAAACCTACGATAAAGCATTCAGAATCTTTAGTGATTCTGGTGACAATAACCAAAATAAAAAATGTAGAAGTAAACAATAACAATAATAATAATATCAGCGTCTGAACATCGTTTGGTGATTGACTCGAAAGAGTTATTACAGCAGATCCTCACTAATACAACTCTTTCAAAAACTATGATGATATCAATCAGTTCGACCAAAATTGAATTTAGCGTTAATTTTTCAATCGCAATTCCAGTAAAAGATATAGCGTTAGCTCAGTTACGGGTGTATTATAGCTGGCCTAATATCAAATCAAAACCATTTGGTGGACTACAGCCAAATCATTCATTAGTATTCGCAAGCAAAAAAAAAATCTGATGGAAATCCCGATTGGCAAGTAGTTAGTATTCCAACTGGCAGTTATCAAATAGAGCAATTCAATGAGTAATTTCAGCGCAGAATTAAATCTATTACAGGAAAAGAATCAAAAATAACAATTACTGTTTACAAACCAACATTATCGTCCGTGATTAAAATAAATTCTCCTGATTATGCTGTAGATATTTATCAAAGTTCGATTAGATCAGTAATATGATGGCCTGAAGTTGCACCAGCTTATCAAGCAGCACCAGAACCAGAGATCTGACTTCGTCATAGATGTTAAAAAATTTATACAACTTCCAGAATATCGAAAAGTAAAAGATGCTTATCCATGGCGATGGAGCTATACATAACATATATAGAAATGGATTCCATTTCACAAGGCATATTAGCGGCAAGAAAGATACAATAATAATACTAGATATTGATTAAATACATTCATATGCTAACACAATTAAATCTGAGCATGAACGTGTATTTAAAAATCTATAAAATTTATTTTCAAACATTGATGGTTTTTACAACGATGATTTAAAAAATCAAATAATTGAGTCAATACAGCATTTAAATCATGTTGCTTCAGACTTTTCACGCATGGTGTTTTTGTTAACAGAGAAAAAAAGATTAGCACTCCCACCATTTAGAATATATACTACAGCTTATATAATTAATGAAGACAATCCAGTTCAGCGTGTTCCAAACAATCGCTTTTTCACAACGGCTTTTCTGAAACATTTCGGAATTACACGATAGCATCTATCAACATTTAAAATTCCGGGATTTAACTCTGAGGAGCTAAAGAAATCAGTTAATGACCTTATTGATGAACATTTTAAAAGAATATGTGATTCATGAAAAATGTTAACCCCGCCACCAACTGTTCTTAGATATAATAATGACCCATTTGGAACAGGTCGTCATATTTCACCTAATATTCTTAATATAACATCAACGATCGCGATATAACTGATAGCAGTTATCACGTAGATCTTTCAAAGCCTAACCAGACCCAACAAGGATACATATTATATTCATCCAGTATTCAAGCGCCACCTGGGTGGTTCATTGTATCTGAATCAATAAATCAAGTCTATATGCGTGTACATAATCCATTATTGTCAAGAATGAATTTTAAACTCACAAATTAGGATGACAATATTGTGGATCTTAGAGGAGAGATGTTATATAAAATTTGTACATACGCTCATAGAGTAAATATTATAATTAGGAGAAAAAGAAAGATTTTTGAATTTTTTATGACAATGGGTAACAAAACTGAGCTGGTATAGATAAAATCTTTGGTTTATTTATTGCAGCAAGGAGGGTGAACGACAACAATTGAGAGACGCTTCGCAAGTAAACAAAAAATCGCATAAAATTTGGAAAAGATAGTCAATAATAGGATAACAAAACTGAGCTAACCTAAACGATTTATTTCCGGTTTTTAACCGTATCGAAATATACTCGGTTAAAGATTTTGGTTTAGCGTTATTGACCTTATTTGATTCAGCCAGTTGTATGAACCTTTTTTTAGGTATAGGAATCGAGCAAAAAGTTGTAGGGTTCATCCTTCCTGCTGCTCAAGGTTTCCCAAATGTCGGAATATTGATCTCATCCTAGTATTAACAAGGTGGCCAAAATGCCGGAACAATGGCTGAAAGTCAACAATGTCTCACGTCACAGTGACCACAAAGATCGCTGACTTTATTTTTGTTAGGCATTTTTTATCTCCAAGTTTTATTATTGAAAGACCAATTAGATATAACAGTTTACGAAACTATTTTCTAATTATGGCAGCTATAAATTTTAATTAAGTTTATTTTTATGTTTAAAATTAATATGATTCAAACGAAAGACTTAACTATCTTTTCTTTTCCAAATAAATGACTAATTTCTGAATGATTTACCTTTACCTGCATGATCCTAACAGTTATCCCTTATAAAATATAACCATTATATTAGAATGTCATAAAGCGACTAACTAGACATTTCTTCATTTCATGCACAATTCTGTAATCGATTCGGAGAAAAACTGCAAAATAAATTTTGAAATTGCAATTTTGTCAAGCATAAATGAGCACTTAAAGTAACATTTTGAGTGAAGAGAAATTGTGGGAAACTTTACGTGACGCAAGATGTAAAACAGACCTACGATAAAATTTGCTGTATGCGGAAAATATCAATGAAAAATGAATGAATTTTGTACTAAAGGAATATCACTGGAAAATTTATATTTGGATAGTATTTCTAGAACATCAATTTTGGACAGAAGAGTAAATATGTATAGTGTTATGGCATATATATCCACCTCAATGTTTTGTGCCTGCATTTAAAAATGCTAAATGTATTTATTATTCTGTGACAACAATGGACGAAAACAGTTTTATTTATTAATTTATTCCACCGTACCAGAACATCTTGTTGGCACTCTTGGCTGTTTTGTTGTTGTTGTTGTTGTTGTTGTTATTATTATTATTATTATTATTAGTAGTATTATTATTATTATTATTATTATTATTATTATTATTATTATTATTATTATTATTATTATTATTATTATTATTCATAGAAATCGTAGTGTTGATAAGCCTGTTGTTACTAAGTCACTTATATTTACAGGATCTTACGAATACAGAAACACAAGCGGAACAAGAAAATATTTGACCAAGTCCAAGTTGCCTACCCTGCTCAATTTAGCTTTTCTGGAAGAAACGATGGTGTTCCGGACATTGGAAAAGCTTCCAGATATTTTGAAATCGGGTATATCTATACAATGTCTAGATATTGGTTACATTGTGCTGTTATATATAGTATTTTATTCTGTCTTTCTAGACTTGAAAATCTTGTACGAAGCATATTTCTATGGTTAAAAATTATGTGTCAATAAACAATAAAGATCAAATGATTTATTCTAGTTGCGCTTGATTGCGTAAGTCTGACGGTATATTTCAGATATAGACGATGAGGAAATTTATACATTCATAGCATACAAACAATTAAATATTCAGGTGAGTAGGATTACAGGCATTTATATCTCCACTCATCTCTGTGTATGTACGTATGTACGTGCGTGCGTACGTGTCTGTGTATGTATGTACGTGTGTATGTATGTATGTATGTATGTATGTATGTATGTATGTATGTATGTATGTATGTATGTATGTATGTATGTATGTATGTATTGTGTACGTGCATGCGTGTAAGTGCTTGTATGTATGTATGTATGTATGTATGTATGTATGTATGTATGTATGTATGTATGTATGTATGTATGTATGTATGTATGTATGTGTGTATGCTTGTGTGTATGTAAGTATGTATATATGAATGTATTTATGTACTCATGTATGTACGTACGTGTGTGTGTATGTACGTGTTTATGTATGTTTATATATGTATGTGTGTATGTATGTACATATTTATATATGTGTATGTGTTAATGGATAGTCGAATGGATGGATAGATGACTTATACTGTTTAATCATATCTATTTATCGAAACAGGTAAGCGGGCGATGAATATCATGAACGGAAAACCTATGGCCGCTTCCCAGCAACAAACAGGAGTTACCTTCCACAACGCCCCTGCACAAATCCTTAATCCCATGGGAAAATACAACAAAAATACCGAAAAGCCTGACATCAAAGCCAGCAAAGAGAATGAAACTAAAGATGTATACGCCATTCCGACTCCATCATCTCCCCACTACAAGGCAGGTCAAATGGCTGACCTCCAGATGCAATTCATGTTATCTATGGACGGTATCGCTGCATCATGCGCCTCGGCCATCGTCCAAGCCTTTGACTTATTCTCTCACCGGATAGCCGTAGATCTTGGCGGTACGGTACAACTGATCACTTAATCCGGTCTAAGCTTTTTAATTTTCTTGGTTTGTGCATTTCATTTCTGTCTTTTGCCCAGTTGTACACAAGTAAATATATTTAAAGCATAAAGATCGTACCTACATATATTTTACAGTTCTGCAAAATAGGAATTAAAACTGTACTATTTACATCGATAGAATTACTAAATTGCATTTGAATACTTTCGATTACCCGGGGGGAAGGGTCAAGTGGCTAAAAATTCATAGAAAGAATGCAAATACAAATCATGGATTCTAAATTGATGAAAATAACTGTAAAAAGAACTGACAACGATGAGTACAACTTTAGGTTTTAAATAGTCTAAGCAAGTTCGACTCACAACTAGTGTTTGTCTAATGGGTTTATTGTTTGAAATTATCGCGCATCATTATTGTGAACTCTACTGATAACCATCTAGTTTATTGTTTCGCATTTTGAAAGGATGCCCCCGTCAGTGCAGGATTAAATCCTGTGGAGGCCCCCTCACCAATTATTTCCAAATATGTCTAGATTAAATCAATTCAATATTATTTTGATCCATTGTCGCCGGGCCCCTAAAAGGCGTGGGCCCATAGGCCGGCGCCTACTCTGCCTATTTGGTAATGCAGCATTGGTCCACGTCTACTGTTTTATAAACGTAAAATTGTGGGTCTGTGGATTATATCCAATGTTTTTTGTAATAACAATAGCAACAATTAAAAAGAACTACAAAAAAAGATTAGTAAATATTAAAGTGAAATGAGTAATAAATTAAATTACCAAATTATTTAACTTTAAGAAATATGGACTCTAAACAAGTACTGATTTTACTTGCGTGAGAGTGCCAGGCTAATATTTTCTTGGTTTAAACGGCTTGATGTTTGTATTTATAGTCGGCGTATCCATTAAGATTTCTTTCTTAACTGGTTTCTGAACTCCAGTTGCGGTTGTGGATAATTGAAATTTGTATAAATAAACTGACCAAGGGGTTAAAATTTTCTGCAACTGGATTTCTATTCAGATTCTTTCTCATCAAATCAGTTATTTGAAAATTAATCTGTTGGTTTGTTCGGTTTCACTGACGTAATGAAGGTCGAAAGTTCTACATGATATGAAAAACATTACATTCTCTGTATCTCATTTTAATTTTATGCCCTATATCTTTTAAGTTTTGCCCATCACTGTGCTAGAAAATTGGTTGGTCTCGATCATATCTTTACAGATTTTGAACTTTATATCACCACAGGGCCCAGGTGTGTCAGCATGATCTTAACCTGTGGTTGGCCTTAACTTATCACTGGTGGCCCAATGTGTCCGACTGGTCTTAAGCGGTCGTCTATACCGATCTCTGTCATTTAACCTGGGTCCACCTGTGATTGAGTCTCGGACGCAACCAATGTGGGTATGTGAGAAAGCGAAAGCTTGCCAGTAGCTTCACGTGGGTAGATAGTTCTTATCAGGGTTTTTCCTCCACAGTCATGCTGGTCACCAGTGCATGATTTAGGACAAATGAGGCCCTGTGCTAGTGAAGTTATTAGGCCTCTTACTTGGGCCCTGAAGGAGGTAGGCCCGGTATGAATACACAGGTAGTCAGGCATTTATACTCAGGAAATTTAGGAGTAGTTAAAATAGCCACAGACTTTTGAAAAATTCATCGTATATTTTTTTGCCAAGATGATGGACCCCTGGCCAACATGGGCTTTGTGCTTAAGCCCACCTAAGAATAAAGATAACTTTGGCACTGCTTGTCGCCATGTATAACCAGCCTATCACATGCTTAAACATTGCGTTAAACCCATAATTGGAATAGCTTGGCTCTTTTTAGGATGTGTGAGGTTTATCGAACATTTGTAAACTCATCCTACGATACAAGACATAGAAAACCCAGAAGAAAAAGAAAAATGGAAACCTTGGGTTGGCTACCACCATTCATAACACGTTACGGGATCAAACCAAGAGAGTTATTACTTCCCAGTCCAGGTGTCCAACACACAAAAAACCACTTTGATAAACTGAGGATTCTTTAGTTAGGAGTGCATCGAGTTATCAATTTGCACATGGATTTAAGATTATACATTGTCATGTAGTTCATGTAAATATAAATGCCTCTTTGTTTTCCCCCTTGCATGCGTCGTCTTTAAATAATTTGTTTATAAACACGTCTTAATATCAAAATGGAGTCTACGTATAAATCGTTGATAGATTATCGTCTTCATGTAGGGGGCTCTGGAAGAATAGCTAACGAGTTCGCAAACATGTTTCCAGAAATGGAGGTCATCGTCTTTGATCTGCCGCCTGTAGTTCACGCCGCACAGAAACAGTTTCAACATCACCGGAATGATAGGATCTCATTTGTGGAAGGTTTGTGAAATTTATTATTATTATTATTATTATTATTATTATTATTATTATTATTATTATTATTATTATTGGTTGTGGTAGTAGTGGTGAATCTTTCAATTAAGGAAGAGGAAATAGAAGAAAGATAATTTCATAATTTCATATTTGTGCTATCGTAAATAGTAAATAATGTTCAACTTTTACTGTTAAAAAGAGGAAAAAGTCTAAAACATAGAAAGTATACTTCGATTATGTTGGAGAGCTTACTAGAATTAGAACAGACACAATCAGACACACACACACACACACACAAACACTGAACGACTGTACTATATAAGCCTACATCGCATTACATAACGGTTGTCCTTTTGGGATTATTCCTTTCTCCTTAATTAGACAAATGAATTGCTTATAATGATAAGACATCATTTTTAACCGTGTGCTGCTGATCATTGGTCTTGGCGATGTTCAAAAACTTCATTGCTTATCAAAAATTCTTTTACAAAGTATATAGCACACTTATAAGAGAGGAAATATGTAGAAAATACTGCGGATTTAAATATTTTTAGGAGACATGCTTGTTGACAGCTTACCAAAAGGAGACCTGTACATACTTGGACACGTCCTTCATGGCTTCAGCAAGGCAAATATCAACACCATACTTAAGAAAATTTTTGACAAACTTCCAAGAGGTAACAATGAATACAGTCTTAAATCATATATAAACGAATACTGTTTTCGTCATATAACAATGAATTATGTTTAAGTCGTATAATAAGGGATGCTGCTTATTCATATAACGAATACTGTTTTCGTCCTATAACAATAAATACTGTTTTAATCCTACAACAATGAATACTGTTTTAATCCTATAACAATGAATACTGTTTTAGTCCTATAACAACGAATACTGTTTTAGTCCTATAACAATGAATACTGTTTTAGTCCTATAACAAGGAATACTGTTTTAGTCCTATAACAATGAATACTGCTTTAATCCTATAACAATGAATACTGTTTTAATCCTATAACAATGAATAGTTTTAGTCCTATAACAACGAATACTCTTTTAGTCATATAACAATGAATACTCTTTTAGTCTTATAACAATAAATACTGTTTTAATCCTATAACAACGAATACTGTTTGAATCCTATAACAATGAATACTGTTTTAGTCCTATAACAACGAATACTGTTTTAGTCCTATAACAATGAATACTGTTTTAGTCATATAACAATGAATACTGTTTTAGTCATATAACAATGAATACTGTTTTAATCCTATAACAATGAATACTGTTTTAATCCTATAACAATGAATACTGTTTTAATCCTATAACAATGAATACTGTTTTAGTCCTATAACAACGAATACTGTTTTAGTCATATAACAATGAATACTCTTTTAGTCTTATAACAATAAATACTGTTTTAATCCTATAACAACGAATACGGTTTTAATCCTCTAACAACGAATACTGTTTTAGTCCTATAACAACGAATACTGTTTTAATCCTATAACAACGAATACGGTTTTAGTCATATAACAATGACTACTCTTTTAGTCTTATAACAACAAATTCTGTTTTAGACCTATAACAATGAATACCGTTTTAGTCCTATAACAATAATTATTGTATCGTCATATAACAATAAATACTTTTTTAGTCCTATAACAACGAATACTGTTTTGGTCATATAACAGTTAGTACTGTTTTAATCACATAACAACGAATACTGTTTTAGTCCTATAACAATGCATATTGTTTTAGTCCTTTAACAATAAATACTGTTTTAGTCATAAAACTGAATACATTTGATATAAGTCAAATGTGTATACTGTGAGCAACGTTCTTGTGTACGTGTTAAAGAGTTTTCAACACTGGTAAAGAATTGTACTGTAAACTTTGTCAGCATTTACGGATTGAACATGCTTAGAAAAGTAATTCCCTAGATCTTAATCTAGCTTTTAACTTCTATGTACGTCATATTGTCAAAAAAATTTCCCGAGTTACCATCACTACACTGGTACAACCAGGATATTTGTTTTGGATACGTGGGCCGTGCACAGTATTATAAACGATTGCTTTCTAAATTAAATATTTGGAGAAATGTTGGGGGAGGGGTTAGGAAAGCACCTTTTAGGATTGTGAAACTGGATCTTATTATAAAATTCGTTGCACAAGGAATCACAATTAAAATTCATGATTAACTAGGAATTTGGAAATAATCCCATGTATACTGTCAGTGGATATTATCAAGTCTATTTTCATCCTAATTTGAATTTCCATTATTTATTGTTTCTCAAAAAGATCAATGATTTATCCTTTAGTTATATAATTAATTTTGTTCTGTGATGGTTACACTTTATTTTAAAACTTTTCATCCTAAATAAACACACTACAATAAAATCAAAATTTTTCATCAAATTTACGTTCTGACATACCGAAAATAGCTGTGATCAGTAGATGCAAGTGAAGAGACTTGATAAGAGAGTAAAATACCATATTTGCTCGCGTGAAAACAAGCGCCCGTCTTAAAAAGTGTGGATCCTGTTCTGCTGTCGTATTATTTACCCATATGTCAGGGTCTACGATTTCAAGCAGATGATAAAATAGACCCAGATCTCTTGGTTTATTATACTGCAGAAGAACTTGTTCTATGTTGTTAGTTTTGTTGGTTTATGATAGGGCTAATGCAGAATGTTGGTCAATAAATGTGTTTTAATTTTAATTTAAGGTGGAAGTTTGCTTGTCCTCGAGAAGGTACTATCAGACGACAAAACGGCCCCCGATATTCCAATAACCAACAATCTCGTTCTCAGTATGATAACGGAAGGACGAGAAAGAACGATAATTGAGTACAGAAAGTTACTTATGAAACACGGATTCAAAAACACCAAAATGCGACGTATCGAAGGCTTCAACTATTACGACGCAATTCTAGCAAAGAAACCATTTTAAGATTAGATCACTGAGCTCGATCAAAATGACAATTATAAATGGATACGTATCACACAGTTTTAACGGAAATTAAACTATGCACTATCAATCTAATTTAAATCGATTGATTTAAATTGGAACTATATATATATATATATATATATATATATATATATATATATATATATATATATATATATATATATATATATATATATATATATATATATAGAGAGAGAGAGAGAGAGAGAGAGAGAGAGAGACAGACAGACAGACAGACAGACAGACAGATAGATAGATAGATAGATAGATAGATAGATAGATAGATAGATAGATAGATAGATAGATAGATATGAATTTATGCTCTTAAAATATGTAACAGAAAAGAGTAAAAGAAAATCTTTGCAAAATTCATCAACTAATTTATTTCTCCTGAATACAAAATGAAAAAAGAACTTGATGTATTGTTGATTAAATCCCCAAATCCTAAAATTACAGATACAATCCTTATAATAAATATTTGGAATAAACTTTAGTGGAAATCCAAATAAAATCCAACGTTGGAAGTGTTGACGTGAATGTGGTGGCTCGTAAAGTGTTGTTTTGAAACACAGTAACAATTCTTGGTTTGAATTCACTATAAATCTCAGTGAAAGTATCTATCCAAGAATAATATTTTGTACGAAAGCACAGAACATTTGCAGATATAAAAATTATGGAAACAATTTGAAGAAATAAAATCCAGCCTAAATGATCATCTGGACACAACAATAATCAAATTGATTCTCAAAGAGTTTAAAGCAAGAATGACAGACTTTCATAAAAAAAAAAACAAACATCAGTTATGTAAACAATTAAGACGCAGATCAAAGCCCGGTATGAGGATCAAAAGTTCTTTGTTCCATAAGGAACAGGAAGTTTGTTAGACGCTTGACGGAAATCATAAAGTCTAATATAGCTATATACAAAATTGCAACATCTTTGACTCTTCTCAAGATAACGATCCTCACTGAGAAAAAGAAAACAAAATGTTTACGAAAACTGTCAATGATTTTGGACAAGGTGAGCCACTAGAAACAATAGTTCATTACCCACGTCATATAATGAAATAATAATAAAACAGTGCCATTCTAAATAAACAGAACATATATAGTCTAAAAGGTTGATGCTTATATCGTTTTGTTTTAGATTTTAGCTTACAGCTATATTATGAGCATATATTTAGGAACGATGATAAAATTTATTAAAACTTTGAGTTTCTGTTATTTTAAATGTATTATCACAACTTATTTGTGTTTTACTTACAACTTCTTGAATATTTCAAGTTGATATATTTATTCGATTACAGTGTCAGATCCATTATTTATTTCAGTAATGTGTCAGATTCATTTTTATAGTGGTCTGATTCCAAGATTTATTTTTGTATAATAACTAAATGTTTCCTGTTTTTACTGACAACAACTATGTTTATGGTGAAAACGAATGGTTGCCACCTAAGTCCCTGTGCCGCTGAGAGCATATAATACAATAAGCCCAGAGTTCCATTCTGAAGAAATTAAACGGAACAAGTCTCACATCATCATCTCTTTTCAGCTGTTTCTTAAATTTCAAAATGACGCTTGTACCTATTTCAGCCTTTTGCTAAAAATAAACCATGATGTCATTGCCCCATCTGAGGCCATATTGTTTTTGGACAAAGCCGCTAGCAACGCGTAGTAACACGGATGCTGGCAGCATTTTGAAATTTATAAATAAGCTATATATTCTTCTGGAAAAGTAATTATTTAAAATGGTGACCATTAATCTTTGTTGTTATGGTTCATGTACAAGTGATTCGTGAGACCAGAAATATGGTGTTTGGTTATTTGGATTTGGAAACGGTTTTCCAAAACCTGACAAGGAGAGAGATTATGACAAAATTCGATTATTTGCAATAATAATAATAATAATAATAATAATAATAATAATAATAATAATAATAATAATAATGATGATGATGATGATGATGATGATGATGATGATGATGATGATGATGATGATAAAGATGATGATGATGATGATGATGATGATGATGACGATGAGTAGAAGATTAACATTGGAAGAAAATAAACACACCAGATAACAGTAACTTTTATTATTTATATTTCCATTTAATTATAACATAATTACCGGGATGATTTGCGATTAATAATAATAATAATAATAATAATAATAATAATAATAATAATAATAATAATAATAATAATAATAGCAAAAACAACAACAATATTAATAAATTGCACTTGTAAATTTGAATATCAACGTAATGGTTGGTGTTATGTGGTGCCTTATTGTTTCAAAGCGTACAAAACCATACAAGAATGTACAGTTATAAATCAAACACATGCCAAAGTAAATTCTGGTTTGTATGATTAATGTATTCATAAATTATACTGCAGATAGGAAAAACAATCGACATTTCTGTTATTTACAAAACTTTGCATATAAAAGAGTTTTGAAAATTCACGATACAAAATGCACGATTCAAGAAACGATCATAGTCTAGAAAACTTAAATACATTAGGTCCTGACATGTATAGCATTTGATTTGGATGCAACTTTTAAGCAGCATGCTTGGGGGGGGGGCAGTCCTTGACATTCTAACCATCGCTGTAACTGAATATTGGAATGCTCATCTATATTCGGAAGAACAAATATAACATCTGGTACATCGTTTTCAGTAAGAACAATAATACCGAAACTATCACTGGTCGCCATTATGCTGGTTCGTCTTGTCAGAAAATATATTATTAGAAACTGATGTCAATGCGTGTGCTATATCAGAGGTAAAAAGTGCAAGCGTAAGAAGGGACCATAACATATCTTTAACATTCAACCCATTATGATCATTGTCGCGTTTAGCGATTCAGTGACCATTTTTTCCTGATTCTTTCGTAATTCTTGTCAGGACTGAGCTTGCCAAAGATCTCGCATGGTTCAATGCCAATACAATATTAACATATTAAGATACATGACGTGCTGTTATGATACATTTTTCGATCTCATTTTTAGCGCATTGTTTGGTGTTTTTGTTGGTCTTATTGTTGCAAAGAAACAAGATGACATATCAAAAATACGAGACAATTGAGTAACACCATGTGTGTGTGTGTGTGTGTGTGTGTGTGTGTGTGTGTGTGTGTGTAATATATGTGCGCGTTAAAAATGTCAGTAACCCAAAAGGATTTTTTTCTTCTAGATACATATACAAATTCAAAGCATCTCTTGTCGAAGTCTCGTTCAATTTTCGCGACATACGCATAATATCGCCTGTCTATTAGGAAGTGTATGGGGGAAAAGGGCCTATTGGAGGCAACACGCATGCCAATTTGTGATCGAAACTTTTAACTTTTTTAACGAGACCAGTGCAATAGACTACTGATCAGTACGAGAGGCTGATGATAGTGCAATCGCTGGCTGCGTGTCAATTATTATGCAGTCTAATTTGCACTAAAAGCTTGTCTGAACATTCAGGTCTGCTGCAAGATATCTGTATAATCAACCATTCATAGCACATTGTTTGCATGAACTTTCCAGGATAACTTTGATCTTTCTTTATCATGTTTTGTTTGATTAAATTTTTATTCCGAAATTTCATAAGCATATTCTTGTCCGTTGCTATTGTTTTCCTATATTAAGAGTCTTTTCCCTTTCTGCATTGTTGGTACTTTCCGTTATAGAATATTCTATGATCTCAGTGCCCGAACTTTATATTTGTCAAAATATTTATGTGAATCGCTACTTTTATGTGAATGAAACATTAGGGTGTAAATTAAAAGGGGTACCGTCTGTACTCGCTTATTTGATGGTTCCAACTACGACCAATGTATATCCTGATATGCCGTTGCATAATACTGACTACTCCTAACAAAGTACATAAATCCAGATCTATCTACACATTATGGAATAGCAAAGCTGGGTATATGCAGCCTGCAGTTAGTGATGTATGATTGTGATTTGTAACGTAGCTTTAACAATGTTTCAGTCATATCGCTACGATGTCTGCAGTGTGGCACTTTATAGTGATGTCTAACACTGGGGCATCATGCCGTAGACATGTAGCATGATGTCCCACCCAGTCACATTATCCTGACACCAGGCCACCAGTCCTAATACTAACCTCTTAATGCTGAGCGCCAAGCGAGGCAGCTGTTAGTACCATTTTTGTAAGTCTTTGGTATGACTCGACCGGGGATAGAACCCACGACCTCCTGCATCCGAGGCGGACGCTCTAACCACTAGGCCACCGGAGCGGTTATGGTAATAAACGTACTTTGTACATGGCTAAATACAATTATTGCAGGCGGTGACACATTATACATACACTATCAAACTATTCATTTGACAATGTTCTAGGCATTATACTATACAAATATTTTAGGCTAATAAATGTAATATTGTGTGCTTAGTTAAATGTTTTCTTTTTTACAGAAATAATTTTTTTCAGTTTATTACTTTTACCGTTATCAATAAAATAATCTTTCTTACTGTATATTTTTGTTGTATATAGTTTGCTTCAGACGCAAACTCAACTTGAAACGTCTAAAACCACCCTTCATGACAAAGACGAGTGGCTGGTTTTTGGAGTCGAAATAAGCGAAGAAAATACAGATAATTACTGTACTTGTTGAACGATAATTTTTTTTATATATACTTGAGCTGTTAACGAGCCGGAGTCAAAAGATATCCCATCTTGTGGGTGTGACACGAGTCGATATCATAATCAAGCGTCGACTCGATTTTAGTGTAAAGAGTTTATCACAGTCGACTCGGTTCTCGTGTCAAATGTTTATCCCATAAGCACATACAAGTAAACATTTGATATCAATTTATGAAGTAGTAGCACAATTATAATATGCACAGAATGGCTACCATATTTATCCAGCTTGAATTTTCTCAAAAGAAAGCCACATCAGCCTATTTGTGATGCCCCACCCATACATGTTTGGTTAAATGTTCCCTCTAAAATATAATTGTTTTAACAGAAATGATGACATTGGAATTAGTTTCCAGACAAAAATTAAGCAATTATACAAGTTTGATGTCAGTAGGCGAAGTAGTATAAGCGTTACATACTGACCAGGAGGACGGTCAGGCGCACAAAACGCACAGGTGCACGGACTGAGAGACGGACAGGTTTAGCGAATTTTTTTAAGCCTTATATTATTCACACATTAATGCTATACACCCTTCCATTGTTCTGAGAAATGGTTCGCTAAAATGAAATTATATCTGCTGACTTTCAACCAATAGGAAAATAATATACTTTTTTTTTCTATGCAAGGAAATCGAGTACTGATTAGAACAAAATCTTGCAGTAAAGAAATGATATAAACAAAAATTTTCCATCTATCAAGACTTTCTTAAAAGTCATTTCGATTGCATAATGTTTATATATATATATATATATATATATATATATATATATATATATATATATATATATATATATATATATATATATATAATGTAAAGAACTCCCCTTTAACGTGAATAAAAAATTTTGAAACTGATATTTCAACATTTGTATTGATAAAATATTGCTGGGAAGCATAGCTTGGCGTAAGTTAGAGGTCTTACGTTTGAATATACATCTTTGTCAATTTCGTGACAGAAGCCTCGAGAATTTCCATTTTCTATAAAACACTGATATATTTAGATGATATTATAATAACAGTCGCACAGGTGCCGTAGTAAGATGATATTTGACACAGCAGTCACACAAAGTGCCCTATTTTATGAGATTGCACTAAAGTCGCACAAATTGCCGGATTAATTTAATTTTACATAACATTCGCATAAATTGCAACATTTAGATGAAATTATAGCAGTCATACAAGTGTAGGATTTAGATAATATTGGATAGTAGTCACACAAATATTCTATTTAAATGATATAACCACAGCAGCACGTGGTGCTATATTTAGACGACATTAAACAGTCACTCAAGTGCCGTATTTAGATGAGGTACATGCAATCGACACGAATATAGTATTTAGATAAGATTATAGACAAACTACACAAATACAGCGTATAGATGGTATGGCAGTCGGCAGTCGTACAATGTGCTGCATTTAGATTAGATTAGACAGCAGTCACCGACGTGTCGCTTTTAGATAATATTACATATCAATCGCACGAAGCCCCGTATTTAGAAGAGCTTACATAACATTCTCACAAGTATTGGGTTTTCCTGATGTTGCATAACAGTTGCATAAAGAGCAGTATTTAGTAGAAATCAATTAACTGTCACACAAGTGCCATATTTTGATAAGATAAAATAGGAGTCACACAAGTGCTGTATTTTGATGAGATAAAATAGGAGTCACACAAGTGCTGTATTTTGATGAGATAAAATAGGAGTCACACAAGTGCTGTATTTTGATGAGATAAATAGGAGTCACACAAGTGCCGTATTAAAATAAAGCTACATATCAGTCACATAAGTTATTTATTTATATGAAATGACACAACCGTCACACAAACTGCCACGTTTAGATGATATTACATAACAGTCGCGCAAATTGCTTCTATTTAGAGCCTTGTAACTTTGAAATTAAAATATATTTTGGGGACACTTTTTCTAATGGTCTCAAAGTAATATTTATATTATAGAACTTTACATTCAAATGGACGTGCTCCTTCTGGAGGATATCTTTGAGGCGTTCAGGGTCACCTTCATGCAACCATATGGTATCGACCCTCAATCGCTACCTCGGCACTCACGCGATGAATTGTGAGGCACTTCCAGAAACTTCTGGGGCAGACCTCGGTCTTTTGATTCGCATCAATATGCACCTTATAGTTAAAAGGGGTACCCAAGGAGACCTTTAACTGTCAGCATGATAAGTAGTAGAGGGAAATGAGGGTTTTGGCCCACCACCCCCTCCCACACCTCCTCCCCCACCCCCGCCAAACCCCTCATTTCCCTTTACTACTACTATGTAGACAGATATTTTGTAACCAGACAAAACAACAGGTGTTGGAATGCCATAAGCTCTGTCAACAGAAGTGACGAATTTGTTAGAACAGCGTATGTGTGGAATATGATTATTCTCAAGACGGCAAATAGATTTTACCACAAATTTTTTATCAGATAACAAGATGAAAATTAAATTGTGCATTAGAACGTTTCAGTTAACAAGGCGGAAATTAAACTAGCATTAGAATGAAAATGATATTACTTTAGTTATATTATATCTTAAGTTTAGATAAAATTTTACATTACTCATATTTTTGTGATTTTTTTTTTCATACTTGCTAACTTTCATTGGTAGAATATCTGTTAACATATTGTCAATAATACGAAATTCACGTAATAAATCATCCATATTATATTTAACTCCTCGTAGGTAAGACCGGATCTGATCAAGTAGTTTCTTGTAAGTTTTAATTGATGTTAAACAACCGTGCTTCTTTATCAAAAGTCTTGGTTCTACTTTTTTACACGCCGCTGTAAGTGAAACACCAATAGCGGATATGATTAACAAAAAAGGATTTAATGATACCCCACTTGAAATTATACCAGAACTGGTCATTAACAAGGGTAGATATGATATTACTCGAAGGATCTTGTTGTAGTATTTGTAACATTTTTTAACACATCAAAGTTTTTTTATGATAATATTTATAGTATTGTATTAGTGCGTCTACATCTTGTTTTGGAATATCTTTTGAAATATGATTGAAATCAACTATACTTCTTTTCATTATAATATTAGTTCACATAGTCCTATGTTTAGTTAATCGAAATAAGAGCTGGTTGTTTAGCTATAAATTCCAAACACCAGAGAAAAATTGCTAATTTTGAAGTTTTATCAACTGGTTCAAGTACAAATTCTTCTTCGGAATTTTGGTTTATTATTACAGATAATACTCCAGATGAGTCATCATTTGGATGACGAGATAGATATTTGGTAGATATTCTAAACTTTGCACTGCTAAGCACTGACAATCTATACACACCAGTAATTTCTGCAATATATTTAATAGAATTATTTTTTGGTGTCCACCTAGTATATCCAGATGCAACAGTATACACAATATTTTCAATCTGTTTATGAGGTATTTTAATCATATTCGTTTTCTCAACAATATTAGGAATTCCACTAATAATATCATTGAGTTTTGTGTTAATATCATTGAGTTTTGTGTTAATATTAGCGAGTGTAATGCTATCATTTGAGGGATTTCCAAAAAATTCATCTCTAATTTTGTTTATGTTTCTGCGAAAACTTAAAAATGTGTTCACGTGACTGGTAAAATCAGTTTTGAGCGCTGTGATTTCATTAATTGAAGCGTCCCAATCATTGACGTATTGTTTAGTGACAGCATCCCCATCCTCAGTTGGGTTTCCAAGATCTGTAATCTTGTTTTGTGTCATAACAATATTCCCACTTGGATTTCGTACAACTACATCTGACAGTTTTACGTCACTCGTCTTTAATCGTCCTTCTTTGTCCTGGAAAATGACGACTTCATCTGGATCTACGCTGGTAAGATTTAGTAAATTATTGATTTCATTTTTGAGCCGATCAAGAGTTGCATTTTTGGATAAGTCACCTTGGTAACCTTTTGTTGATAAATCTGATAGTGTTCCAAATTTTGTATAGTAGCTCATTATTTACTATCCTAGATAAAATTATCAACACTAGTTTAATATTATACAAAATGGCAAAATCATTGATACTAAACTTTGATACAGAGAGACTAGTGAAGCATAAACATAACAATGAACTTCCTGATTGTCATTATCTTATTGTTGGGCGAACTGGATCGGGGAAAACAAATTTACTTATGAACTTACTTCTTGGTGATAATTTTAACTACGATAGAGTTTATATTTACACGATCAATCCACAGCAAGATAAGTATGAGTTATTAAGTGAGTATAATGACAAGCTTCGTGATGATCTTAAAGCTGGCGAAGATTTTTTTATAATTAGGCAGCCAGAAGATCTTATTCCAGTCAATCAACTTGATGCAGATGAACATAAGATAGTAGTTTTTGACGATATTCCGCTAAATAACATGGAGATGAACAAAATAAAATCATATTTCTCACTGTCACGTAACAAACAGTGAAATTCTGTTTATCTAGCTCAAGGATTTTATAATGTTGACAGGTTTATTAGGCGAAATACGGGTTGTTTTATTTTATTTCCAGGACTGGATAATGTTGACGTTAGAAATATTGCAAGCGAGCAATGCGGTGGCGTGACAAAAGATAAGTTTATTGAACTTTACCGTAATGCTACAAAAGATAAATTTAACTTTTTCTTGTTTGATAAACTTACAAATGATCCAACTAAAATGTTTCGCTGTTGTATTTACAGTTACTTACAGTAAAGCGTTTCAATTTTATAAAATTTATAATTATAATAATGGACAAACGAGCAAGATACAGACAACACATAGAAGACCTAAAAAAACTTGCTCAATCTCAGGCATCACTTAAGCAAAAAGTACAAGAAGCGCGACGTGGGCAAGTAACTGCTACAGAAACAACAGCTACAATTTTCAAGCCGGTTACTGAAGCATTATTAGGTAAACAACCTGAAACTAAACCACTGTCAGAAGAAGAACTTAAACAACTGCAGGAAAAAGGTTTGGTTGGTATTGTTAGAGAACAACAAGAAGCAGCTGCTGCAAAACTTGTTACTAGATCTGATGAAGAAAAAAGAAAACTGATTGAGGCACTTACAGCAAATATAGCTGATCCGGCGGATACACAAGCTGAAACAGATCAATTGATAAACAATCCGCAGGAACTTGAGCGAAGATGAGCAGAGTTAACAACGCAAGGAATAACAAATATTATAACAAGTTTATCAGGAGAAATAAAAGATATCAAAGAGGAGCAACAAAGAGTCGGTGATCTTACTGTAAAGTTTATGAAAGTTGGAGATCAAAGACTTCATTTTACAAAAAGAACAAATGATGAGATAAAAGGTAGTGAATATGAAGATTTTTTAAACAAAGAAAATATAATAGATATTAATAATATAAACAAGTGGACTGATGTAGAATATCAAGAATTACTCGATAGATTAGATGTAATATTTAATGACGGAGTTACTGCTAAAGATGAAATAAACACGATTACACAGATTGATAATATGACTCCACTTTATGAAAGAATGAGAAACGGTGTCATTACTCTCACGTTTAAAAAAACAGCAGAAAATAGTAGATTAAAACCTTTTGGTAAAGGGTGGAGTTTTAAAAGAAAATTTGATAAACTCGATAAATCTCGTGTAGAAAAATATAGAAAAGAAAAAACAGGAACTGGTGTAAAGGTATTTACTTCAACTACTGAAATGATAGGTAGATTAATGTTATTAATATCATCAAAGGAAGCTGGGAATGTTAGTGTTGAACTTGATAATGAAATCATTGACATACTTGATCATCTAAGATCGAGTGAATTATTAACATCTGACGAATATGAAACTTTACACCGCGACTTAATTTTGTAAAATGATATAATATTAAAGGAATGCAAACAACATTATTACTAAACTCTAGGGAGTCTGCGATAGGTAGCGCAAATTTTTCAGTAAATTATATTCCACCTATCCAACTAGATCCTACAAAACAATATGAAATTGGATTAATTTCTTGTACTTGCTGGAATGCTATACCTAACGTGAAAAATGATGTTAACGATGAAATGTATTTTACTATGATTACAACATCTCCAATATCTACAACAAAAAAAAAATAAAAATTCCGCAAGGAGCTTATAATATTGAAGATCTAAACAAGACACTCAAAGAGCTCATAACAAAAGCTGACGGTGTGGCTGATAATTTTAAATTAGCAGCAAATTATAACACATTGCGAACTAGGATAACTTTGCAAAATATAGCAATCAATCTTGAATCAAGAGTAAGAAGTATTGCACAACTGTTAGGATTTACTGAAAAAACTTACACTGCACTTGATCAGCCTATTACATATGACAGTGAACTGCCAGCAAATATAACAGAAGTAAATACAATATTAGTAAATTGCTCTATTGCTTCTGGCTCTTATACATCAAAAGGTAGCAAAGATCAAACGATTTACAGTTTCTCACCAGAAGTCCCGCCAGGTTCTCTCATGCAAATAACTCCACGACATATTATATATTATCCTTTAAACGTTGAAGATCAAATATCAAGTATAAGGATGCAGTTGACAGATCAATCAGGAAAACAGTTACATGTTAGTAATGAAGTTGTAACTTATTATTTACATCTACGCGAGCAAAAGTAAAAATTATGCAACATCAAATATAATGAAACAAAGAAAAAAAAGTTTATCGAAGAAAAATAGTAGGAGGATTTTTTGGAAATATATTCACTAAAGTTATTGAAAATATTCCAGGACTAGCGCGTAAAGTTGCACCAATTGCTATTGACGCTGGTAAAGCTTTTACAACTGGGGTTGCATCTGCCGCTGGGACTGCGGTGGGACAAAAAATAGCTAATAAAATAAAAGGAGATCCACCGACTGCATCTGAAATAAAACAAGCTATCTCAGAAATCGCTCCAACAAAATAAACTCAAAAAGCTATGATAACAACAAAAAAAATATTATCACCAAAGGGCGAGCAGATCATACAAAAATTAATATCTAAAGTAACAATGCCGCAATAAAATTTTATATAATCTAATAAAATAAAATGTCTGTTAAAAATTATCTCGAGTTAACAGAAACTTATGACATCGACAATGACGCGACAGAATTCGAGTTTGTTGAGTATCTTGATGAAAATTCTAACGAACCAAATAAAGCTGGTATTAGAACCTTTAACACCAGAGACGAAGATGTATTTCTACTGCCACATAAGGCTATGTTAGAAGTTTGTGGTCAGATTATGACAGTAGCCAATCCACCTGCTTCAATTGCAGTTGGAGCAGAAGTAGCTCTTATAAACAACGGCTGGAGTTTATTTAAAAGTGCTAGATATCAACTAGCCAATCAAACTATAGAAGATATTTCAGGTCATCTACAAGTTGCAAGTACAATTTTAAATATTATTTCGTTTTCCGACGATTACTCGAGATCAACCGTAACTAATATGATGTGGTTTAAAGATACTGGACGGGGTATAGCTGAATCAACAGAATTTCTAAAGAGAGGCGCTATAGTACACGGAGCTGATGCTGCTGAAAATGCTGGAATTGTGAGAGATTTTCTCATTGCTAATGCAGACGCGCTAGGTATTGACGCACCTGCTGCAGCTGCTAATGCAGACGCTACAAGAGTTTCTCTTATAGCAGCTTTTAATAATCTAAATATAACACCACCAGGAGCAGCTGCAGACGGTACTGCAATGTTAAATTTACTTCTTAACACACTTGACGTGAGAAATCCACGTTATAACGAAGGCTTTGCTAGGCGAAGAAAACTTGCAGCAGGATCACGTCAAATTACAATGATGCTTCCGCTAAGCACAATTTTCGGCTTTTGTCGCGATTATGATAAAGTATTTCGCGGAGTAAAACATACTCTTATTTTAGATCGAGCAGACCAAAACGATTGCTTATTTAGATCTGGAGGGGTTGATGTACAGTTTATCATAAACAAACTCGCTTTGTGGATGCCACTTATAACACCATCAATCACTAAAATGTCAGAATTAAATAGTACGCTTGATAAACATACAAACAGAATTTACTTTAAGCAGCATAAGATATATCAGACAGCGGTTCCAAATACTACTGACTACACAAGGAGGGTCACAACAACATCAAGCGAACAACTGCCGAGAAATATCTTTGTCGTATTTCAACAGCAAGCCCGACGAGGTAACCAACAACAAAATAATGCAATATTTGATCACTCTAATGTCAGACGAATATACGCTAGATTAAATTCAAAGCAATATCCAGAACGAGCTATCGAGTGCAATTTTGCTGATGACGTTAATAAAAATATTTCTCGACCGTACATGTACCTGCTTGACGCAATGCAAAAATATCAAGATGTTGAAGATGGAACTCAAATATCAGCAGAGGAATTTCGTACCCTTTATCCTATATTTCATTTTGATGTTAGTAAACATAACGAGCGAGCTGTAGACAGCACAGCGGATATTGAAATTACCTGGACACTTGGGGCGGTTCCAGTAGCGCCGTTATACGTATACGCATTAGTGATTAGTGATAGATTTATCACAATAGATTCTATTGGAGGTAAAATGACAGTTCAAGTTTAATCTACAGTTATTATATAAAATGGCAAGGTATATTGTAAAAGAAGTGTATTTGACTGATGGCCAAGTTAAAAAATTAGTAGCTGCTATTGCAAAGCGAGAACAGGTATCATTAAAAATCAATCCTAATATTTCTGATGGTGTTTTAACAAAATTAATGCTAACAAAAAATCAAGTAAAGAAGTATGATCGTAAAAAATCTTGTTTTAAATTTGAGTGCTGCACAAATGACAGCGATGGCAAAAGAAGGTGGTTTTCTTGGTCCAGCATTATCAGTATTAGCTAGCACAATAATACCTAAACTTTTACCGGTGTTGGGAACATTATGACTAGCAGCAGCGTCTGGAGCAATATCTGGCGCAACGAAGAAAGCAGTCGCAGGTAATGGTATCATTCGTGGAAGTGGAATAAAAAAAATTGTAAATGTTATGTGAATAATATATTATAATGCCACAAAAGAAAAAGAAATCACCAACAACAAAAAAAAGAAAACAACAAAAACAAAATCGCCAACACCAAAATGCAAATGCATATGCAATCAACCAAAACAAGGAGGATTTATTCCGATCGCTCCACTTTTGGCGGGACTAGCAGGAAGTCTGCTGCCAAATCTTTTAGGAATCGGACGTGGTCTAACATTACCGGGAACTCGACCACCCCGTTGAGTAATTTTGATATCATTGATAAGTTAAAAGCTGTTCCTGGATTTCACGGAGTTTATTCTAAAGATGAACTCGCAGCAATAAAATCGCCGTCAGCTGTAAGTTCGTGTGTTATTAATATACAAGATTTCAATGACGGATCCGGCACACATTGGGCAGCAGTTTATAATAATAATTATTTTGACTCGTTTGGACTTCCTCCAAGCGATGTAATAAAAAAGTATATGAACAAAAAATTTAAAAAGATATATTATTCATCAAATCAACTCCAACCTGTTTTGGAACGTCTGCTTGTGGATATTATTGGATAATGTTTATCCAACAGATGAGCAGAAATGTTAATTTTTTAAAATTTATTTTACAGTTTGACAAGCATCCTTCTCACGCTAATGATGAGATCGCAATTAATTTTATCTAAACTTACAAGTATAATAATGTCAACATACTGTCTCAAGTGTAGAACTAAAACAGAAAATATTAATGAAACAACAGAAAAAAAAACAAAAAACAACAGGATAATATTAAAAAGTATTTGTGCAATCTGTGGAAAAAGAAAAAATACATTTTTAAAGAAAACGTCCCCAGCGATAGTATCTCCAGCGACATCCCCAGCGATAGTGTCTCCAGCGACGCCGCTAGGATCTGGTTATCCTAATATTATTTTAGTCGACGATTAAAAATATAGAATGATATGCAACTGTGATTCTGACAGAGATTTGTGTATTGAGCAAAATAAAATTGTCGCATACTGTCAATGTTGTAACAACAGAGAAATAATAGGGTCAGGTATAGATATACATAAAATTATTGGAAAATTGACAAAACCAAAAGGCGGTTGGACTTTGCCAGGTCATCGGTATACTGGTCCGTGGAATCCACTAGATCAACAACTAGATGAAAACGACAATCCGTTGCCAGGCCAAGAACCTTATAATCAAGTGGATGCAATAGCGATGCGTCATGATATCTGTTATCGTGATCATGAAAACTCAAAATCAGATTGTGATAAAGTAATGTTAGACGAATTACGTGATATGAAGCCAACAAATCTACGAGAACGTTTTGATAGAAAATTTGTTCAGGGAATGACTGGAGCAAAATATAAACTTGGACTTGGAAAAAAAGTATACGATGATCTTGCAGTCGAGCTGCACAGACCTAAAAAAAAAGTTTCCACGACGTAATGTTGTCGCTAATGGTGTAGATAATATCTGGGCAATAGATTTGGTGGACGTATTTAATCTGGCTCAGTTTAACGTGGGCGCTGATGGCGCTCCAAAAAGGTATTTGTTTAATGTTATAGATGTTTTTAGCAAATACGCTTTCAGTGTACCTGTTTCTGATAAGACAGGGAAAATATAACTGATGATGAGTACAGGTATTCACAAGATATCTGGAAAGAGTTTGATTGTGAGACTTTTGGTGATTATCATGATTTATACCTGAAAACTGACGTGTTATTATTAGCAGATGTTTTTGAAAGTTTTCGTGAAGTGAGTTATAATAATTATGGACTAGATCCTTGCTGGTATTATTCTGCCCCTGGGTTGTCATGGGATGCTTTGCTAAAGTTTAGTAAGGTAAGGTTAGAATTACTGATTGATGTTGATATGTTCAATTTTATTGAAAAAGGTATCCGAGGTGGTATTAGCGTGATAACAAAAAAATATGCTGAAGCAAACAACAAATACCTGAAACAGTATAACCCTGACCTTCCTTCGAAGTATATAATTTATCTAGATTGTAATAATCTTTACGGTGGTTCGATGGCAGAACCAATGCCTTTTAGCGGATTTCATTGGATCACGATTGATCGATTTCTATCAGAGACAGAAAAATGATACCCTACGATGTTTCCTATTTCGTTGAAGTTGATCTTGATTATCCAAATTCGCTACACAAATTACATAACGATTACCCTTTCTGTGCGGAATCGATGGTCATAGATTATAGTTTGTTATCAAAAGAACAACAAGCGTTAGCATCACCAAGGCAACATTCCATGATCAAGAAACTAGTACTAAATTTACTTGATAAGAAATATTACGTTTGCATTACAAAGTTTTAAAACAAGCAGTCGATGCTGGTCTTGTGTTGAGAAAAGTTCATCGTGTACTAAAATTTAATCAGTCGCCGTGGATGAGAGGTTATATTAACTCAAACACTTCAAGAAGAGCTGCAGCGAAAACAGAGTTTGAGAAAAACTTTTTTAAACTGATGAACAATTCCGTTTTTGGTAAGACGATGGAGAATATTAGGAAACGTGTAAATATTGAAATAGTTAATGATCTCAATCGCAGAAACAAACTTGTGTCAGACGATGATTTTGTGAGCATGAAAATATTTAATGAAAATCTTGTTGCGATACAAAGAAGAAAAACAAATCTAAAACTAAACAAGCCGATCTATGTTGGAGCTGCCGTGTTAGATTTATCAAAGTGGCTGATGTACGATTTTCATTATAATTTTGTTAAAAATCAGTGGCCGGCTAGTAGATTATTGTTTACTGATACTGATTCGCTCGTATATGAAATCGAATGCGAGGACATCTATCAGGACATGTACAATAATCGACATCTGTTTGATCTTTCCGATTATCCACGTGACAGTAAATTTCATGACGACACAAATAAAAAGGTTATTGGTAAGTTTAAAGATGAAATGAACTCGAGCGCTATCAAATATTTTATCGGATTACGCAGCAAAATGTATGCCGTATTGTTAGACAATAATAAAATAACGAAAAAAGCCAAAGGTCTGCCTCGTAATTTTGTTAAAAAGTTTATGAAATTTGATGACTACAAGTACGCGCTTGATGGCGGTGTTAGTTTTATGAGAGCTATGGCAATTCGAACTAATCATCATAAACTCGAAACAGATGTCATTATCAAACGTGGATTGTACAATTTTGATGACAAACGCTATTGTAAAAATGGGGTAGATACATTTGCCTTTGGGTATTTTCATTGTGACTAAAATTTTATCTAAACTTATAAAATAATGTTTGAGAATTTGACAATGACAAATAGCTACAATAGTAACATCAAATATCTAATGATGGACGGTAAACATTTGACAGTTGAATTTAATAATGAAACATCAGGTATATGTTTTAATGGAACACGTGACAAATTAAAACTTTCGCTTATCAGATCTGATAACAGCGAGTATTTCAATTATCTCGAACAATTGTATCAAAAGTTGCTAGCGGAATTTAAAAACTTTCACAGCCCCATTAGCCAACAAAACTATACTAAACTCACAATTGATCTCGATCGGTCAAGGGTATATTTTATCAACAAAAAATATCCTCTGAACAAACCAGAAATGAAAGATTTGTTCGAGTCCCATCGCTGTGTGAGCGGTAAAGTAAAATTTAGCATCTATAGTCGTGATAGTGAAGTATTTTTAATATCAACAGTTGAAACATTAATCATTGGTAATGAGATATAAAATAATATCATTTTCATTCTAATGCTAGTTTAATTTCCGCCTTGTTAACTGAAACGTTATAATGCACAGTTTAATTTTCATCCTATTATCTGATAAAAAATTTGTGGTAAAATCTATTTGCCGTCTTTAGAATAATCATATTCCACACATACGCTGTTCTAACAAATTCGTCACTTCTGTTGACAGAGCTTATGGCATTCCAACACCTGTTGTTTTGTCTGGTTACAAAATATCTGTCTACATAGTAGTAGTAAAGGTAAATGAGGGGTTTGGCGGGGGTGGGGGAGGAGGTGTGGGAGGAGGGTGGTGGGCCAAAACCCTCATTTCCCTCTACTACTTGATATACGTGAATTACCTTGATTATTATTTCTTTTCCACAAAACAGTTCTTTTTATTACCAATTTATAATATTACAAATATAATTATATTTATGATTCTTCAATTACACGTTTGACACGTGTGACGTATGAGAGCGTGGTTGCCAAATGAGATATTGTGAACGACATTCGGAACAAATCGAACTTCTGGAAAAAGTTTGGATAATAACAAACAGTTTTTACTAGCGTATGCTAATGTCTTAAACGCTATTATTTTTGTCAGACCTTGAAATCATCCGACGATTTTCAGGAGAGCAGTTGTTTTCTTTTTTTCTTTTTTCTTTTTTTTTTTTTTTTTGAAATTTAGGCAATTTATTAAGTCTAGTACATATTTCTGGTTTGTTGAATAAGTGTTTAATATTTACTGACCGTCTCTAACAATTATTTTGCACAAGTATTGACATCCCATTCAAAACAGATTCATTGCCTGTTTTATCAATTGTGTGGCTAGAAAAAATGCAGGCTGTAGTGTCAGTAATTCCTCTTTTTATGAAGAAGCTCTCTAATTTCAGCACAATGGTTTTCATGGAGCGTCAGCGTAAGCTTAATCAAAGCACTTTAGTTACAATGTTTAGACGACAACTTGTATAGCAATTAAGATATAATAATTAACATGCACATAGTAAATGCATCTAATATAAGGTATGAATATATCATTGGGAGGTGCGTGAACTGCTTTGTAATATTTTCCTTCATCTCAAGATTATTCATCTTGATCTTCAAAGAATATATTGCATAAATAAAATGGTGTTGTTTAAATATAGATCAAGATCCTTTTTTACAGCCATTGTCAGAATGAAATTTATTTTAAAAAGGGTCACCTCTAATACAAGTAAATCATACCGCGATACATATTGCGGTATGTTTAGAAATACCGTTGACCCCTAATACAAGTATAGCATGCCGCGATACGTATCGCGGTATGTTTAGAAATACCGTTGACCCCTAATACAAGTATAGCATGCCGCGATACGTATCGCGGTATGTTTAGAAATACCGTTGACCGCTAATACAAGTATAGCATACCGTTGACCCCTAATATAAGTATAGCATGCCGCAATACGTATCGCGGTATGTTTAGAAATACCGTTGACCGCTAATATAAGTAGAGCATACCGCGATAAGTATTGCGGTATGTTTAGAAATACCGTTAACCCCTAATATAAGTATAGCATACCGCGATACGTATCGCGGTATGTTTAGAAATACCGTTGACCGCTAATATAAGTATAGCATACCGCGATACGCATTGCGGTATGTTTAGAAATACCGTTGACCCCTAATATGAGTATAGCATACCGCGATACGTATTGCGGTATGTTTAGAAATACCGTGGTACAGATTTCTTTCACGGTAAGTATCTCTAACTGTGGCACATCCTGGATAAATATTTAAGTGTTGTCTTCACTACCCTCTGCACGACGGCTAATTATGCATCTCCCATGTCTGGCGATTTACTACCCAGTTTTGGATAGTATCCCTACGTTGACCAGACTGTATGTGTATTAAGGGCCTAATGCAATAGTTCCAAACACTTGACCTCTTTACTTTGTTTCCTCGTGATAAGTTATAGTTAGTTTACCACTCGGGTGGCCTAATTGGTTAGAGGGTCCACCTCTGATGCGGGAGGTCACGGTTCGAACACAGGCCAGATCATACCAAACACTATAATAACGATACTAGCAACTTAGTCTCTTGGCGCTCGGCATTAAGAGATTACTGTTAGGACTGGTCGGCCTGGTGTCAGGATATTGTGACAGGGTGGGACATCATGCCAAATCACTATAAACTGCCAGACTGCAGACATCTTAGCAATATAACTAAATTTATACAAGATTAATTAGCAATCCAAAAAGGCAACATACATTTATTAAGTTGCATGGCATCAAACATTAAATCATATATGTTACCGATGTCCTTGTTCTAGCGACATTTTCCATTGGTCCCATCCTGGGAAATTGCGTGATACATACCCTATAAAATGCTTATACAGTTGTATGGCTTGAAAAGGTGTATAATACTGAAGGAGGGTAAGATACCTCAGCCGCAAAAGTTTCACGAAGACCATACTTGATGGCAGATAGTATCATTTTCACAAGATTGGCATCGATAAAAACAAATCGATTAGGGGCTAGTGTTAGAATGCACTTTTTCTACCAAGTTTAAGTTTTGTTTCTTAAATGGCCCGGTTGTCATATTGAGTAGAAAAATATAGGTTGACAGGTTATATACATACATACATACATACATACATACATACATACATACATACATACATACATACATACATACATACATACATACATACATACATACATACATACATACATACATACATACATACATACATATATTCGCCTTGAAAGAATAAAAGCGATAACATGATTTAAAAGTAAAATTTATGAATAGTAAAATAGGAAGAAACCCATAAACATCCTGTCGGAGAGACAGACTGATAAACATCGACATGAAAACGGACATTTTGGAAGTCGGACAATACGATGATCAACTATTTGTGATATACCTAAGTCGGTCAGATCATGCGCCTCAGGCATGAATGTCAGTTGTTAGGTCTTTAAATCGGTGAACTGATTTTACACGTAGGCCCTGAAAATTAGAGTTTCTTAATAATTCGGTCAAATTTTAAGTTCAAGGAGATATTTATAAGAGTGTTTCCCATTTTAAGACGGATATATACCTAGCAACCGAACATTACGATTTCTTCTCTCACATACACAGAGGTTTCAAGAAAACCCTGTGTGTGTGTATGTGTGTGTGTGTGTGTGTGTGTGTGTGCGAGTGAACACCCTGTGTGTGTGTGCGTGTATGTGTGCGTGTGTGTTTGCGAGTGTGTATGTGTTTGTGTGTGTGATTTGGATTTTTAACGTAGCTTTAAAAAAATTTCAGTCATATTGCTAAGATATCTGCAGTGGGGCAGTTTATTGCGATTTCTAGCACTGGGGCATCATGTTGCAGACATGTAGCATGATACCCAACCCAAGTGCATTATACTGAAACCAGGCCTACCATTTTTAGAAGTCTTTGATACGACTCAGCCGGGGTTCGAACACGCAATTTCATGCATTAGAGGTAGACGCTCTAACGTTCCGGCCACCGGAGCGGTAGCCAAGAAAACTGACCAGTATGGTCACTGACGACTGCGACACCTAAAAATTTAAATAATACAGTATAAAGAGCAAAAAGATAAGAAAAAATATTGTCGAGAACCCAACTTTTTAAATTGCAGAATAATTGCTGGCAGATCATACTTTTTCTTTTAAAATTAAAACACGACACTTTAATTTTGAATAAGTACTTGTCATTTTTCGTCATAATTTATAGTAATTACTTCCTTTAAATAACTTTCCAGAAATTTCCACCAGTCTCATTACAATTTCATATAGGCATAATGTCCATTAGTATTTTTGCTTCTTATCAGTATTTAAAATATCGTTTTAATTACCATTTTATTTTAAGAATCGGTAGAACCGGCTTGGACAAAGAAACGACTTTCATTATTGTGGTGTATTTTTGGGAAATGTTAATGCATACACGCATTCATACGCACATACATACAGTATAAATACAAACATGCATACACATACATAAATATGCACAACATGCAAACAGATATATCGACTGATGTAAGTGCCAGGATGTTAAAGTCACATGCACACATTGCATGGCTTTAGTTTTGGCATTGGCAAATCGATCAATCGAATAATATGGTAGTTGTATTGACAACTTGCTCTAGACGACCAGTTTTGTTTTGGGGGAAAGGATGATGACGTTACTTTTTGCCATAAAAGCCGGATAGTTGGCATAATTTTATCTTCTGAAACTTTACCATTATGGTTAAGCGAATAATATCCTATTTGAACAGTATCGTCCAAACATATGTCGTCTTGAGCTAGGAAGAATTATGTAATTTTTTTGTTCTCGATATGGTAAATGTAATACTTACCTATATAAGCCAAATTAATCAAGTAATAAGAAAAAGTACGTCAGCCAGTAGACTGCCGACTGTATTGAACACGTGTATAAAAGTCGAAGCTACCGGCCGGCAAATCAGCTGAAAATCAGTTGATTGTCGTATAGTGTTCCTTCCAATTGACAGCACACACTTAACAAACTCAGCATTGTCATCTGGGTCGTCTTAGACAGTCTTCGAAGAGTATAAATTTCATCCACTTATAACAAGCAAGAAAAGGGTACAACAAGTTTCTAAGACAAGCTTTAACAGAAATTAAACTTTAAAAAAATAAACAAAAAGGAAAATAAAACAAGAGAAAAAGGCATCGGCGAGTCTTTGTAAATGAAGCAAAACTTAGATCCGATCAGAACGCTGAATGCATTATAGAAATTATCACTACGGTAAGACAAGTATCTGGAAACAAATTAATTATCCTCAGGAAATAAATTCTTCGCTGTTTTTCTTTAACTTTTTGTGTTAATTTCCTTATATCGTTCTATCTTTCCATCTGTCATTTTCCTCGCAATTTGCAAATGAAAGGTCAAACTTGTTTTATAGAAATCCAGCTACTATTTTGGGTGTATTTAATATGTAAGAAAATCAATACAGAGATTGATAAAAAACATTATATATATATATATATATATATATATATATATATATATATATATATATATATATATATATATATATATATAGATCCAATAAACTGACGACGAACAGTACGAAACTAGTAACTAACTAGCCTAAGCGCTTTCGACTCTTAATGAGTCTTTTTCAAAGGCAAATACAAAACATAGTTACGACAAACAAATAAACACAAAAACGTTGCGTTTGTAAACCTCTACATTTCTATCTTCACATGTGCTAAAACTATAAATACAACCAGCTTGTATAGACTAGTTGCGGAAACTGAAAACGTTGTATAATTCCCTAAAAGTCTACAAGCCAAAGCGACATCTATTTTTACTTTGTGTACATATGTAACGCAGATTATATCCCGGATATTTGGTTCTATACCGGTTATTCTTATAGTAAAAATTGAAGGATAAGAAGATTTAGAAAATGTTAAATTCTACTAGTGCATAGTTTTCATTTTCTAGTCTTCTTGGTTTAGACCGCTTGGTTTCAATGTTCTAAGGCGGCGTATCCAGTATGATTCCTTTTCCTTCCTGGTTTCGGAACTCCAGCTGTGGTTGTTGGCAATAGCGATAAGTATTATATCACTGAAAGTGTGGCCAGGGGAGGAGAAGTGTTCTGCGACCGGGCTTCTGTACAGCTTTTTTGTCATCCAATCAGATCTATGAAGGTTTATCCTTATGTGTAGCTTTTCAGTTTCTCCCACGTACTGAAGGCCACAGATCTTACATGTGATGAGATAAATCACATTCTCTGTTTTGCACGTTTTGTTTGGACCATGTATGTTTAGTTTTTTGTTTCCAAACAAAACGTGCAAAACAGAGAATGTGATTTATCTCATCACATGTAAGATCTGTGGCCTTCAGTACGTGGGAGAAACTGAAAAGCTACACATAAGGATAAACCTTCATAGATCTGATTGGATGACAAAAAAGCTGTACAGAAGCCCGGTCGCAGAACACTTCTCCTCCCCTGGCCACACTTTCAGTGATATAATACTTATCGCTATTGCCAACAACCACAGCTGGAGTTCCGAAACCAGGAAGGAAAAGGAATCATACTGGATACGCCGCCTTAGAACATTGAAACCAAGCGGTCTAAACCAAGAAGACTAGAAAATGAAAACTATGCACTAGTAGAATTTAACATTTTCTAAATCTTCTTATCCTTCAATTTTTACTATAAGAATAACCGGTATAGAACCAAATATACGGGATATAATCTGCGTTACATATGTACACAAAGTAAAAATAGATGTCGCTTTGGCTTGTAGACTTTTAGGGAATTATACAACGTTTTCAGTTTCCGCAACTAGTCTATACAAGCTGGTTGTATTTATAGTTTTAGCACATGTGAAGATAGAAATGTAGAGGTTTACAAACGCAACGTTTTTGTGTTTATTTGTTTGTCGTAACTATGTTTTGTATTTGCCTTTGAAAAAGACTCATTAAGAGTCGAAAGCGCTTAGGCTAGTTAGTTACTAGTTTCGTACTGTTCGTCGTCAGTTTATTGCATCTATTTTAATTAATCCCTGACAAACGTGATCCCTTGGTGGATCCAGTACGCTTGAGAGGGTTGTTATTCGCCATATGATTTGTATTCTTTATATATATATATATATATATATATATATATATATATATATATATATATATATATATATATATATATATATATATATATTATATTATATATATATATATATATATATATATATATATATATATTTCATTATATATATATATATATATATATATATATATATATATATATATATATATATATATATATATATATATATATATATATGGGGGGTAAAAGGTGGGGGTATGGGTCCAGAGGCAAAAAATATTACAGAACAACTGCTTTCCACCCTCATCATCGTCATTATTATTATTATTATTATTATTATTATTATTATTATTATTATTATTATTATTATTATTATTATTATTATTATTATTATTATCATTATTATTATTATTTAATCAAATCAATTTGGAGCTATTTATTGTGAGCTAGACTGATATATTTTGCAGATATTTTCGTGAATTATGTTAATAAATAAAATTTTATTTAATTTGTAATAAATTTATCACAGTATGCACGACGTGAAGAATGTTAATTTATCATAATTAATTAAATGTAACTTTCGGTTTGAAATTGGTTCTTTGAATAGGTTTTCCTTATTGCAAGAAATTTAAATTTGATATGTAGGTTTTTAATTTGTTGTTGTTGCTGCTGCTGCCAGTGCTGCTGCTGTTCTACTTTAACGAACTCACATGAACTTTTCATTGAAAACTTTGGGAAAGATTTCGGGCTATTTGAACAGAGCAGGCAGTCATCCCAACACATACCCAGTGAAGAGAAGTAATGCGCAGGGTTAATGTTGCACACGTCCATGGTAGTTTCACGAAATTTCTTAAACACATCAGCGAGCAACAACACGTCAATACGAAGATACAGTTCGTAATGTAGTCAAGGCTTTTGCATTCGAGCGCCAACCAAAACCGTGTCTGCGTGCGCGTAATCTTTTCACAATACCTTTGCGAGAAAGTGAGTTTGAGCAAATTTGTCTCAGTCGCTCAAGCATACACACATTTTCTAGTTAACAAATCAATGTTTGAGACGATATCGCCCTGATGACAGTATCAACGAGTGACTACAAAGTTCTCCGAGTTAGATTGCTCACTAATTTGTCCAAGGTTGAATTCATCGACTGTAATGAACTTTTGCATCAGTGTAAGTGAAAGCTTAATCGTAGATCCAGCAATGAGTGGATGAACTCAAGCATGTTATCATTGGTTATAATTATGTCTGCTAGTGAACAGAGATCTGTCAAATCCATTTCCTGTAACTTCGATCGATTTAAGAAACATACCAATTGTATCTAGAGAGATTTTCTTCCAGGCATAATACGGGATTGGTTGCTCTCTTTTTCCTTTAAACATAACTGCTAAGTAACAAAACCTGTATGAAATTTGGTCAGTGACTTGTACTGTTTGATCAACATTGGAAGCATTTGTGTCTTTGAAAGCAGAACTTCCTACACAAATATCCCAATATTCAAAATCAGAGTAAATAATATCAGGGACTTTCATTTCGTTGCACTTAAGTAAATCTGGCAATGCTTATGCCTAGTTCTAGCATTATTTTTCTCTGCGGTTGTTCACTGATACCATCACAGTAAACGTCGTGGTTGTTAAGCAGTTCTTGGGTCTTAAATACATACATGCCACATCGGCATAAAAACATAGTAGTATTTGAGAGTGATTATTCTGTCTCACAGACCCGTTACCCCTTCCAAAACGTTATATGTTAACATTTGACTTTCTTATAAAATATGTTTTGTTCAGGTTAGGGGGAGGTCTCTGAAATATGAACAATTCAACTACTATTACAGTCATATACTTATCAGACAAAATTTCATATTAAACAATAAAATATAATATATAATGTCCTTATATCTTTTAACCCGACATGTTGGATTTGATCTGAAAAAAAAACAAACATATTTTGTAAGATTTAATTCAATCAAATCATCGTCAAGTTATACTGGTATGAAATCTAATATAATAAGCGATTGTATTAAAAAAGTAAGTTACCATATATCACCAAAACACGGATCAGTATGGTTATTCGTGACTGAAAATTTTGTGAGAATAGTGGGTTGAGCAGATGATGTGATGATTTTTATTGATAATATGGTCGATATTTTATTTGATAATGACATTACTAAAGATACACAAAATTAAACATCTACTGTTTATTATAATCGTTTTCATATTTGCTGACTCACTGGCAAAATATCTGTTAACATACTATCAATAATACGAAACTCGCGTATTAAGTCGTCCATATAATATTTTATACCACCCAAATAAGATCGTATCTGATCGAGTAATTTTTTATAAGTGATTCTTGCTGTTTTGCAACATTTTTTTTTTAGTCGCAAGTCAAGGCTCATTTTTTTTATAAGCTGTTGTAAGAGAAACACCAACACCGGATATTATTAACAAAAAACGGATTTAATGATGCTCCACTTGAAATTATACCAGATCCGGTCAACAACAACGGTAAATATGATATCACTCGGAGTATTTTGATATAGTATTTGTAACATTTTTTCACACACTTAAGATTTTTGTATGATAATATCTGTAATATTACATTAGAGTTTCTACATCTTGTTTGGAAATGTTTTCTGAGATATGATTAAAATCAACTATATTTTACGTTATATAATATTTGTTTATATATTTTATACCGTCACCTAAGTAATTAATTCAGGAGTTTCAGCTACAAATTCAATACACCAGTAATGTCGCTGCAGTTAATTTTTTATCATCTGACATTAGCAAAAACGTTTCTTCGGTATCTTTATTTAATACTATAGACACAGTTCCAGAAAAAATCATCAGTCGAATAACGCCACGGAAATATGGTAAATATACTAAACTTTTCACTGCTAAACACGGACAGCCGATATACACCAGTGACCTCTGCGTATTGTTTTTGAGTGTTATTTTGCTGTAACCATATTGCTGATTTTGATTCTACTGTGAATACGTTATTGTTAGCTTGTCCGCTCGGAATTTTAACAAGATTAGTTATTTTGCACGATATTAGGAATGTCACTGACAATATTATTTATGTTTGTGTTAATATCGGCGAGTTTAATATCAACAGTTGGTGGACATCCAAAACATTAATTAATAGGTCTGTATAAATTTCTAAGAAAATTTAGAAACGTTTGTATGTGAATATCATAATCAGTTCTAAATGCGGTAATTCCCTCATTGATCGTTGTTAATGAAGTCAGTATTGGAATTTCCGTATCATGGACATATTTTTTTAGTTGCAGCGTCGAAATCTGTTTCTGGTCTTCTGAGATTATTAATACCGTTATTATTCGTATTGAGAAATAAATGCATGATACCACCGCGCACTAACATGTACTTAGATTCTTGATCATCAATGTATTTTTTGCTGCTGCGTCTGATTCTGCGATGGGGTTTCCAACGTATGTAATTTTTTCCTGACATAATAATATCACCAGTAAATACATCGACATCTTTCTTAACATAATCGTTAACTAACGTACCGGAATCTAGTATTTTACTTTGATCAGCAAAAGTAATTATATTATTAACAACCGCGGTAGGAATTCGTATATGTACATCTGACAGTTGTACATTACTTGTTTTTAATCGTCCTTCTTTATCTTGACAAAAAACTTCATTTTGAGCAAAACTTCTGATATTTAATAAGTTACTAATTTCATTTTTGAGTTGATCAAGAGTTGCATATTTAGATAGGTCACCATGCTGAGCAGGTAATGAATCTCCTACTGATGTTCCAAACTTAAAATAAAAGCACATTATTTACTATTTGACAAAATTATATAACATAAAATTGTGTAACAATAATGGCAATATTGTTTATAGTAAACTTTGATACAGAACGTTTGTTGAAACATAAACATAACAATGAGCTTCCAGATTGTCATGATTGGAAGAACTTGATCTGGTAAAACAAACTTGCTTATGAATTACTTCTCGGAGATAATTTTAATTACGATCGCGTTTGTATTTACACAAAATAATTCACAAGAGGATAATTACTAGCTACTTAACAATTATAAAGACAAACTTCGTGATGATCTTGAAACAGGTTAGGATTTTTTTATTATTTGAAAACAAGAACTTGTTCCAGTTAATCACCTTGATTCGTTCGAACACAAGATAGTTGTTTTTGATGATATTCCGCTAAACAACGAGAAAATGAATAAAGTCAGATCGTATTTTTCATTATCACGTAATAAGAAATATAATTATATCTATCTTGCTCAGTGATATTATAATGTTAATAGATTTACACCGAAAGGTAGACTCGATCCAGCAATGTTGTGCTTCAAAGTACGATGATCGAACTTTCAAGCCTAACTGTCAATATTAAGAGAATGAATGAAAATTCTTATATGTAACGTTAAGAAAATGATTGGAAGAACACGTGGTGAACCCTCACATAATTAGGCCTATATTGTAAAGTACGACATCAGACTACTTCCAGCCCTTTCGCTCAACCTAGTCTAGATTATCGTACGATATTAGCAGATTTTGTAATCGCAACCGGTGAAAATTTTGTGTTACTTTAAACGCCAAAATCCATACCGCGGAATTAAAATTAGCGTGTATCTCATCGAATTAAGAGAGGAATTACATTGATTTAATGATCCGGTTTATTCTGGCTAATTTTTCACTTTCACGGCTATTATTAACAGAAGTCTGGTTATCAATCGAAACAACTGCTGCCAGAGTAATTTATTGTGTGTCTGCAATATCATATGCAACCGCATCCATAACAAGCACAGTAATTGTAAATTGCCCGTTTGGATGTCTTTTAGGCACTGATATACTTCATAGACTCTACCAACCCCATGACAGGAAACTTTCGTGGATATTAAATGCTATGCATCCATGGGTTGCACATGGCGTGTCGATAACAAACTTTCATGGGGATCGAGGCTGTGACTTTATTCAGGGACCCAATGAGGCCTGAAAGGCAAAAGCCACACTTTGCTACTACTTAGTGAAAGCCTTAGCTGGTTCCTTAATTGGTTCCTCAGATCTGAACATTTAACTTGTTATAGTTGCAGGTTTCTAACGATCGTCAATTTGTTATCTGGCGCAGTTGTTCATCCCAATAGAAAGATGGTAAATGCCATTATCCGAAGCCAATTTGGACAAATTTTCAACGAAGAGTTGGTCCTAATTGATGGGGCTGGGTCTGGGTCTGGGTCTGGGTCTGGGTCTGGGTCTGGGTCTGGGTCTGGTTCTGGGTCTGGGTCTGGGGCTGGGGCTGAAGCTGGGGCTGTAACTGCCATCATTCCACGGATGGCCTTTACACACACAAAGGTAGAAAAAGGGAGGCAACTGTAGATATGAATACTTATCCTAACCGTCCCTGCGATGATTTTGATGATCTTTATAGTGTTATAACTAATAAAGACGACTCCCTAAAAAGTATATCCTATAACCACCGAAACTGAGGTGGCACAGTTAGAAGAAATGCGAAGAAAGCTAAAAGTCAATGATCTTACAAAAAGATACTTCACTAACACGTTAACTTAAAATACGGGCTGATAAGTTTTACGAGCTTAACAATATCAAGGGTGATCCAAACTTTGGTAATTTCGTAATTGCTAAAAGTTTTCTAACACAGTATGAACATAGAAATTCCATTTCCTGCTTCTTTTTTCCATTTGAACCCAAAGAAAAGGAATAAAAAAGACCTTTTTTGTCATACCATTAGAGATCATATACTGTACAAAATCTGTTATTTTTACCTTGATACGGCTGGAAAACCAATACACGTCTTCGCTAGTGTTTTGTCCGTTTGTTCTAGAATAAAGTTATTCATATCAGCAAAACCAAACCTTTGTAAGGGAGGTAATGTTGTCGGTAATTTTGGACACAAACTCTTCATTTGCTTTAACTGTAAATTTCAGGATTTCCTTTCAAATAAATTTAACAGACAACTTTTAAAATATACATATACTATTCTAAACATTTTCAAATTTTAAAGATGTTTTCTGTTATTTAATGTTTTACAAACAACAAAATTGGATCTAGAAGGCAAAATGATAAATCCGTTGCGTGTGCTAATTGCTTGTGACAATTCTGTAAAAGAAAAATTAATGTATTAAAATTAATGTATACGGAACTACTTGTAATTTTCGCACACACAAAGATACACATGACATCCCAGCATTACATGGAACATCGTACACCATGTTTTCTATATTTTGAAATATTTGAGTTATCTTTATAGCTGAAAGTGTCCTCACACTTGAACATTTCTTTTCAGTTATTAGAATTAATGAAACATCGTTAAATCATTATGTGGTATTTCGTTTAAAAACTCCCCTTCTTTGAATAATTGGGATATACCAATCACACCACACTATCTCTGGCAGTTTTCTTTCTCTGGTGTCCAGACCTACACCTCTAACCTCTTTGGCATAAATGTAAACCCAGCACTAGTTGCCAGAGCATCCTTTGCGGTTGCCTTTTCTGGCTGAAGTCATAACATATACGTCTAACGCCTTTTTCAAACCTCCAAACTCAGCTCGAATTGACTCAATAACCTTTGCGGTGACCTTTTTAAACTGAGTAAAAGGATAAAATTCTTTTGAAACACGCACGTGGCTTCTTCCTTTGCAATCTGATGTGCGATCGACATGTTTAGCAGTCCGTTGCGCCTGGTAATGTATTTCTCCATTATTTTTAATTTGTCTTTTGACTGGTCATTTTCATAAGCATCATGCATTTGCTGGATTCGCAAGGGTACGCAATGATAGAAATGAAACTTGACTAGGCTCTGCGAGACTTTATTTTATTCCCACCTTATCAAAACCAGCACGAAATTTTATGGAATAAATATTTGAAAATTTTGTGGCAATATAAATCTATGCAGTATTAGTTGCTCCATCTTTGACAAAACTCCGAAATTCATTCAAGCCCGTTTGGCTGTGCACTTTGCGGACTGAATATTTCGTAGGCCGTGAAGGTAAGTATTGCTTAACAACAACCAACCTTTGGTGTGTGAGCGTATCCTAAGTTAGGTACAAAACTCCATAGTTTTATGAGAGCAGCAATAATAGAGGCGTAACGGATTGTTTTGGCCCGTGGGTATCACATCATCGTAAACATTGCCTTTATCGCGATGTTAGGCCCTCTTGACTGAGGGTGTCTTCAACGTCTGAAATAAACGTAATGGGGTCGTAGTCAAGTTGAGGCCACAGAAAGTAGTCGTCGGCAAGTGATTCTTTGCATGAACTCCCAATTGTCAGTCCCTGGAAACAATGCCAAGTCTCCAATGTCCCCATAAGATTTTACTGCGATTGCTTTCCTCAACGATTTCGTATCACACTAACCTTTGCATCTCTTCAGAGCATTTAATAGAAACCTTTATATTTTGGCACAATCCCTATAGCGGTTTGTAATAAAAGAGGTACAAGCACCTCTACAAATGTTCTTCGAGTGATTTCGACCCGAAATATTTGATCTCAGTACCGCAGTGATACTCGAAGGTATGAGAATACTTTTTATGAATAAAGAGCGTTTTAAAAGGAATCTTATTTATGGCAAGCAAAACGGATATTTTAGCAATGAACCCTGTCTGATTTAAGGCGCATTTGCTTTTAATTGTAGTGTTCTTGGTGTGGATGGAGTGAAAGCTGGAGAGACATGCTTGGGCGAGTACATCGGTGTCTGGGACCTTGTCCTGTTACATGATGATGATTATTTTCCTGAGGCATGTGGTATGAAAGTGGATCAGCTTCTTGGCATGGTGTTGATACATCGTACACGTTTCGCATGTGTAGAGTAATGTTGGGAGCACAACTGCCCTGTTTCCATTTAGTTTGGTCGTGATGTTGATGCATCTTCTATTCCAGGCGTTCGCACTCAGTCTGCCAACGTTGCGCTGGTTCTGGCAATGTGGATGTTCACCTCGTCGTCAATAATGACACTGTGATAGTGTGCTGTCAAAGTAGGTGAAGTGGTTCACTACGTTGAGTTTTTGGCTGTTGATTGTGTTGTTGGGCTCAACATATGGCTGCATCGGGGCCGACTAATGCAGTGCTTCATTCTTCTTAGTAGTGATGGTAAGACCAAAGAAACTGGATAACTTGTCAACGCTGGATTGCATGTCGGCTTCTTAACCAGCATTGAGGGCAAAATCATCAGCAAATAAAAACTCCCTGATGGAGTCTGTCATAACCTTGGTTTTCTCTTGAAGTATCAATGGCCATTGTCAAGTTGATGTACATGGAGAAAAGATCAGCGTTTTGCTCTTGATATTTCTATTGTAGATGCCTTGCAGCAAACACCATGTTGGTAGCCCCACGTTCTTTCCGGAATCCACACTAGCTTTCTGGCAGGAGTTCCTGGTCAAGGTGCATAGTAACGCGGTTCAGTAGGATTCTGGCGAGTAACTTTCCTGCGATTGAGAGCAAGGATATAGACCTGTGGTTGCCGTAGGCCTGTCGATTTCCTTTGCGCTTGTACATGTGTATTATGGAAGCATCTTTGAATTCCTGGGGTATTGTCTCTTGATGCCACATCAGTAAAAGCAGTTTATGGAGCCTTTGTATCAGAGCTGTGCCCCATTCCTTGTAGACGTCTTCTGGGATAGCATCTGAGTCAGGGGCTTTGTCACTGGAGAGCAGATGTATCGCTTTCTGTGCCTCAAGCAAGGTTGGAGGGTCAGCCAGTGCATCGTTGATGGGTAATTGGGGGAGACGGTTGATGGTTTCAAATATGAATGATGAAGGGAGATTCAAGACGCTGTCAAAGTGTTCTGCAATCATTCAGGAATCTTCTCTTTGTCGGTAATTAGAGTGTTACCATTTGAGCTGAGAAGGGATGATGATTCAGAGGATGTAGGTCCATACACTTGTTTTAGGGCATTGTGTAAGTTCTTCATGTCATGCCTGTCTGCGTAGCACTGTATCTCATCAGCTTTGTTGCTAAGCCAGGTGTCTCACATCTGACATAGTTTTGGTTGAACTGTTCTACGTATACATCTGTTGTATGCATCTTTACTGGAGGTGGAATTGGGGTTATTGAGGTTGGTTTGATTGAGGCGGCGTTTCACACCATTCTAATGCACTCCCATCTACACTGGGCGGGACATGTTGTATGCATACCAGACCACTGGCTGCCTAAGCGAGTCTTCTATGAAGAGCTACAGCAAGGACGGCGATCCAACGGAGCTCAGAAGAAACGCTGAAATTCTGACTCATGCTTGCAAACAGGCAGCGATCGATACACTTGGTGTTCCTTTCTGCACTAAAGCTCCAGGCTGTGTCTATTTATCAGGACAATACCTGCAGAGATGAAGTAGCAAATCAGAAAAGCACGCACCAGAAACCCTCCTGGAGATGTCCAACTCATCCCATGTCCTTTCTGCAACCGAACCTTCCGTACAAAGATTGGCCATATCAGCCAAATGTGCACACGTTGCACAGAACCAGCTCCTCCAACTCACTGATGACTAAAGTGGTCTTCGTCGAATCGACTGACGAACAACAACAGATTCCTTGGTGCGGTAGCCATTCTTTTATTCATAGTTGTAGTCTACAAGCTCTTTCAGATAGTCATAAGACGATGATTCCTCAATGTTAACCCTGATCTCTGCAGCCAATTATCTGAACATCCCTCATTCGATAATGACTTTGAAGTTGTTGTAATGGACAGTGCAAATCTTGCTTTAAATAAATAAAATGTTGTCCAATGCACTGGTCTTAGTCTTTCTAGAGAAATGTGTGGTAGGATGTCTTTCAGATAAGAAAGTCGTTGCCTAGACAACGACTCCGATACTGCTCAGACCTTTTCACCCATCTAGTAGTTTGCCAAATATATAATTTCCAACACGCCACTGTCCCATCGTTTCTTACTCGAGTCTAATCTGAATGAAGTAGCCATATTGCGGGATGTACGGGATTTACGTAGATGGCATCTGTCTTAACCCGTACAGTCTCACTCGTGGCATACATACTTGTATATCGTTACATGTGTTGTGTTGTTCGTCCGTCAAGTCGACAGTTCTGTTCTGTGTATGCATCGGTGGCTAGTAAGGCCAATCCTTGCACGGAAGGTTCGGTTGCATAATGGACTTTGGATAAGTGGGACATCTACAGGATGGTTGCTGGCACGTGCTTTTCCTGACTTGCCTCTTTATCTCTGAAGCTGATATCCTGCTCAATTCACACGGCTTGGAGCCTTTGTGAAGATAGGAACGCCAAGTGACTCGATCGCAAGCTGTTTGCTCCCATGAGTCAGGGTCTATGCTGAACGCTTTCAATGCAGCTTTCAAATTGTCTTTGAAGCGTTTCTTCTGACCTCCGTGGTATCTCTATCCTTACTGTAGCTCGCGATAGAAAAGTCTCTTGGGCAGCCGGTGGTCTGGCATGCGCACAACATGTCCCGCCCAGCGTAGCTTGGATTGCATAAGAATGGTGTGTATGCTGGAGAGGCCTGCTTTAGCTAATACCTCGGTGTCTGAGACATTGTCCTGCCATTTGATATTGATTATTTTTCTAAGGCTTGTTGTGTGAAAGTGGTTCAGCATCCTGGCATGGCGTTGATACACCGTCCACGTTTCGCATGCGTAGAGTAATGTGGGGAGTACAACTGCCCTGTAGATCTTTAGTTTAGTCATGATGTTGATGCCTCTTCTATTCCATACGTTCTCATACAATCTGACAAACTTTGCGCTTTCTTTGGCAATGCGGAGGTTCACCTCGTCATCAATAGTGACACTCTGTGAAACTGCTGCTAAGATAGGTGAAGTGGTTCACTACGTTGAGTTTAGTGTTTGGCTGTTGACGATGATGTTTGGCTCAGTATAGGGCTTTTCCGGGGCTGGCTGATGCAGTACTTCAGTCTTCTTAGCATTGATGGTGAGAACAAAGCTTGTGCAGGAACTGGAGAACTTGTCAACGCTGCATTGTAGGTCTAATTCTGAGCCAGCATTGAGGGCACAATCATCAGCAAATAAGAACTCCCTGATATTGTCTGTCATAACCTTGGATTTCGCTTGTAGCCTTCTGTACCAGATGCCGACTACAACAACTCCGTCTCTGAATGCAATGGTCAGCATGGCGGAGAAAAAAAGACTGAACAATGTAGGTGCCAGAACACAACCCTGTTTGACGCCATTGGTTACTGCGATTGGTTTAGATGACTCTCCATTTTTCTGGACTCGCGCCTGCGTTGCCGTCGTAGAATTGCTGAACCATGGATATCAATTATTTTGAACATCCGTACTTGGCCATTTCCTTCCATAATTCTTCTCTGCTGACAGTATCAAAAGCCTTTGTCAAGTCGACATAGATGGAAAAAAGGTCAAAGTTTTGCACTTGACATTTCTCTTGCAGCTGCCTTACAGCAAACACCTTGTCAATAGTCCCACGTTTATTCCGGAATCCACATTGGCTTTCTGGCAGAAGTCCCTGATCAAGGTGCATAGTGAGGAGATTCAGTAGGATTCTGGCGAGTATCTTTCCTGCAATTGAGAGCAAGGAATGGTTGTCGCAGGCCTGTCCGTTTCCTTTGCGTTTGTACACGTGGATTATGGAAGCATCTTTGAATTCCTGCGGGATCGTCTCTTGCTGACACATCAGCAAGAACAGTTCGTGGAGCCTTTCAATCATGTTTTTCCCCCTTCCTTGTAGACTTCTGCTGGGATGGCATCTGAGCCGAGAGCTTTGCCACTGGAGAGCAGATGAATCGCTTTATGTGTCTCAAGCAAGGTTAGAGGGTCATTCAGTGATTCGTTGATGGGTAATTGAGGAAGACGGTTGATGGATGAAAGGCGATTCAAGACAATGTGAAAATGTTCCGCCCATCGTTCAAGAATCTTCTCTTTGTCAGTTGTTAGAGTGTTACCAAAAACGCTGAGAAGGAGTGGTGATCCAGAAAATGTAGGACCATACACTTCTTTTAGGGCATTGTAGAAGTTGTTTATGTCATGCGTGTCTGCGTAGCACTGTATCTCATCAGCTTTGTTGATAAGCCAAGTGTCTCTCATCTTACGGAGTTTCTGCTGAACCGTTCTGCGTATATTGATGAATGCATTTTTACTGGAGGTGGAATTGGGATTGTTTAGGTAGGTTTGGTGGAGGCGATGTTTCTCATCCAGCAACTGCTTGATCTCAGCGCAGTTATCATCAAACCAGTCTAGGTGCTTTCTATTTGTGGGTTCTAGGATTTCCGAAGCTGTGGTGTAAACCAGCTTTTTTAATGCCGTCCATTCGGTCTCAACATTCTGATTTACCTGAGGGGTGGATTTCAGACGTTCTTCCAGGGCATCTACGAGCCACTGTTTGGTACTAGAGTGTTTCAGCTTGGCGATGTGAAGACTTTTAGGAGCTTTCTTTCCCTGTGGAAGTCTTTTAGGCTGAATGCGGATGTTGAGCTTGGTGATGATGAGGCGGTGGCCTGTTCAGCAGTCAGAGCCACACAAGGATTTCGTCACACGCACATCCTGCCTGTCCCTTTTCCTGACAATGACGTAGTGCTTAGCCAGTGCTTAGAGCGAGGGTGCATCCATGACGTTCGGTTACGGGTAGAGAGGCGGAAGACTGTGTTTGTGATCAGCAATTCATGCTCGGCACATGTTTGGAGCAGAAGGAGGCTATTGCTGTTACAGTAACCAACTCAGTGTTTTCCTAGCACCCCCTCCAATGAAAAGTGATTACATCCAACTCTTGCATTAAAGTCGCCAAGAATGACGAGCTTATCTGCTAACGGAACATCGGAAATAACGGAGTGAAGATCCTGATAGAACTTGGCCTTCACTTCATCTGGGTTGGTCATGGTTGGAACGTAGTAACTGATGATGATAAGGTGTTTTCTTCCAGAAACACAGTTACATAACATGGCATAGAAGCACGGAGATAAGCATACTGTGTCTGTGACACATGTAGTTGGCAATAACGCATCCCATCGACACTTTTTGTTGTGGTCCAATCAGAACATTCTTTCTGCGGCTTGTACAGACCAAATAATCCAGTTCTCTTGGGTCAGTCACCCGATGCATGAGTAGGTTCACGATGCCAATGCCAATGCAACTCGTGTACTTCCCCATTGACAACCAAATATCAATTTGTTCTTTTTAATGTGACAATGGTTCGGACACATGAAAATACCGAAGCAATCTGGCATCAAACATGTACCCAATCAGCACAATGGGGTTCAGTCACGGATATTTTAGAAGTGGCGGGTAGTTTTGTGGGCAAAATAACACGATCGCACATAAGAGAATCGTGTAGATCGTCCAATGGAAGTGTTCAGGTAATCGCCAGGCGGGTCATTGCACGGATGAACAAACTGCTAAAAATATAGGTCGCATTCGCCCAGAAAGCTCTTAGCGTTGTAAGCGGCTTGCCATCTTGTCAGAGCGAGTTCCACAGCACGCCTTGGCATAATTTTGACGCATTACCCCTGTATGACTACCATCATGGCCCTTGGTGTCGGCCTCCATCTATTTCGTTTTTCTTGCGTCGCAAGCTACTTCGCATACTTCGTTAAAGGATGTGGTCACTGACTCCTGTGTTGCTTTGCTAGTGTTTGTGTACTTATTGTAAGTACAAACAATTGGTTTAACAGTACGAGCTGGGATATAGTTTTTTTTGGTAAAATTTCTGTCAAGAGGAGATGCAGCCTTTGTTGTGGCTAATGTAACCAAGATAGTGAAGGGTGGATGGCAACGAGTGTCTGTTTTTAATAATGAATTATGCAAGTCGCCACCTTGAGATTGGCATTTTCCACCAACGTAGATAATAATGATATCGGTCATGTGAAGCACAGTTATAGAGTTCCAGAGGCTTTTATTTCAGGACGGCTACAACATTGACGGTTGCACCCTTTTCATTAACTTGTCGCTCCCAGTCATTAAGCTTCCGCGACAACATTGACGGTTGCACCCTTTTCATTAACTTGTCGCTCCCTATCATTAAGCTTCCGCGACATGCCTCAATCATGCCATGATTCTTGTTGAAGTTATTAAATTGCCCCAACACTTGACGTGCGACTCAGTTTATGTCACTGTCACGCGTCGGGAAAATGTTGTTGGAGTCGTGCTCCCATCAGTTCGTAAAGGCTGTATAAACAGCCGCTACTGATTAAGCATTAAAGTATTAAAGTAAAATAATCTGTTAAAAACTCCAGTCTGTAAGTTACATGAAATTGTAATTGCAACCTCTGTATACACTTGGTTAAACGTATTTGCGAGGATTCGTTCTGAAATTTTGAAATAAATTTAATGCAGCGTAAATATTTATGTTATCTGCAGAGAGTATTAGTTAAAGAGCTATTGCGCGTTCGTTACACATTTGACTTTTTCAAAATCAGATGTCCACTTCGCATTACGAAGACCGTCAGAAAATGAATTATCGCCTAAGGCATATCTTACTGTCAGGCTATACACACTTTGCAGGTAAAGTTCCTCCTCCGTGTACGCGAATCCTACCACCAACCACCCACCCCACTTGATTTAAATGTGTTTCCATTCTTTGTGTTACTTAGTTTACCAAGCAATGGAATAGCCCCGAATGTAGCTATCTTGGGTTGGAACTTAAGTAATGGTTTGTTTTCTTATACCTTAAATAAGATAAACCAAAATGAGTCCGATTATAACAGCAACGATGATAGCCAAACTAAAAATCTGTTTTGATAAAAAGAATGCATGAATGAATGAAATTGAAAAGAAAAAAGTAGCTCAATTGTACTAAAACATTTTAAAGTAGTAACGTTTCGTTTTCTGGTTTTTACATTACAAATTTTCGTCATCGTATCGTATATTGCTGAATGCTTGTTTAGTTTTTTCGTGACTTTGACACTTTTAGCTGGAACTGCTGCTTCGTTTATAAATTTAGTGCAATTAGTTGTGGTATTTTTGTTTCCGGTTCCGGTCAATTTCTAAAAATAGCGGGAACGTAAAGAAAGGGGTGCTCCTAATCAAAGCTCAGATTTTCTGTTGCATATACATTATAGTTAATATTATAAACTATAGTGATGGCATTTCAGTCTGTAAATGATGAGCTGCGGTTACTACACAAATTCTGCATTGAGCAGGGTTTTAACAAAAGTCAAATATGGAATGCGGCAGGTCCATTCTTGAGTTCAATACGAGAAGCACAAACCTGTCGCACGCAGAAAGTTCGACGTTACCTGATCAAGATATTGGCAGTTCTTGTTGTAGTTTTGTCTGTTACATTTTGTTCTGAACCATTGTACAGGAATATAATTTCGGTTGCAAGATTGTCTACAATGAAGGTAGAATAATTGGTTTCATTATGAACTTAATAGGAAAACTGGGATGCATATAGCTACGATATCGTAGCCCCAACTTGTTTTGTTGTGGTTGAGTCTACTACGAACTGATTCCTATCAAGTAATGGAGCAAAAAAAAAAAATCCTCACTAAAGTCAGAAACACGAATAGTTTAAAAATCTACTAAATAAGTATAATCATTTTGTCAAAGAAGTTTGGCTTACTTTGAATTTATTAAGCCCTCCTTGCACGGTAAAATAAATTGGCATAGTTATGCTAACCTCACCGTGTCCACCATGACAGGTAACTCTAGACCCCTTTTCTACATAAGGCTTACCAGACTATATATTCTACGCTATGGTAATGTTGAATGATATAACGCTAGAAGATGTTGAATGAATACTTGCATAAATTGCGGAATACAGTTTTTGTTGAGAAATATAATTGTTTCTTGGTGGAATTTCAAAGTCACTGGTAAACCGTATTTACTTTTAATGTGCAGAATTTCCGACTGAAGCCACGCTATATTTTTTACTTCATTTCCAAATAAGGCATTAACGTCCTTATATGGCACACAAACGAGCCTTAGAACAGAAGTAGGCATTATTTGAACTAATATGGTGGACAATCAAAATGAAAATATCAGATAAAAAATGTAAATGAGATTTTACCACTATTTCTACAATGATTTGTGATAATTCCAGTATTAAATAAGAGGATTACTCAATTTATTTCATTATATATCAAAGAACATGTTCAAATTTTTTTATATTAGGCTAAAAAAGAGCCAAGTGTGAATCACACCCGGCTACTCCAGTGACACACATAGACTTATATTAGTGCCCTGTCCTCCACAAGGTAGGACTAAGGGTACTAATATTAGTACTAGGATGTATATTTATGAGTTTCTATGAAGGTTAAGACCCAAGTAACCCACAATTTTCCCTATCAGAATCAAGCCTGCTGTAGCAAATGTCAAAATATTAAATACTCCTGAAGATAGATGTACAGTGTATTATGATTTGTATGTGTTTGAATAATCATATAAAAAGCAAATCAAATTTGATTGAAGTGATTTTTATAGGAAATTAAATACATTTTTATATTTATTGTTCCATTCCTCTAATGAAGTCACTCAGTTGTACCTGACTGGACAGCTTTAATCTTGTTTTGAGTATTAGTTACATCTTTGTTTACTTAAAAACACTTAAGTATATGATATTTGAATTGAAAATATGTAAATATATGTACTTAAGTATATGATATTTGAATTGAAAATATGTAAATATATGTACTTAAGTATATGATATTTGAATTGAAAATATGTAAATATATGTACTTAAGTATATGATATTTTAATTGAAAATATGTAAATATATGTACTTAAGTATATGATATTTGAATTGAAAATATGTAAATATATGTACTTAAGTATATGATATTTTAATTGAAAATATGTAAATTCAGGTGTCTTGCAATCATAATCTCACTTTCAGGTTTCGGCATTTTATCTTACATCTCCAACTGAGGAAAACCAAGTAACATCATTAAATTGCTCTAGAAAAATGTAAATAATTTGCATCAGAATCGCTTAAAGTTTGTATTACTTATTAATAATATTATTAAATGAATTACAAATCATAATATTGGGGTGCATGCCAATATATATATATATATATATATATATATATATATATATATATATATATATATATATATATATATATATATATATATATATATTTAAAACGTGTATTTTGTTGTGTTCTGGTTTTGGAGCATATATGAATTTCTAGTGATAATGTAATTATGAATAGTTGGAGTTGTCTTTGTTAGGTGGAGGACACGAATGATGAATTATCAGGTTTTACAACCAAAAAAGCTATTATTAAATGGAGATGCTTCCAAGAATGATAAAAATGAAGTTTGAACTGTTTTGTTGATGCTACTTAGTATGATTTTTGGACAGAAAAGCAGGGAAGGGGCGGTGCAATTTCCAAAATGCATTTTTATCAATTTTCAGAAATATGTGGTCCTGCTTTATATCATGAAAATGAAGACAGTAATTCTTGATCATGCTATAAACATTGATAGCTTTAGTTTTAGTTAGGACAACAAATGAAAGATATAGTAAGTCACATTTGTTGGAGGCCATCTGTACTATATATGTATCCTTTTCCTACAATATATTTATTGTATGTAATCTTACACAACTGTTGGTCTTTCATTACAGCAATTTCATATGTGTTTTTAAATTTATTTAAAGAATATATACATGCTTGAGGCATGGGTTGACAACCAATGTTATATAGCATGCAACATTTACCAAATTAATTATAAAATGTATGAGTGTGTGCCACCAGTAAGAGAGTAACACTGTTAAAATAGAGATTTTTGACCACCCTTTGCATGCTACACAAAACCTCTTGACATGCCACCTTGTGGCATGCATGCTATAGGATGCCAGCCCCTGTGCTTAAGGTATATGAAACTCAAGAAATGAAGATATATTAGTGTAGTAACCATAATAAGGGGAAGATAACTTTGTGGACTTTGCAAGAAAGTATAATATTGGCAACATAATGATAAAACAACCCTTCTTAGCAGGTGGTGCTTATCACTTTTGTAAAAAAAATGGATTTTTAACAAGTGACTTTGTCTTGTGTCACACTTGCTCAGATATTGAAATTGTTTGTTGTAGGACTTATTTGCAGAAAACAGTTACTTACACCAAATTTAATTATTTATAACAATCATAGCTATTTACTCTAAACATAATTATTTACAGCAAACAGTTATTCTCACCAAATTTAATTATTTACAGTAAACATAGCCATTCAAACCAAGCCTGACTATTTACACTCAAGGTAGCTGTTCACATTAAAATTGATTTGCAGAAGTTATTCACACTAAACATAATTATTTACAGCAAACATAGCTATTCACACCAAAATAAATTATTTACAGCAAACATAGCTATTCATGCCGAACCTAAATATTTACATTACAAATAGCTATTCTCACTAAACTTTATTGTTTACAGTAAATGTAGCTATTCCTGCAATACTTAATTATTTGCAGGAAACAGCTATTCACACCAGACTTTATTATTTACAGCAAAGTTATTCACACCAAACTTAATTATTTACAGCAAGTATAGCTATTCAATCTGATTTTATTTATTTACAGACTTAATTATTTACAGCAAACATAGCTATTCACACCTAATTTATTTATTTACAGCAAATAGTTACTCATACTGAACTTTATTATTTACAGCAAACATAGCTATAAACACCACAATGAATTATTTACAGCAAACAGTTACTCACACTAAACTTTATTATTTATAATAAATGTAGCTATTCATACAATGCCTAATTATTTACAGCAAGCATAACTATTTACACCATGTATTTATTTACAGCAGTTATTCACACTGAACTGAATTTATTTACAGCAAACACAGACTTAATTATTCACTGCAAACATAGTTGTTCACACCAAACCTAATTATTTACAGCAAGCATAACTATTTACACCAAAATGAATTATTTACAGCAAACAGTTACTCACACTGAACTTTATTATTTACAGCAAACATAGCTATTCCCACTAAACATAATTATTTACAGTAAACATAGCTATTCAATCCAAATTTATTTATTTACAGCAAACAGTTATTCACACCAAATTTAATTATTTGCAGTAAACATAGCCATTCAAACCAAACCAGATTATTTACAGTCAAGATAGCTTTTCACATTAAAATTAATTTCTAGCAGTTATTCACACTAAAAATAATTATTTACAGTAAACATAGTTGTTCACACTAGACATAATTATTTACAGCAATCATAGCTGTTCACATCAAGCTTAATTATTTACAGCAAACATAGCTATTCGCATCAAACTTTTTTACAGCAAACATAGCTATTCACACTAAACATAACTTTTTACAAGAAAAAATAGCTATTCACACTAAACATAATTATTTACAGTAACAAAAGTTATTCATGCTGAACTTGTACTTATTCACAGTAAACCTGGCTACTCTCAGTACAGTTATTCACACTAAACTTAACTATTCACACTAAACTCTATTATTCATAGTTGACTTGGTTGAACTTAGTTCTTAACATTGATCATGTATTCTGTATTTCATCATTTTGTTTTAATAAAGCTGAATAGCTAGAAACAGTCCTGTTCACTGATAATTTCAGTCTACAAGTTATGTTAAGGAAAATACACAGAATATAAGTTTGTAGCCTGGTGACAGCCATAATAAAGTTTATTTACTATTACTGTATTTAGCTGAATCAAGGTGGTCAGACATTGATCACATTCAGTGAAATGAGTAGATGCATTGATTGTAAATTATTTAATTAGTTTTGGTTAAAAATCAGTTCTGTGTTTATCTGCCTTTTCAAATTCTAGGTTGCTTGAAGATAAAATGGTTAAAGCAAAACATAGTGTGGACAGATTCACTTCTTAATTCAGTATTGATTGGTTATCTGAAATTGATGATCTTCCAGTATTGTGAAATTTTAACCATTTCCCAACATTAGATATACCATGTGATTTTTTCCATATCTTGAGTGATCACCCTGTAGCACAAATGTACATAATCCACATGTTCATTTTGTTACAAATTTCTAATTTTTCTGGATGATTGACCCTCGGAATCTGTTCTGCATCTTAAATTAATGTATAACTGTTGTCTTGACAGAGATTGTTCAGATAGGCTCCAAACAATTGACACATTAAGTTATGTTGTGACCAGTTTGAGTTAAAATTTTAAATTATTGAATTTCAAGTGATTCTTTTCCCTGGAAATACATAAGTGCTTCTACAAAATTCTTGGACAAAAACATTGACTGGAATATATATGGAATTCAAAACTGGATGAATATTTTCTGTTATTCAACAAGAAACAGTTTTACATTTGTGCTTTGAAGGTTACAACAGACTTCATCATCTACCATTTTGGATTTCATCACGATTCTAACTCAGTTTCATTCAGGACATTTGATTACTATGACTTCTATTTTTAATTCTTGAATTATTTTTGAATTTGATTCATAAAACTAAGTACTTTTGTTCATTTTTCACTTTGTATTCTATGGCCATAAATTATTTATTAAATTTTACAAAAGCTTGTTGTCTTCACTCTTTTCTGTTACTTATTTTAAGAGCCTAGACTAGTAACAGATAATTGACCAATCATCCTTGGTATATAACAATTTTGGCTAAAATATTTCAGAAAACTTTATTTTTGAAATTTAAATTCCCCTAGTTTCAGAATCTTTTAAATCCCAAGTATTATTTCACATTTTAAAAATCTTAAGTGAAATCAATAGTTTTGTTTACAATGTCATCAAAAGTGTATATCTTTCTTTCAAATCCAACCCAGGAACAGTTAGACTTTTTGAAAAAAGATGAACTGCTTCAACTTGCCAGAAAATATGATCTTTCTGAGGCTAAAGCGTCTTTAATGAAGCAAGAAATAAAAAACATATTGGTCCAGTATTTGGTGGAAAAGAATGTTTTGGATGTAAAAGCTTTGGTTTTGATCAATAAGTCTATGTTAGACTCTGAAATAACAGTAAAGGATTTAAAATTAGAATACAAGATGGAATTAGAGTTAAGAAAGCTTGAACTTTGGAAAGATAAAGAGGACAATCAAATGCAAATGCAGTTTCAAAAAGATGAAAAACAGATACAGTTACAGAAAGCAGAGAAACAAATGCAGTTACACAAAGAAGAGAAACAAATGCTATTGCAGAAAGAAGATAAAGAGAAATGCAGTTGCAATTTGAGAAAGAAGATGAGAGACAGAAAGAAGAGAAACAAATGCAGTTGAAATTGGAGACAGGAGAGAAACGAATGCAGTTGCAATTGGAGAAAGAGGAGAGAGAGAGAGATGTACATAAATGCAAAGAGAGAAGAAAGAATGGGAATATCAGTTTAGGTTAAGAGAATTAGAGCTGGCAAGTGAAAAGCACATTCCCACTTTACAATCAAATTCAAGTTTTGAAGTTACTAAGAATATTAGCGAAAAAGAAGTAGACAGATATTTTCCACAGTTTGAAAAAAAATGCTGAAAATTTTAAATGGCCAAGGGAGCATTGGGCTCTGTTATTACAATGTGTATTTACTGGTAAAGCTTGTGATATTTACAATTCACAGTCACTACAGCAAAGTGCTGACTATGATCTGGTTAAGGAATGCATCTTAAAGGGTTATAAGTTAGTCCCTAGGGATTACCAGCAAAAATTCAGGAATTATAAAAAAGAAGCTTGACAAACTCGTGTTGAATTTGCAAGATGAAGAAGAGCAGTTATTTGATAGATTGTGCCAAGAAAATTGATCAAGATTATGAAAGTCTCAAAAAACTTGTATTACTTAAAGAGTTCAAGAACTGTGTTCATAGTGACATTAAGACTTATCTTGAGGAGCATAAGGTTGAAACTTTGGAAAATGCTGCTCATACTTCTAATGAGTATTTCTTAGCTCACAAAATTTATTTTGTATGCATGTTTTCCACTCAGCAGTCTTCTGGTAAAAAAGTATTTCAGCCTAATACATGTATGAGCCCTTCTAAATTTCAATCTGACACAACTTTTAGAAATCAAGTTTCTGATAAATTTGATCAGAAATCCTTATCTGTTCCTACGTGTACCTATGGTGGAGCTCTATACATGTAGTTTTATATTTATCAAAGGGTTAGAATTTTAAAGAAAAAGAATTTCCCCAGGTTTCCACACTAGTTATACTGGCTATTTAAAAAAGACTGTGTATCTTAGGTATTGTTCAAAGAACCATTAATTCCCTTTATTTTGGTGTATGATGGATGGGTGTAATAGGGCCTTACTCCAGATGTGCACCTTTCAAAAAAGTGCTAGCTCCACTTGCTCATTTTCATGTCCTGAACTTCATGGGTAAAATTGAAAAAAAAGCCAATAACTTTTTACATTTTATATATTTACTAATTCATTCATTGCACTTTCAGAAGCTGGTATTATCTAGTCTGGCAAAATTCATCTTCCATATTGTAATAGCTGCCAAGGATAGTGTACTTTAGACAAATTCAGGTTGGTTTTTGGAGCACAAGGGATCAGTAATTTTAGTTAGCAGTTTGCTAAGATCATTTACAATTTCCAAACATACAATATCCAAAGAAATGTAAGCCACATTATGTCAAAGTAGGATAGAGGTGTGCCAACATTCTCTCTACTGTGTATGTTTTAAATGCAAACAATTTCACCTTACATCACTCTCTCAAAAGTACATAAACTGGTGAGCGCCACATATTGCAAGAAGAAAGGGCATTTTCTTTCTGATAGCTACATATTGAAAAATAAGCATCAGAATCAAGACAGACCTATTCCAAATGCTATTATTTCTAAGAGGTCATGGTCATGTATTGAAAGCAATAGATTTGTTGGGTATCATAAACCTAAGAATGATTTTATTATGGAGAATTATGAACCATTCATGTTAAAGGGTTTTAAATCATTCTTGGTTGATTCAGCCAATCCTATCCCTATTAAAATTTTAAGGGAAACAGGAGCTTTTCAGTCTTTTATTATCAGGTACTTTGCCTGTTTCTGAGAAGTCTTCTCCTAATGAGAGTGTTCTTACTCAGGGATTAGAGTGTTGCTTTGTTAATGTTCATCTCCATTGTGTAAATTTGTCATCATGCATAGTCTCAGGACGCGTAACAGTCAGAATTGTGTATTCTTTACCCATTGAAGAAATTCATTTATTACTATGCTTTGACCTAGCTGGAGATAAGGTTGTGATTAATCCACTTGTATCTGACAAGCCTTGTTTGAATCAGAAAGTCGATCCTATTTAAAAAGAATTCCATGTTTTTTATCCAGCTTGTGCAGTTACTAGAGCTATGGCAAACAAAGCTCTTGAGAATGAGGCTGAGCAGGGAAGTATTCCTTTAGCTGACACATGTATTGGTCAGGCTTTTGATGAGGTCACTTTCACTCCTTGTTTGGATCAATCAAAAGATATTGATCACAGTGATCCTCTTTTAACTACTCATTCTCTTCATTCTAATTAGGTGACAAACGACAATCACCTGTCATCAAACAGGAAATAGATCCTGAGATCACCTGTTTATTTCAAATGGCCATTAGTGAAACTAAAGCCACTGAAGTACCTGTTTGTTATTTCATCCTGAGGTACCTGCTGGTGATGAGTGGTCAGAGAACTATCAAATTTTATTACCAAAATTGTATAGACAGGAAATTCTTAGTCTAGCCTATGAAACATATTAGTTTGTTGGAGCCCGACTGAACAATCTCTATCAAGATTACAGTTATACTCTAATTTAAGATGCAGAATCTGGATAGGGTCAATCATCTAAAATAATTTGAAGTTTGTAACAATAAACACGTTTCATATCACATACTCCAGGTATGGTTTTGACTTAACTTGATGATTTTTATTCAGAGAAAGAATTTTAAAAAATGAAATATTGTTTACCAAAACTGTCACTGGTTCTGAATCAAGGCCAAAAACTAGATACAGAGTTTCTATTATTATTATTAGGTGTTTATCAATTTAAAAAAAAAATCAGGCAGGTCAAACAGAACTAAACTCAATTCTGGGCAATATCAAATCCAGGAAACAAAGTTAGATTAAAATAGCATGTAATGGAATTTTAAAAAAAATTAACAAACAACAATTAAATATACATAACAATGTATATGATACTTTTTTCTTTTATCTTTTTTCGTTCTGATTTTTATTAATTAAATGTGTATGAAAATGAAAATACCAACCACTTTATTGTCATTCAGCTTCTACCTGTTTGGGACTGGCGTATATTACATGACCTGGATTGCTTGGTTCAAAATCCATATTTCATGGATGAAGAAGACCCTACAGAAGAAGATTGCCAGGTGCGGTTTCTGAGGTTTCTAAAGGATTTTCATTGGACAAAACTAGAGCTTATTCATAGTGTATATGAACACCAGTTTCAATGTAAAATATTTTTAAATTGGGCAGAATTCATTAATGGCAATTTCCTCCTGAATGTTATTCCAAATTAATCAGTTTTTTGCACTCGTGGTCATAACTTTTGCTGCTGACAACAGTTGCATGCTACCATTCTGAATCTATTCCATATTATTGGTCCAATTTAAATCAAACTTAGATAATGGGTTTTTATCATCCCAATTTTGGATGAGATCAATTAAGAGTGACATTCATGCATATAAATGAGGTGATTTTTTACCCAATTGGCCAAATTTGTTACTACTATGGAGACCGTACTTCTGATTTAATTTTGATTAAGTTTATGCTTATAAGATCTCAGATAAGTTCTGCAAAGAGTGAGGAACTACACACACACACACACACACACTAATGAAATAAATTTACATCTGAATGGCTGAGATCTTGGCTGAGGTTTTAATGAGTGAGATCCATGCTTATCTGATCTTGTGACTGATTGAACTTGTTAGCACATTGCATGCCATGTTTTTCATCTGATCAGACTTGGAATGTGTGCTTATATCATCAAGATCTAACATAAGTATTATATTTAGTTAGGATTATTAATGTCTTAGTCTTGCATTTGATGGGCTGAATTTGTTGCTACATTGGGTCTGAATTTGATCAAGCTTGAAACATTGGCTAATATTATCAACATTTTGGCTAGGTTTCATAATGAGAGAGATCCATTAATAGTAATCTGTGATCTGATTGACTGACCTTGTTAAAACTCGGGAGACAAGATTTCTAATCTTATTTGGATTGGACTTGGAATATGTGTTTATGTCAGCAAGATCTTGGACCTTTCCAGTAATGAATGAGATCCAGGCTTATTTTATGATATAATTTTGCATGTGATTGGGTTGAGCTTATTGCATGTGATTGGGTTGTGCATTTTTGAAAGTAAGCACACCAAGCACATTAAACAGATGACCATACATCTGATTGGCTGAGATTATTACCACTGTTAAAGTCATCATTTTTATCTCTTCAGTTTCTTATCATCAAGATCATGGATGACTTTGATTACAAGCAAGAAACTGTTCAAAATAATTTTTCTGTTATCATTAGAAATTTTACTGCGAGGAAGTAAAATCAGCATTATGAAGGAGCCCTGAGTGGTCTAAAGCGCTGTCCGTTATGGATCACTGCCATCTCACCTCTGCGTGGGTTCGAGTCTAGCATTTGGCGAATGTGGATATGTGAGAAAGCTTGCCAGTAGCTTCTCATGGGTCGGTGGTTCTTTCCGGTGATTTCCCAGTTTCTTCCTCTACCATTAATACTGGCCGCCATGAATAGCCTATTGTGTGCTGAAAAATGGCATTAAGCCCAACAACAACAACATTATGAAGGTTTGGGACAAAGTTTACATGAATGTTTTCTCACAATGCTTGATAAGCTGCCTTAGTGAAATGATTAAGTTACATATGCTAGGTGAGCAATATTAGGCCCACCTTGACCTCTTGTTATTCCAGATTATGGGTCCTTTCCCCATCTCCAGCACTGAGGTAACATTTATACATATAATAAATTGTACAAAATATACATACACAATATGTAAGCAAATTTCTAAGGGAATTAATGGTGTCTGATGATGGGTAACAAATCAGTTTCATTAGCATTAGCCGCATCAGGTAAGAATCAAAATTATGAGGATCTCAAGCATCAGATAGATGTGCAAATCAGGATTGGGAATCAGAAGTGTCTACAAAATCAGACAAATATAGGAATCAAAATTATGAGCATCTGCAACATTAAATATATGTTAGAGTCAAATTATGAGCATCAACAATGTTAAATACATATTCGAGTTAAAAGTATGAGAATCCTTATCATTAAATACCTTTGGGAGACAAAATAATAGGCTCCTGCAATAACAAATACTAATGGGAGTCAAAATTTTGAGAATCTTCAATCTTAATTATGGGAGTCAAAATTATCAATCTCAGCCTCATTAAATACATGCAAGTCAAAATTGTGAGTATCTGCAACATTAAATACCTATTTGGAGTCAAAATTATGAGTATTTGCAATGTTAAATAATATGGAAGTCAAAGTTATGAGCATAAACAACATTAAATATCTGTGAGTTAGAAATTATGGGCATCTGCAACACCAAGTATCTTGTAGGAATCCAAATGTGTGGTCTGTTAAAACAGGTGGTTTCTAAGAAGTGTGGCATTCAGCACAGATTTTGACATTTTGTTTTTTTCTTGCAATGATGAACATAGTCTCCATACATGTTTTTGCATAATTCTATGAAATGTTTAGAAGGTTGTTTTAAAATCACAAATGGCTTGGTATGTTAACTAAAGCATGTTTTTGTCATATGTGAAACATAACGGCATTCTCCTAGGTGTTCTGATGGACAGTGCATCATGTGCATTGCCCAAAGATTAGTTCTTTTCACCAGTGTGATAATAAGGGCTATTGACAGCTTTTATTGGTAAAGTGAAAAATCTGGTCAAAAATATTCGGACTAGTTTTTGGAATAAAGATCATGCACTTCGAGGTTATATTAATTGAATAAAGAGAGATAGGGGAGGAGATGAGTTAATTTGTTGCATAAAATCTATTTAACCATAGCAGAAGAATGCTTGATGATGGCTTTATAAGACAAACAATATATTTTCAGGTTTGCAGTAATACTTCTAAGATGGCAAGAGTACAAAATATCAGCATAGCTAATGTAAATAAAATTTGCATTGAGAAGTATCTACCCATAATTGTTGAAGATGGCTTGCGAGACTGGACAGAGAGGCTGAGGTCACAGAATATTTCATCTCTTGCTAAGGTATGTAAACTTTGATTCTGTTGTAAAGTCTTGATTGTCAAGCCTTGAGAGCGGCAAATGAGATATAATCACTTTTCCTAGACTATCGCTATCAATAGTTAAAGTTTTCAATAAAGTCTTTAATTTTATTTTAGCAATAAACATTTGCCAAATATGCTTGATTATAAGGTAAACCACCCACCCCTTCCTGTTTTGGGGCTGTAAAAGTTAATTTCTCTTTGACCTTCATATGAGTCTCATTGTCTTTTGCAAGTCAGGTCCATCTGAAGGGGTGGCTTGTTGTCAATGACTCAAGAGTTTCAACTGGAAAAAGTACTCAAGCCAAACTTGATGGATGGAAAGATGTGAAAAATAAAGATAAAATCAGTGCAGAATATCATAAGTAAATTTACAACTTAAATTTTGCCTATCTTTGTGTCATTAAATCCATAGAAATCAATAATGCATGGCATTTGAAATCCATTTATTTGTTAAATCCATGAATACTATTTTAAGTCATTACTGATTTTAAAATAGTCCAGATGAGCAGATTCACAATATCCTGTAATGAATTAACTCCACATGTCTTAGAAGTAAACAATGAAAACGAAGTCCACATGTTTGTGATTCACTGTATCCTAGAAATATTAGTATCTTATGACATCTGGTACAAAGCTAAATACATGAAATTCATTCTCATTGCCTGAGTTATCAAATAAAGTTATGAAATCCTGAATCGTCATCTAATCATCCTAAATATTATCATCCTCCAAATCACCATCTTTGCTGTCATGTGTGTACTGAGCATTGGCTCATTAAGTGATGATACTTTGATTATACAGTCTGTGGAATCTATTGAAGGATGCAACTTAGCAGGTGTGTGCTGCAAGCTCCCATGGATTGCAAATAACCACACTCTGTTACTCATCAAACTACAAGTTCCAAACTTTTGGCTGGATCAAAGGCTCCTATGGGAAAACAAAGAGGGTGCTGTTTTTACAAGCTATCAGATTTTTGTTAAACACACACAGGAAGATGTAGAACTCTTCTTGGCACTGAACTACTATTAAGCTTGTGGCTGGATCAAAAGCATTGCCATCTTGATAACATAATGGGTGCTTCCTTTACAAAACAAGAGCTTATTGTTCTACATGCACTGAGAAATAATTTGGGAAATATCACTTGGGAATTAAATCTGTCATAAGGAAAAGTAAAAAAAACCAACAAATTAATATAAAACTTTAATTGCATCAAACACAAAACTATACAGCAAACACAAAGTATCATACAAATACATGTTCAGAATTGTTTATAAAATGGAAGCAGTATAGTTGCTTGTAAACACATTGATGGACACTTCATTTTGCAGTAGTAATTTTTAATTATTGATAGTATTTTTATATTTTTAAAATCCCCAAACTAGATGCAGCTATTATGTGATGAATACCTTTATGAACCCATGTATGCATTTCTGAATGGGAATAGTGGCATGAAAAACTTGAAAATATTTAAATGGACAGTATTTTATATTGACTGCAAACATTTAAGTTACCAATATTACAAATAGATTTACCAAAACTTTGTATATGTTGCACTTATAAGACAACCCCTCATGTGCATGAATTCAAGTTTTTAGCACAAAAAAAATGAGTTAATTTATAAATGAGTACAGTGGTACATTGTGACCCTGTTATGACCTGGTAGTTGAGAGTGATAGAACCTGACCATGCTATGAACTGAACTGTGTTATAAGCAACCAGGTCAGTTAGCTGAAGAAAATGATGCAATGCCATGTACCCACAAAATAATTTGCAGGGGGTGGGGTAGGTAATAAATATGGGGACAAAAATATATACTTCATTGGCACATTTACTGTCTTAAATTGATGCATATTACATGAGAAATATACCTGTAGTGAAAACAGAGAAGGCATATATAATGATTTATTTTAGAGAACCACTCATTAGTGCATGTATGTGAATGCTGTTGATATATATATATATATATATATATATATATATATATATATATATATATATATATATATATATATATATATATATATATATATATATATATATATATAATGTATAGCATGCATTGAGTATCAACACTGTATGTACCTGGGAATCTCATCACATACATTGAATTCACAATACAAGTAATTCATTCGAACATATGTATACACACAGACTTAAATATTCCATAATTTTGTCACCTGTCTACAGGTCTTAATTCAGTGGGGAAAAATAGCACAATCACCTAATGAATGACAAAGCAGATTTGCTTTTCTGTACATCCCAAGTAGGTAAAAGTTGATTTGCATTTTAAGCTGCGGTTGGTAGCATTCACCACTGAAAAGAGACTTTCATGGAACATTAAAAATGTTCCAGTCGTGTTGGAAAATGAAACAATGCATCAGATTCCATTTGATACTGACTGTTTTTATTGAAGATTATAGTTTGCTTTCTTTGATAAAGACTGTGAGCATTTTTAAAGCCACTGATAAAGTACAGCTTTGGAGAACCAAACAAATGTCCATTTTTTATTGTTGTGCCAAAATCAAATAATTGTTTTGCATGATTGTGACTGGCTTTTTTTTTCATTTGCTTAGTACATTTTCATAACAATGGGTGCTTCAATGGCAATCTGTTTTCTTTGAAATTTCAGCAAACTATTTATCTGGGTACATTTTTAAAAAAGGCTGTCATTTGGATGATTGTAGTTACTGCTCCTCCTTGCCTATTGAATAGACTAAATGTTAGGATGGGGTGGGTGTTTTCTTTTTTTACATATGTGGTAGCGGAGCGATGCTGCCTTCCATGCATGCATTAGAAATTAAAATAATGGTCAATGGATGATAGAGATGCAAGTGTTCTGGTCTGATGACGAGGATTGCTACGGAAAAATGTGTTCTGAAGGATTTTATTTTTGGGTGAATAGAAGAGGAATTTTACTTACCATTCACATACAAATATAAGTCTATGTAAATATATTAATTACTAGCAAGTGGCTGAAAATCGGAAAGATAGATTATAAAAGAATGCCTCATTAGGTTGATCTTAACTACCAGAAATGTCAATTACAAAAATGTGGATATCTCACAACACGAAGTAATCATGCTACAGATTATGATATAACAATACATTGTTAAGATGGTTTGTCAATATGGACAAAGAATGTGTTTATGTAACAGTATATAAATTTCAGTGCATTGTATATCAAGTTTGTGGCTTCCTTCTATGGGGCCTCTGATTTTCTCCACTCCAATGATTGTATATGCAAGATTAAGTAGCCAACAGTGTTGCCACCAGTAAGGAAAAACATTGCAAATTGTGTGATCCCTGAATAAAATTTTTACACGTTAATTTGCGTACATTTAAGAAGAAAAAATGTTTTTATGTATGAGAACAATGCATATAAAATTTCAGGAGCCATGCCATGATCATCTTGTATCAATCATATGCAATCTCTTCCCCAAAATGATAATAAACTTTTTACAATGTTTTTTGTACTTTTAAGTAATAACTTTTTTCTTGTATGAAAAAATACATTTATATGAAATTTCTGGAGCCACACCATGACCATGATAAATCCAAATTTGTGTTATAATGGAGCATGCTAAAGCAGGTCACACCATATATGGTTCCAATTAACTTTGAGTAATTTATATGATTTGCAACCCTTCTCATGTAAACAATTGGAGACATAAATATTACATAAGGTTTTATATTAATGTTTGAAAAAACATCTCATTCTTCTTGCAAGACATCCATATACATGTTATGCAAGAAATCTATGTACATGTAAATGAAAACCCTTGTTACCTTTCATGTTGACACCTGGTTCATGTCACCTTTTATTTTGGCCATGTGATTGCATATGGATTGCAACACACTTAAGCTGCAAATGCTACCTAGATTATTTGTAAAAACATTTAATAAACTTCTAGCCCTATTAAAAGATGAAAACATTTTATTATCATGTCTATTTTTTAGACAAAGGGCAGTAACTCTTGCCTCTACTTGATACCACCAGACATTGCCAGGTTATAGTTTCATTGCTGTACTGACTACACATCATACAATTTTCCTCTGACAATAAATCTAAATTTGTTTTCCTATGGGCCTACCCACTGTTCATATTGGATTTATTGTGTGGAATTATCAGTCTATTGCATGTTGCATGCATTTTTTTACCATTTCTGTTTGAGTGATTTGTCACATATTAGCACATCATCTTTTAAGACTACTGTCCTACCACACTATTGTTGACCCCATTACAAGTTAACTAACCGTTGACTTTATTTTACATACTCCATCCATTACAGAGTTCTTATAATCAAAATACTGAAGTACTGCTTGATAATTATGCTTTGTTTTTCATATTTGTTGCTGTTTGATTATTAATTGAACATTTTGCATAGTTTATAACAGGGTCATATTTTTCTTTTACTGCCCTTTCACTGATCTGTTAGTTACAAGAGTGCTTTAGTAACTTATTATTTTAAACACTTTATTAGTTTCTACCTTAGTTTGTGTCTTTGGTGTCATTTTAGCAGAATGTCGATTTCAATGATTTATATGTAACTTCAGTACATGAAAGTCAACTTTGACTCGTGTTTTGTTTATCCTATGTATACAGTTTCTGATATGCAACATCTATAATATGTAGTCAGTGAAAGTTTGGATAATTAGTCATAAATGATTTGCCAGTTTATGCTAGTAGCTAATTAGTCACATACTAATTTTATAATCTTTGCTTCATTTTCTCTTGTATCATTTTAAGAGGAGTGTTTACTATTTGAATGAAAGGTACATTCACAGTGATCATCCTTTCAACATTTAAGGGAATGAAAGACAGAACAAAATCATGGAAGACAACCTATGGTTTGTTGTTGGTAATAACGACCCATTTTTAGGCAGCCTACGAGGCATAAGTACCACCACATTGGATCCAACTCTTAATACTAGCATCCTGTTACCGGCCAGGCAGCAGTCACTGGCTGTCCCAACATTGCCAACTGTCCAGCCAACACCAGAGGGGCCACGAGTGGCCTTGTGATCTAAAGCACTCTCCATTATGGATCACTGCCATCTCACCTCTGTCTGCGTGGGTTCGAGTCTAAGATTCAGCAAATGGGGATATGTGAGAAAGCTTGCCAGTAGCTTCTCGTGGGTCAGTGGTTCTTTCCGCGGATTTCCCGGTTTCTTCCTCCACTATTAACACTGGCCACCATGTATAGCCTATCGTGTGTGTAAAAAAGGCGTTAAGCCCCACAACAACAATAACAACAACCAGACAACACTGGCAGTCCATCTGTCCCAGCATGGGGATCTTTTATTTAAATGTTTTTATGCCCAATAGTTTATATTGGGATTTTGACAGATTCTTCCATCTAGCCATGACATTGGCATCATATCATTACTATTCTGGAGATTATTTATAGGATCTTCCATCCAACTGTTTGTAACATGCTCTTTCTATGGCAGAGATTTCAATGAGAAACGCCTTTGAAGCAGCTGGTACCGGTCATAGACAAACAGTTTTCTATAATACCAGCTTCCATGCTGACCATTTGCTGGGAAAATGACCCCACAGTCCAGGCAGTGTTAGACTTCCATATTTTCACTTCTTGTCCACAAGGGAAAGCTGGTGACATTTTACTGGAGATAGAAATGAGTCGAGTATCTTTTCTCTAGTAATGAGAGAAGAACAATTTGAGGCCCAAACTTAGCTCTTTCAAATCCACCATCCATCACATCTTACTCAGATCCTACCATGGAATAGACTGAAGATAGCTTTCAAACTGCCATCAATTCTTTTTTGTGGGTATTGGCTACTTATGAATGCCTCCACCCTTACTGCTGCTCCATTAGATCTCATTGAGGAAGAAATGGACTTACAGTGACAGATCATACATATATTCATCTGTTCCATGTCTATCACAGTTGGTTTAGGATGTCATTGCCGAGTGGTCTAAAGTGCTGTCCGTTACAGATCACTGCCATCTCACCTCTGTCTGCGTGAGTTTGAGTCTAGGATTCGGCAAATGTGGATATGCGAGAAAGCTTGCCAGTAGCTTCTCGTGGGTCGTGGTTCTTTCCGGTGATTTCCCGGTTTCTTCCTCCACCATTAATACTAGCCGTCATGAATAACCTATCATGTGCTGAAAAATGGCGTTAAGCCCAACAACAACAACAACAGACACCCAGCAATAGCCATGATTGGAGGTGATAGCCAGGATTGCTAGGTTCAGTTAACAGAAGATTTGGTTGCTCATCAACAGAGACTCAGGAGCTTCTGCAAAGGCCACAGTCCCCAGCAAGCCTTTTTTTCAGAAAGCAGACGGCAAGTTGAGGCCCACCATTGACTGTAGTAGCTTCACCCAATTCAAAACATATGGTGAAATCAATCTACTTCTCATTCAGAAGGGGTGAGTATGCAGTCAGTCTTGATTTGACAAACACACTTTATTGTTCCTGCATGTTTCTCCATTTCAGTTACCACAACACTGTCTATCAGTTCACCTTTCTTCCCTCTGGGCTTTCACTCAGATTATTGACTGCATTATCTCCATGTTCCTGTTGATGTCATTTACAATGATGGCAGCTTACCTGGATGACATTCTCCAGAAACAAGTTCTATCCTACTCCAAGGCAGGAATGATCTTCTTTTTCATATCTAGCTCATCTAGGCTTTCTAGTGAACTGGGAAAAGTCAGACCTCTATCCATCCCAGAATTCTGTCTAACTGAATATGGAGTTCTTAAAAAACCTGAATATGGTGCTGCTTCCTCATGCTCAAATCACCAGAATCAAACTCATTGAATCTGTTTCAACATGACTTCCTTTCAGCAAGAGAGTTTTGTAACTCCATGATTTATTCAGTGCCTTGGTGGACTTGATTCCACTTAGTCGCCTTTTCATACACTTCTTATAAATGGCATTGCCTATTCAGTAGCACCCTTGACTATAATCGCCCCTATCAGGTGCGACAAGTTGTGGGCCACCGATCTACTCGATCTAGGATAGGTCTTCTACATGCTTGGACAACCTTGTGAGACAAACAATTTAAACCTTCAATTTTGGAGAAAATCTCATGTACAAGAAGGCCCTCAACTCTGAGATTTATGAGGGGAAGTGGCATGTATTTAGGGACTGGTACCAGTACCATCACATCATCCCTTTGCATGCCTTAGTCCCATAATTAACTGACTTTTTTTCTCTGGCTGTTTGTAGAGAAATAGATGACACTAAAAGGTTATGAATCTATGATATAGACACATTCTGACATCATATGACATTGAGCAAGATAAAAACGTTACAAATCTTTTAGCCAATTTTGATCTCCAGTAACTGAAACCCATGACGAGTTTTCATCCATCCCCTCTCTTTCATATAGAAGTTGAGAGCAGCAGCCCTGCATGATCCTGGCTGTGCCCTGAAGCACTACTTGAGACACAGAGACAAGCGGTGTCATGCACAAAACCTCTTCCTCCCAGTGACAGCATCCCTCAAGCCCTTGCTTCATGGCTGAAATGGGATATATAAGTTCAGTGTACTCTGAGACCTTATGAAGTTTATGGCTCATGAGATTAGAGCCATCACTGCAAGCCTCCTTTTCGAACACTTATAAACATTTTGATCAAAGTTTTTATAGAAGCTGTCGATTGGAATGTAGAGTCTATCTTCTCAAGTTTCTACCTGGGATATTTAACATCAAGAGACAAACTTTGAATCTGGCAGAGCTGATGGCAGCCACACATATGGGCACTCGATCCAACTAGATCAATCAACAAGACCTGTTAGCTTTACTGGATTCAGTGGTGCCGTGGATAGAGCATCTGCCTTGGATGCGGGAGGTCACACATTTGAATCCTGCCGAGTCTTGCCAAAGACTTAATAAAAGAAATGGTACTAACAGCTGCCTCGCTTGGTTCTCAGCATTAAGAGGTTTGAGTTATGACTGGTCAGCCTATTGTCAGGATAATGTGACATGGTGGGACATTTGCTATATGTCTGTAGCATGGTGTCCCAGTACTCGACATCACTATAAACTGCAGACATTGTAGTGATGTGACTGAAAAATTGTTAAAGCTCTGTTCAAAAGTCCAAATCAAAAATCATCAGCAAAAATATTTAAAGTGAGAAGATTTCAACTTCATCTTCTCAAACATAAACAAGAATTGCAGGTCAATGGATCTCGGGCTATGTTGCTTGTACCATTCGGAAAATGAGTTATGTTTCATATGGTAAATCCAGCAACTCATCCCCATAAGAATACCCAAGGTAGATGTCAGATGCCCAGTATCCTCTTCCCTTTTTTTCATAATGTAATATGATTGTCAAATATATTTGAAGGAGAAAGGAAATCTTTAAGTCAGTTATATTTCTCTGAGAATACTTACATAATAACATTACATATAAACCCTTCTAACTATCTCGCCATGTTAGCATCCACAGTAATGTCTTACTCTTTATTCTAAACAATATTCTTAGTACATCATAATTAAAGATATTCAAGGAAATTTTGATTAATGAAATTGTCACTTACATCTGGTGTAGGGCAGTACATAAATAATTAAATTTTTAAAACAATTTATTCTGTGAAATTTGTTGTTTTAATTCTATCTTTTAGTTCCTCTTACTTGTAATCATCATAAATGCAATGTGTATTAAGCGTAAAATGTGTCAGCTGTGTCCACAGACGTTTCTCTGAGAACCTGATTAAGTCCCAACTGTGTTTTGATAACTGACCTGTGGAAGTATTTTAATTGTATTGTTGCACTGAATTAAAAGCTGGCATCCTTTGTATTTTCACATCAATTATGTCTTTTGAATCAAATAAAGGAGGTTGAATAAAAGAAAGCTTAAAAGGCACACAAATCCATCCTACTTAAAATCTACTTATGTAACATAAACTATCTTAATTTAACTGACCCATTCATAATTGTAATCAAAGATAGCAAGACAATTAAGGGAAATGAATACTTTGCAAAATAAAGAGCTTGGTTTCCTAGATACTTACCATTGTGGGTGAGTGCATTTCAAAGAATTCCTGAACTAGCACTCGGAGATATCATCAAGAATGATAATAAGTTTCATTATTACTTCCAATGAAATCACATCAATATTGTACTAACTTAACAATACCAAATTTGAGTTTTGACATAGATGATTGTCTAATGAAATAAATGCTTCTAGTTTTTGCAAAGAATGGAATCTTGTTTGATGGTGTATCAACGTTTAGTTTTGTTCCCTGCTGTTTTTACTCCTTTTGAATTGGCAGGATGCTTGCAAATACCACTCTGGGAACCAGACTAATCAACAAGACAAACGTTGTAATGTAATACACAGATGTTTTTCGTGTACATGTGATGATTGTTGAAACCAGTTCAAACGATTGTTGGACATGTTGAAAATAAATGTTTTCTTATACAAAATAAGAAACAACTTAACTAGAAAATGCACCTGATTGACAATTATTATTGATGTGATTGTAAAACAAGGATTCGGTTATTAAACAGCCCAGTTCCCTATCCCCCACCCCCACAGTTTCTTCAAAGTAAAGCCTAAGTGAATTTCTTTTATTTTTGGAGGTCCCTTGGTAACTTAGGTCCTAGCATATAGTGTGGTCTATGTTTGTGGACTGTGCTGTGTGTAAGTTATCAAAGGAGGGATGTACCTATTTTAAAGTACCTTTGGTTGCTAGAAACTTTAGACTCAATGAACAATGATTCTTCAGATAAAAATTATAGGATTCCCTTCTCAGTTTGTGGAGTAAAGAACAAACAAAAATGTCTTTTTCTTTTTAACAAAGTCTTGTGATTTTATTTTCATGAAAATAAATTAATTCATTTGTTGAATTTCAGATGTACCTATCAGATCCAGTGCTGAAAATGTACATGAGCTGTAGGTTCTTAAGTAACATTGACATCAAGCATGGTGATCACAGAACTTTCCTTCGAGAGGCTGAAGCAGGCAATATCAAGAACTATTATGCTCACTGGTCTGTACAGTATATTCATCTTCATTGATTGGCTCTTGTTAAAGAAAAACTGAAGTACATTTGCTATCTTCCCACTTTCTATCACATATACTCACTTATAAGTCAAGTCCAAATGCAAAACTGTACAGACCCAATTCTGCTGTCACATGCAGATCTTGATCTGCGCAGTTTGTTAGGAATAATCACTAGAACAAACAGCACAGATCCAGATCTGCTGGCACTTTATGCTATGGCAGATCAGGATCTTCATTGTGTTCAGTCTGACTCTTCTGATAATGGAGTATATATGTTTAAAAAACAGAATCTTGTTATAGACTTTCTCCAAGGGTCCTTGAAATAACAAAATTGTGACAAGAAAAAACATTTATATACCATATTAAATGTATCAAAACATATGTCCTCTTTGGGTTCCAAAAGCTGCTGCTTTAGTGTTATCATTTTTCTTCCATGATTAACTTGTTATCCCAGCAAGCTATATTTTTACATGCTGATGTACCCTTGTTCTCAGCTCTCTGGCATCACAATTTATGATAGGTACAAGCAGACGGTATTTCAGAAGAGGGTAACAGTATAGCTCTACAGTGATGCCAAGTTATTTAGACTTTCTCTTCACTTTAAACAATTAGCCCAAGAAACTTAATTCTTTAGACCATATTTTATTAGGCAAAAAGATCATTGGTTCTGGGACCAGAGTTTGTGTCAAGAATTTAAATTTTCTGCCATTAACCAATCACAGACTAGTCCGAATCACACACTGACAGATGTACCAATGCAAGAAGTACAATGAGTATGAGATTTGGAGTTTAAAAAATGGGACAGGAATAAAACATGTCCAATAAGTAAACTTTTTAAGACAAAAAGGGACAGGTTTCAGCCATCAGCTGAGCTGATGCACATATAAAATAGCCATTCATAAATGTCCCTTGTACATCCAATCATCCAACAAAGCTACTGGCAAGCTTTCTCACATATCCACATTCATCGAATCTTAGACTCGAACCCACACAGAGGTGTAATGGCAGTGATCTGTAACAGAACACGCTTGAGATGAGTTCTTCTTTAAAATGACTCAACAGAATTTGAATAAATTGTATAGAAACCATTCTAGTATGAAGTGATTTTACATTTTTACAAATTATGCCATTCTGTCATCCATTATGGCGGCTGTCACTTAAAATCGAAAAACCATCAAACACTTTGAAAAAACCAGTATCAAGACATTAACCAAATTTGGATGAAAGTTTTGTAGCTTGAATACCCCTCAGATTTATACAAATGATGTTTGACCATCAAATATTGCTCCTGTTGCAAAGTTGATGAACATTTACACACTTTTATCTAAAGAGGCACTGAACAGAATTCAACAAACTTTGTCTCAGCATTCAGTAATATAGGCCTTTTAGTATTGGACAAATTGTAATGTGTTGTCCGATATAGATGAAATTACAAAAACTAGAGAAATCTTGAAACAGTTGTTTCTATAATATATGAAATCTTCAGAATTGGATAAATTGCAATGGAATGCAAGCTAACGACCTAGATTTTTTTTGCCAATTGCTTTTGTATCCAATCTCAATACACATCATAATTGCAGTAGTTTCTTTTATTTCAGGGAAAACTGTTTTGTTGAGGCATCTAAAGCATTCAGGCAGCTTTACAAGCGTCCATATTTTCTACCAGCTGTTGTTGACATTCTAGATGCTAATTGGGTGTTTGTGTCTTCAAGTTACAAGGAGGAGACAATGATTCCTGTAAGTGAACAAGTTTTGGGTTGAGTGCCAAGGAAGTTATCAAAGTTTAAGCAAGATTATTTCCTGGATCATGTCAATTCTCAATTGTCAATTCTATGACCCCTGACATATACAGATAAAGCAAATGTCACTATTTACTGGAATAAAAATACCATAATTAGAATCTATGTAGGCATACTGACTATGCAGTTACATTTATTATGTTTGTTAGTAATTTTGGTGAGCATTATCTTGTAAATCTCAAATTAGATAGTGTTAAAATTACCCTAGTTAGAGTGTTTAGAGTGTTTTGTTAAAATTACCCTAGAAAGTGTGTTTAGAGTGTTTTGTTAAAATTACCCTAGAAAGTGTGTTTAGAGTGTTTTGTTAAAATTACCCTAGTTAGAGTGTTTAGAGTGTTTTGTTAAAATTACCCTAGAAAGTGTGTTTAGAGTGTTTTGTTAAAATTACCCTAGTTAGAGTGTTTAGAGTGTTTTGTTAAAATTACCCTAGAAAGTGTGTTTAGAGTGTTTTGTTAAAATTACCCTAGTTAGAGTGTTTAGACTGTTTTGTTAATATTACCCTAGTTAGAGTGTTTTGTTAATATTATCCTAGTTAGAGAGTGTTTAGAGTGTTTTGTTAAGATTACCCGAGTTAGAGTGTTACCTAATAATATTACCCTAGTTAGTGAGTGTTTTGTTAATATTACCCCAATTGGAGAGTACTTTATTATTATTACCCCAGTTAGTGCATTTTTTGATATTTTTCTAATATGAGAGTACTTTGTGAATATTATCCCAATTTGAGTGTGCTTTGGTAATATTAACCCAGTTAGAAAGTGCCTTGTTAATAGTACCCCAGTCTGAGATGGATTTGTTAATATTACCCCAATTAAGGATTGCACTTTGTTAATATTACCCCAATTGAAGATTGCTTTGTTAATATTACCCCAATTAAAGACTGCTTTGTTAATATTACCCCAATTAAAGATTACTTTGTTAATATTACCCCAATTAAAGATTGCTTTGTTAATATTACCCCAATTAAAGATTGCTTTGTTAATATTACCCCAATTAAAGAGTGCTTTGTTAATATTACCCCAATTAAAGAGTGCTTTGTTAATATTACCCCAATTAAAGATTGCTTTGTTAATATTACCCCAATTAAAGACTGCTTTGTTAATATTACCCCCAATTAAAGATTTCTTTGTTAATATTACCGCAATTAAAGACTGCTTTGTTAATATTACCCAAATTCAATATTGCTTTGCTAATATTACCCGAATTAAGGATTGTTTTGTTAATGTTACCCCAATTAAAGAATTCTTTGTTAATGTTGCTTCATTTAGAGAGTGCTTTGTTAATATTACCCAATCAAAGCATTTTTAGTTTTACCCCAGTTAGAGAGTTTTTTGTTAATATTACCACAAATAGGAAGTGCTTTGTTAATATTACCCGAATTACAGAGTGCATGGGATTTCATATAACGACAGCTAGTCCCAGTCATTGGTGAATTGCCCTGCAACATGACAGACATTATTGACATTGGTTCAACATGACTGTTCTGTTATCCTGCAAATATTTTTTTTAATAGTTATTCCCCTTTCCTTTTTAGCTCCAATGGTCTCAAATCAGAACTGATATGATAACATATTGTCCATGGTTTGTCCATTATCAGAAGTTCATTATTGCTTTTTTTCTAAACTCCATGGATAATTGCCATGAAACTATTATGCAAATTTGTCCCAAGGTCTAGTTGGTCATAAATGAAAATGGTGCCAGTCTGCTCAGACATCCATGCACCTCAGAGGATGGTCATGTTGACATGGGATTTTCACTAAAAGACTTCTTATGTTCTCTAGCAGGGAATGGTGCTGATATGACATAAAGTAGGGCAACCACTGGAAATCTAATTGTTACTCTGACTATACTGATGGTCATCTTGACATGGAATATTCACCGAGGACTTAAAATTATGTCTAGTTGGTCCTAAATGAAAATGGTGCCAGTTTGCCTTAAGATAGTGTCACCATAGCAAGGGTCACCATAGCAGTCACCTTGAAAATCTTGCTATCGCTACTTTTCCTTAATGGATTGCTGTATTAACAGGGGGTTTTCACTGTAAGTCGTTTTATGATGCCTAGTTAGTCATAAATGGAAATGATTCCCATTAGACATCAAATGTGGCAATCATGTTAGCCATCTTGAAAAAGAAAATCTTTTTATTATTACTCCTTTTCAATGAATGGCTTTATGACATGAGGTTATTACTGAAATACATTTTGTAATATCTAGTTGGTCTTTATTGAAAATGGTGCTGATCTGAAAACTAATATGGTGGCAATATTGAAAATTTGTCACAACTGTTCCTTAGCAAATTCTTCTATCAACATGGACTTTTCATTACAAAACTTTAAGATGTCTAGTTGGTTCTAAATGCAAACAGTGCTAATCTGAAACAAGTATGTCCACCATGTCCATTGTCTTGAACATCTCATAATGAGGTGATTTTGCTTATGATTGACAAAATACTTTCACAACTTGATGTTGATACTATTTTGATCAAACTTGGTAACTAGGATTATATCATCATGGTATAATTTATTATGCCTATATCATTATTGCTATAAGCAGGTTCTATATTAAATGTGGTCAGAGCATATTGATGGGATATTTGCATCTGATTGGCTGAGTTTATTACCACTCTTGATCTAAAAACTACATTTCTCCTGCAATTTCTGTTAAACTTGGTAAATTGGTTTATATCATTATGACCAAGATCTATACATAGTAATACAGAAAAAGGCTAATCAGATTGTAGGAATCAAACCTGGAACCTTTTGGTTATTAAACCACTGAGAACCCCAATTGTAATGCCAAGTAAGTGGTGGGACTATGAATAATTTCTTAGTTAAGAATAAGCACCAATACAACAGAGACAGAGATCCAGGTTACAATGCTAATTTTAAAAACAACTTTTAATTTTTGTGCAGAGAAAGTAATTCTGTACGTTTGGTCTCAGGAAAAAGATAAATTTGCTTTCCTTTCAGTTTCAATACTTACGGGAATTAGCATTCACAAATTGACATACATCAACAAACCAGGATTTTCAGACAGACAAGTCACCTAACCATTTGAGTGATAGAATATTTTATTATATACCTATCACTTTTCTACCCATATATGAGACAGAATTTTACAGTCAAATCCCAAAAGGAGGGAAACAGTCCTGTTGTTTTCTATTTCTGTATTATCATACATACTCCCAAAAATGCTGGAACTCTTTCCTTGTTTGCTGGTTACAACTGAACAAGCATAAATAACGATGCTGTAGACTAAGTTGACATACAAGTGGAAATGAGCAGCATTTTATTTAAGCTCCAATAATTATTACAAAAATATCATTAACATAGTAATTATTCTTCATTGCTAGATCACATCTCATAATTTCCTGATGCTTATAGCTCGATGAGATCTTGCAATCAGTACTAACATTATTGTGATAATATGTATGCAATTAACATTTAAATAGCCAGTGGTCTAATCAAGCCGTAATTGATCCATCCCATTCTTTGTTTGCTTAGGAGACATTACACTTTAGCATATTGTGGTAATTTTTGTCCTTTCTGATTTTTTTCCCTTCTCTTTGAATTTTAGCTGCCCCTGCCTGCATCATTAATGGTGCTTATTCAGATCAAAGGGGAAGTAACTCTTTTTCTCCAACCAGACGAGCAGTGTTCCAAAACTTGCTTCCCCCTTCAAGAGACATTAAGAGAAGGAGAAATATGTAAGTTATAGACATTTCTCTGTTTGATCCTTTGTTTTGCCCTGTTTCGAGGGAGAAGTGATGCTGAGAATAAAAGAATATAATGTGATTTTTATCTACTACTCATGCAAAATAATAAAATAAGCATAGCCTAGGATAACTGAGTCATTAATATACTGGCTGATATTTTGTGTATACTGGCTGAGTACTTAATACACTGAATGAATATATGGAGTCAACAGTAGCATTATTGTGTGATGTCGTATGAGCAGTTCATTCAGGGGCATATGCGCATCCATTACCCTCTGTGGAGTACGTACTTTTGAGTTGTATGAAATATTAGTTTTTGTTTATTAGAAAAAATTATTCTTATCAGCCTTTGATTTTATAATTGTTCTAAATTTTGAATTCCCAGCAGATGCACTCATACTGAGTGAATCACAAGAGAAACTATAAATAGAAAACTGAAAGCAAATGTTTTCAGCTGGACAACTATGCAGATGATTGGTGTTACCATAATAATTCTTTTTGTGACCAGTTCAATTATTCTGATGCAGCACTGGTCCTAGAATAGTTCTTTGTGGTCTGTTTTGCTTATACAGCTCATGTCAGTGATGTTGATTTAATGTTTTATAAGATGCATAGAAACCTTAATATACAAATTTAACTCGTGTATATGCATAGTTGTAATGCTCACATCAAATCTGTGGAGGAAGAATGAACTGTTATCCCTGTACATTCCATTACTTTACATCATGTACTGTTACATATTTCATTTCCGCTCAGTAAATTTAGAAGGAAATCATGGATTAAAAGCAAATTTGGTACAAGACATATTAAAAATATCTTCTGGTAGTGCTGTTTTGATTTTCACTCTACATATTTCATTTCCGCTCAGTAAATTTAGATGGAAATCATGGATTGAAAGCAAATTTGGTACAAGACATCATATTAAAAAGATCTGATAGTGCTGTTTTGATTTTCACTCTAAGGGTTCCTGCAGTCATGGAAAGCCTGGAAAAGTCTGTTAATTACAGAAAACATTTCAAAGACCTTGAAAAGTTTTGACATTTTCATAAATTATTCATAGTTTTGGAAAAGTCATGGAATTTGGTTTACATTATCTGGGTGCATTTTCATTTGCCAAAGCAGATGTTTTGCCAACATACATAATGTTGATAATTGCTTTGTTAGAGTAAGTTATCCCAAAACTTTAGTCAGAATGCATACAGGGATTTTACAACCATTCTATTCATTGTTCTCCTGGCACTCAAAAGATAATGACCTATCCGATAGGATGAGTATGTCCAAAGCCAGCTGTGAAATATATTTTTGTATTAAATTTATGTGTTAGGTAAGTATTAGAGGTCATTATTTACTTAAAATTAGTAACTATGTCATGGAAAAGTTTTGAAAAAGTCATGAAACTACATTTTCTAATGATTGCAGGAACCCTGCACTACTTACTGGAAGAACTATTGAATGGAGTTATGTCCCCTGTTTAGCTTTTTACCATTTGCTCTTCTATTGCTTTACATTGGAGGGGAGGGGCATCCATCCCATTTCTTATTCTCTCATTCCAATTTTCTTGACATGCTGGTTGCCATGGAAATAGTGACTAGAGAAAACATTAAGGAAAATGCACATTTTTCCTCTTTTCTCATCCATACTGCCTATCTATAAATAATTCCCTGAATTTAAAATGATATATATTATTTCTTTTTTTTCCTTATTTTTTGTTATAATGTTGCATATAAAAATGGTTGTAATATTGTTTATGAAATGACCTTCGATAGAAACCCTTGATGCCTAAACTGATTTAAAAGAAAGATCTGATTCAAAAATATAGATTATCTTTCATATTTTTAGAAGTAAGATCATATAAATAGATCTGTATTATTTGGGTCATGCATTATGTTGTTGAAGACAGTCTGATATTAGAATTGAGTTACATTTATGGGCAAGTTTCTAGAGATGGCGAATTTAATTAGCATGGTTTCACATACAAGAAAAACACCAGAAGTTCAGCTATAATTTTTTTCTTAAAGAAAATACTGAAAAATTAAGAATGTATTCTTTATTGGCAAGCAAGGATATAATGGTACCTAGTGTACATCCCTAAAACACTTCCTACTACACTGTACTTGCCAGTCACATGAAAATAGTGTGCCTACCTAAACCACTTCTGATCACATGGCAGTCACATCAAAACAATCCAAGTGTACCTACCGAAACCACTTTTACCACATGCCAGTCACATTAAAACACAGTCCAAGTGTATGTACCTAAACTACTTTTACCACTTGCCAGTCACATCAAAAGTTCATGTGTACCTACCTAAATCACTTTTACCACTTGCCAGTAACATTAAAACACAGTCCAAGTGTATGTACCTAAACTACTTTTAACACTTGCCAGTCACATTAAAATGGTCATAGTGTACCTACCTAAACCACTTTTACCACTTGCCAGTCACATCAAAACAGTCCTAGTGTACCTACCTAAACCACTTTTACCACATGCCAGTCACATTAAAACACAGTCCAAGTGTATGTACCTAAACTACTTTTAACACTTGCCAGTAACATCAAAACGTTCCACATGTACCTACCTAAACCACTCTTACTACTTGCCAGTCACATTGAAACACAGTCCAAGTGTATGTTCCTAAACTACTTTTACCACTTGCCAGTCACATCAAAAGTCCAAGTGTACCTACCTAAACCACTTTTACTATTTGCCAGTCACATTAAAACACAGTCCAAGTGTATGTACCTAAACCACTTTTACCACTTGCCAGTCACATCAAAAGTCCATGTGTACCTACCTAAACCACTTTTACCACTTGCCAGTCACATTAAAACACAGTCCAAGTGTATGTACCTAAACTACTTTTAACACTTGCCAGTCACATAAAAACGGTCGTAATGTACCTGCCTAAACCATCTTTACCACTTGCCAGTCACATCAAAACAGTCCTAGTGTACCTACCTAAACCACTTTTACCACTTGCCAGTCACATTAAAACACAGTCCAAGTGTATGTACCTAAATCACTTTTACCACTTGCCAGTCTTATGAAAACATAGTCCTATTGCACCTACATAAACCACTTCTGACCACTTGCCAGTCACATTAAACACAATCCTGATATAAAGAGATTAATTTTTCTGACAACATATTTTAGGAAAAATTTTAATTTTTGTTTGTACCTGAATTATCCTGATGGAGAGAAAAGTAGTTAATATTTTAATGTTTGGATATTTAGGTCAGTGATGATACTTATTGAACTGAAACTATGCATATATGACTCATCATTTTCTTCATTCTGTAAAGTAGTTGATCCATAATGACTTTGAAGAATATTCTGTCTGATGGGTAGTACATAAAAGCACAGTTAAACATTAAAGAACAGTTTGAAAAAGACATGTTATATGTGATAAGACACATATCCATATAGACCTCTATTTGAAACATTCAGCATAAGTTAATATTGACTTGGTAGGCATCTTTCTGTTTCTTGAAAACTAGTCAGTGGAAATGAAATAAGAATGAGAAATATCATTATTTAAATATCTTTATTTAGAACTTATTAGGAAGTTGTGAAGATTGCAAAAGAGGTTTAAATATTCGAAATTCACAGTTTTATGCATTGATCTATCAGTGTAATAAAACAATACAAGAAAAAAAATCCCTAAATCATTTCTCTTTAATAAGTATTAGTCACTTGCATTTTTTATTCTTTAAATCGAGAATTCATCTAAAACAGATGTAGCAGGCATATGTACTCATTTCTGTCAGCAAAATAGAAAAACTATTGACAAAACCCAGTCTCCTTGGTAAATTAACACAAGGTGACAGACTCGCATTGTTCAAAACTTGCCCCCCTCTACCATTTCACCAATTCCATGCTAATTGATTTTATCCTGATAATGTATATCAGTGTAAAGAAGACAATCTAAATTTATTCTCAATGATTCAAACACTTTATTGATCATTTAATATCCACTTTGACATTTTTTCTGTTGCTTCACATGTCTACTTGAATTTAATTTTGAAGGCTACATTACCACATTGTAATGCAGTGAAATATGTTACATTCTGATTGGTGGGTGTTCAAGTACAAGGTCAAACAATGACTGCTAATCAGAACTAACTGTAGCTAGTTCACAGCATGATGCAATGTAAGTATTGGCATGCTGAAGAGGAAGGAGGGGAGTGGATGTTGCCAATAATTGAGTCTGTTCCTGAGGACAGTCTGTTATATTCAAGTGAGGGGTTATGATCCTCTTGTCCCCAAGCTTAACCCCCTCCCTTCTGGTTTCTCTACCTCCTCTTATCTGATGGTCAAGGTGGCAGTGGAAGAATAGTTGTGGTCTTTCGACAAAACAGTTAACAAAGTTTACCTTTCTTTGCTAATGATCCATGTCCCAGGCTTTCAGGCTCTAGTGACACTAGAATTCTTTCTAGCTTGGAGAAGCTTTCTGGGGCTAATTCTCAACAAGATCTCTTGTTTCTTCCTCATTTGGTGGATGATTAAGAAGCATTCCCAACAGTTTAGCAAAGGCCAGGACTCTATATGACATTGTCAGGGGTTGTCTGACCCCAACATCTTTAGATTCTTGGTCTCTGCTTATAGCAATAAGGTTCATACCCCTTCCTGACCCATCATACCAGCCATTTTGGATGCCAAAGTAGCACAAGTGGGTATTTCCACTTTAACCTGGACTCTGCTTCTAGTTAAAATACTAGAAACAAGAATAAAACACTGGGTTAATATGAACTATAGACTGACATGCCTGATGTAAGTATGCCTCCTTCAGTCAGTTGCCAATCATTGTTTATTCTGAGCATTTGGAAAAACATCTAGTATTTTTAATCCTTGTCCATTGGCCTTATCATGGTATTTATAATCCTTGTCCATGGCTTTATCATGGTATTGATAATCCTTGTCCATGGCCTTATGGTATTTATAATCCTTGTCCATTTCCTTATCATGGTATTTATAATCCTTGTTCATGGCCTTATCATAGTATTTATAATCCTTGTCCATGGCCTTATCATGGTATTTATAATCCTTGTCCATTTCCTTATGGTATTTATAATCCTTGTTCATGGCCTTATCATGGTATTTATAATCCTTGTCCATGGCCTTATCATGGTATTTATAATCCTTGTTCATGGCCTTATCATGGTATTTATAATCCTTGTCCATGGCCTTATCATGGTATTTATAATCCTTGTCCATTTCCTTATCATGGTATTTATAATCCTTGTTCATGGCCTTATCATGGTATTTATAATCCTTGTCCATGGCCTTATCATGGTATTTATAATCCTTGTCCATGGCCTTATCATGGTATTTATAATCCTTGTTCATGGCCTTATCATGGTATTTATAATCCTTGTCCATTTCCTTATCATGGTATTTATAATCCTTGTTCATGGCCTTATCATGGTATTTATAATCCTTGTCCATGGCCTTATCATGGTATTTATAATCCTTGTCCATTTCCTTATCATGGTATTTATAATCCTTGTCCATGGCCTTATCATGGTATTTATAATCCTTGTCCATGGCCTTATCATGGTATTTATAATCCTTGTTCATGGCCTTATCATGGTATTTATAATCCTTGTCCATTTCCTTATCATGGTATTTATAATCCTTGTTCATGGCCTTATCATGGTATTTATAATCCTTGTCCATGGCCTTATCATGGTATTTATAATCCTTGTCCATTTCCTTATCATGGTATTTATAATCCTTGTTCATGGCCTTATCATGGTATTTATAATCCTTGTCCATGGCCTTATCATGGTATTTATAATCCTTGTCCATGGCCTTATCATGGTATTGATAGTCCTTGTCCATTTCCTTATGGTATTTATAATCCTTGTTCATGGCCTTATCATGGTATTTATAATCCTTGTCCATGGCCTTATCATGGTATTTATAATCCTTGTCCATTTCCTTATCATGATATTTATAATCCTTGTTCATGGCCTTATCATGGTATTTATAATCCTTGTCCATGGCCTTATCATGGTATTTATAATCCTTGTCCATGGCCTTATCATGGTATTTATAATCCTTGTTCATGACCTTATCATGGTATTTATAATCCTTGTCCATGGCCTTATCATGGTATTTATAATCTTTGTCCATGGCCTTATGGTATTTATAATCCTTGTCCATTTCCTTATCATGGTATTTACAATCCTTGTTCATGGCCTTATCATGGTTTTTATAATCCTTGTCCATGGCCTTATCATGGTATTTATAATCCTTGTCCATAGCCTTATCATGGTATTTATAATCCTTGTCCATTGGCCTTATCATGGTATTTATAATCCTTGTCCATTGCCTTATGGTATTTATAATCCTTGTCCATTTCCTTATCATGGTATTTATAATCCTTGTTCATGGCCTTATCATGGTATTTATAATCCTTTTCCATGGCCTTATCATGGTATTTATAATCCTTGTCCATTGGCCTTATCATGGTATTTATAATCCTTGTCCATGGCCTTATCATGGTATTTATAATCCTTGTCCATGGCCTTATCATGGTATTTATAATCCTTGTCCATGGTCTTATTGTATTTATAATCCTTGTCCATGGCCTTATCATGGTATTTATAATGTATGTCCATAGCCTTATCATGGTATTTATAATCCTTGTCCATGGCCTTATCATGGTATTTATAATCCTTGTCCATGGCCTTATCATGGTATTTATAATCCTTGTCCATGACCTTATTAGCAGAGCAGATCCACATCAGCAAGGATGTTGCTCTGAATACAGACAAGGTCTTTCAGGAGCACACTAAGAACCTTATGAGGATTGATACCCTGGATAAATAGACGTCCAGAGGCCTTGTTCCCTCCATGGCTTAACAGGATTTGAGAGACCAACTACAATGGTCCCTCTCAGCTGCTCCTGGCAAATCAAAACCAGCCAAGAAGCAAAATCATCCCGACTAGTCACAGGATCCATTGGCGATGTTCCTTAAAGCCATTGAACCTGTCAGTAAAAATCACAAAAGCTCACCCGTTTGTGCCTTTAAAGGGCCCAGGGAGGAAGTTTTGTAAGCCTTTTCCTTTTTTAAAGGACAGAGGTGGATAGCTCTAATTACATTACTCACTCCCTTACCTGCTGAGTATTCCTCTTTCATTGGTTCGCATATATGCTAGACTAAATCTCTTTTCAGAGGCTTTTCCTGTGCTATGTATATTTAATTTATATTGTGTACTTGACCTTTGTCTATGATTGAGGGTAGAGTTTGTCATGCTTTAAGATGTTTATAAGAATTTTAGTTCAGAACCTAGCCATGATTATGACCTTAGAATGTTCTGGAAGAAACTTGCTGGCATTTGATAGAACTTTCCATTAGAAATAACCCACATGCAGGGCATTTTGTTGTGTCATATGTCAAATACATATACCTGTCTATGGTAATTTGTCATCAGAGTTTTTAATTGTGTTCCATTATAATTTGAGAGGAATTATTTATTTAAAGTATTTGTTAGAATTACAAAGTGTTTATTGACTTTTTGGAATAATAACTACTTTGTTTTGGGTTTATTGAGGACTCATTCCAAGACATTGTGGATTTTATAATTGTGGTACTGCATGACAGTTGGTACATCAGCTCACTGAAGACTAGTGGAATTCATTGAGAATATTCTATGCTTTTGGTAAAAGACTTCATTGTAAGTAAAGTCTGGCTAAAACTTTCTTACTTTAGTTTGGTGAAAAGCGTTGATATGGGATGCCAAGTGTGTGACATATTCCTGAAAATTTAACTTATCATTCTGAAGTTAATCAACATCGGAACACTCTATAAAGTGCCATCATTGAGCAAAAAGACCTCGACACCCAAAAGATAAATATCAGGCAATGGTTTTATATTGTATGACTAAGGGTTGATGAGAGATAAACATAAATATGTAATAAAGAGACCATAATAAATTCAAAGAAGTTAATAATAAACCTTGAAAATTCATTTTTCATAATACCTTGCACATATCTTTTCTTTTTACTAGTAGTGACACTTTTGTTTTTGAGTTGCTCCACACCTGGATCATGAAGCACTTAAAGATGAGTTTGAGGATTATTGCATGCTACCAGATAAGTGTGTGCTTGTATTAACAGATGATTGCCAGAAAAGGAGCTTCTGTAGCTACTGGCTGGATATTACCAGCCAGACAATTAGTCCTTGTGGCATCCACATAAAAAAATCTGAAATTAGTTATTCAGCAACTACTTTCCTTGCCATACACCAATGCAGACTGTGAAAGAACTTATTCTGTGATGAAAAAAATATGTATGTATTGTAGGAAGTCCCTGAATGCAGACACACTAACATCATTTTTACAGTGTAAAATAAACATTGACACCTGCTGCATAGACTTTAAAACCCCTGATTACATTTTGAAAAGAGCAAAGAGTGCATGTGTTGCTTGTAATATGTGTGTGTTACAACACATTGAAAATAAAAAGAATAAAATGAAATAATAAAGTTCAGATAATTAAATAATAATGTAAATGTGTGTAAAATTAGTTTGTTTATGACATTTGTTGTTTTAAAACTGTTGATCTTCTATAATGCATAAATACATTTTTTCATGTAAGGGTTTATGGTCTTTGTAAGGTTTTTATTGGTCTGGCGTACAGGTTTTTATTGGTCTGGCATACAGGTTTTTTATTGGTCTGGCATACAGGTTTTTATTGGTCTGGCGTACAGGTTTTTATTGGTCTGGCATACAGGTTTTTATTGGTCTGGTGTACAGGTTTTTATTGGTCTGATGTACAGGTTTTTATTGGTCTGGCATACAGGTTTTTATTGGTCTGGCATACAGGTTTTCATCTCAACTTGTTGAGAGGTACACTATTACCTAGATGGAATCTCTCTTGTTTGTTGTATGTGAACATTTAGGTGAAGCTTTTTTCAAGAACAGTCAAGACTGCTTTCTTGTCTTCCTCAGTGACCATGAAATGAAGTGTGCCTTACTTAGTGACCATGAAATGAAGTTACATGACTCATGCCCTATCCATAGAACGAGGCAGCATAAGGTTCAATTGAAATAGTAGTATTTTCATTTTTTTGCCAGGCCAGCCAAGTTTTTTAGTGAAGAAATATCCATCATTTGCTCCACTCTTGATTGAGATCTCCATTTTGTAATCTGCCCCATTGCCAATTGTGTGCAACATTTTTTTATCCAGTTGGGACATTCAGTCGCTGATTACAAATATCAGCTTAAAAGGAGACATTCCAAACTTATTCCCCATGTATGGTTTAAGTAATTTTCAAATTGAAAAACCACTTTTGTGCCAAATTTCTGTGTTGCTTTTTATCTGTTTCTATTTAGTTTAGATATCACCATTTTTGTGTCATACAGTGAATAAACTGTAATATAGTTTTACCCTGGTCTTGAATAGACAATAACCACCAATGGGAATTGAATAAACAATTAATGACCAATTTGAATTGAATGAACTATGACCACCAACCAGAACTGAATAAGCAATAATCACCAATCAGAATTGAATGTAACATATTTTATTGTATGACACACTGGAAGTGTAACCCTTATGTTCAATATAGGTGAACAAAATATGAAGCAAAGTGAAACTTTGCATCAGTGTTGTTATAAATTGATAAATCTGGAATATCTTCTTTACATGAATATATATAATCAGTGACTAACCATTCTTACAGGCTAAAATAATCAGCATGGAATGGGGGGTTGCAAGTTAGCTTGTGTTTGCTAATTTGTTGGAGGCAATCGGGTGTTGTCCATATTTTCTCTTTGTTCCTGACATAAATAAATGCATGTGCCTGTTACAAACTGTCTCAGATGAATTATAAATTTAAAGAATAAATTGCACAAACCTATTGATTATTCACAACTGCTGAAGAATTAAATATCTTGTATTGGTAAATATTGTCTTGTATTGATTCCTTGCTTCTTTTATTAATATGGAAATAATATCAATATATTGATTGTTTCACCTCCCGAGTCATTTAACTCATTTGTCATTTTAGTGTATTATTTAACTTGCTGATTCATCATTTTGATGTATTTTTCAACTTCCAGTGTAAGGTTACCAAAGAGAAAAATGATGAATGATGTACAATGCCAAGATATTAATAAAAATACAAGTACCTGCTTTTCTTTTCAGTTCTAGTGACTGACTTCCTCTATGACATCAGTTACCGGCCTTCTGGTGTAAATGAGAGTATCACCATTGGAGTGTGTGGACAGTATGACTAAGGACAAATGCATTTGTCTTAGAGAGATGCAAAGATGTGAAATTACAAATTCTGTTTCAATATCAAATGCCAGAATACCGCCATGCCATCAGAGAATAGGAGTAGGAATTGAAGCATAGAAATATATTATGAAAGAATTTAATGTTTACAACACATCCTCCCTTATTAAGCAACATGAAAATAAGAGCAATGAGTCATTGGTATCACATGGTAGCTAGACAGTTTATTGAAGCTATATATTTACTCTCACTTTGATGTGTATTGTCTTGCCTTGCATAAGCCAGTTACAGTCATGTAATCACAGATAGTATTGCTGTAAGTATACTAATTTGGACCAGAGATGTGAAAAAAATGGAACACAAATTAATTTTTAAATAATTTTGTATACATGTGAAATTTCAAGATACAGGAGACACCCCTAAGCTGCAGGAGGTTCACATATATGCAGACAGTTTTGGGGACTGATTCACTTATTTTACATCTTGTATCTGTGTTGTTAGAGTGGTTGGATTCCTACCATTATCTCAAACATTTTTGAAAAATAGTAATTTCAGTGTAAATGTAGCACTCCCACCCCTTTCTGAAAGCTATGTTAAAGATATATATAGAGACGCCCAGATATGGTGTGAATGTCTAAAGTTGCTGAGCCAGTTCATGAATCATGCCACTGTATACAGAAATAATGATTTTTTGTTTTAAAGGAAAAAAAAATATTTGGAAGAAGTTGAAACCATTTTTGTTTCTTTCAGGTCCTTTATGGTATAGCAGTCAAATTTATCCCCCTCTAAAAATTTCCCCAGGGAAAGAATCAGCTAGCCCTCGAGCTGAAAGTTTACCACCCGAGGAAAGGATTAACTATGTGATTCTTACCTCCCTCCAGGGGCCCCGAGTGGCCGAGTGGTCTAAAGCGATGTCCGTTACGCATCACTGCCATCTCACCTCTATCTGCGTGGGTTCGAGTCCAAGATTCCTCGAATGTGGATATGTGAGAGAGCTTGCCAGTAGCTTCTCGTGGGTCGGTGGTTCTTTTCGGTGATTTCCCGGTTTCTTCCTCCACCATTAATACTGGCCGCCATGTATAGCCTTTCCTGTGCTGAAAAATGGCGTTAAACCCCACAACAACAACAACAACAACAACTTACCTCCCTCCAATCTAGTCATTTCTTTCCCCAGGGGAAACAACTTGCTGGCCAATTCTTTCCCCCCTCCAGCTGAAAGTATAGAATTGGATGGGTGATTCTTCACCCCCTCCAATTATACCTTTTTGCATTTTAATGATTAATTAGCAAAACTAAATTTATAAAAGCAGATACTAACTCATTTTAAGAATTTTATAAAAACAAATTCCTCCCAAAATGAGTATTGAGAATTGGCTAGCTGATTCTTTCTCCCCACACCTCCATTTGTTTAGTGACCCATTATATGTATGATATTTCACTTGTAGGCCTTAAGTGTATTACTAAAGAGTCCATCTATGAAAGAAAGTATTTTGTTGTATGGGAGAAAGAATTAGCTAGCTGATTCCCCTTCACCTTTGTTAAGTGACCCATTACATATATTTCATGTTTTTTGCATTAAGCTTATTACCAAAGAGTCTATTAATAAAAAGAAACCTAATTACTTGTTGGGGTGGGGAGTAAGAAATAGTTAAAGGGTGAATCAAACATATTGTAGAAGGGGGAGAATCAGCTAGCCAATTCTATCCCAGGGGAAAAAAAACAGCTAGCTGATTCTTTCCCTGGGGAAACTTTCAGCAGCAGGGGGGAAAGAATTCGCTGTTACACTGTTAACTTGTAAAATATCAGTCTTTTCTGGCAATTCATATAATATGGTAAGTTTCACACCATTATTCTGAACACTTCATTTGGCTTGATTGTGTGTTCTTCATGATGTGCTGTGCTTTTTGTTGAGGTGGGGGCCTTTTTTTAAATTAGATTTCTGCAATATTTGTATTTACTTGTGACCTATAAATGGCAGTGTCTCTCTGAACCTATTGTGTGCCTTGACTTTCAAATGTTGGACAGTGATTTTATGCCCATCCTGAAGGCTGTATGGAATCAAATTTTACTGAATTCATCATTTGAAAGAATTAAACATATACTTCCTCTTTTAAAGATAAGAAATTGCATCCCAAAAACTTGAGAAAGCTGAGAATTGAGCGATGAAATGTGATAATCAGGCATCCTACCTTTGCCATGTGGAAATGATTTTGGAAAAGGATCTTTTGGCAAAGCTGACAAGAGCTAGTTGCAGTTTGGAGGACAATTAGAAGAACTGTAAATGGTGTTATTTTATATATATATATATATATATATATATATATATATATATATATATATATATATATATATATATATATATATAAAGAATACAAATCATATGGCGAATAACAACCCTTTCAAGCGTACTGGATCCACCAAGGGATCACGTGTGTCAGGGAGATTAATTAAAATAGATGCAATAAACTGACGACGAACAGTACGAAACTAGTAACTAACTAGCCTAAGCGCTTTCGACTCTTAATGAGTCTTTTTCAAAGGCAAATACAAAACATAGTTACGACAAACAAAAAAAACACAAAAGCGTTGTGTTTGTAAACCTCTACATGGCTGTCTTCACATGTGCTAAAACTATAAATACAACCAGCTTGTATAGACTAGTTGCGAAAACTGAAAACGTTGAATAATTCCCTAAAAGTCTACAAGCCAAAGCGACATCTATTTTTACTTTGTGTACATATGTAACGCAGCTTATATCCTGGATATTTGATTCTATACCAGTTATTCTTATAGTAAAAATTGAAGGATAATAAGAAGATTTAGAAAATGTTAAATTCTACTAGTTCATTGTTTTCATTTTCTAGTCTTCTTGGTTTAGACCGCTTGGTTTCAATGTTCTAAGGCGGCGTATCCAGTATGTTTCCTTTTCCTTCCTGGTTTCGGAATTCCAGCTGTGGTTGTTAGCAATAGCGATAAGTATTATATCACTGAAAGTGTGGCCAGGGTAGAAGTATTCTGCGACCGGGCTTCTGTACAGCTTTTTTGTCATCCAATCAGATCTATGAAGGTTTATCCTTTTGTGTAGCTTTTCAGTTTCTCCGACGTACTGAAGGCCACAGATCTTACATGCGATGAGATAAATCACATTCTCTGTTTTGCACGTTTTGTTTGGACCATGTATGTTTAGTTTTTCTTTAGTCACTGTGCTAGTGAATGTCTTGGTCTCTATCATATGTTGACAGGTTTTGCATCTTTTATCGCCACAGGGTCCAGATTGACTAAGTTGGTTTTGACTAGCGATTGGCGTTAGCTTGGCCCTGACTAGGATGTCCTTTAGGTTTTTTGGTCTCCGGTAAGCTACTACAGGTTTGTTTGGAAGTATTAGGTTTAGTATGTCTGACGATTGCACGGTTGGCCAGTGGTTTGCGATGATTTTACCTACTTTGGGATTGTCTGGGTGATAGGTCAGAATAAATGGTATCCTATCAACCTTTTCTTTCTGTCCATATCGGAGTAGGTCCTCACGGTTTGTTTGTTTGGCCCTTTGGATTGCCTCCACAATCACGTGTTTGTCGTAGCTTCGGTAAATTAAATGTTTAGCTAGCTCTTCAGACCTTTCTAGGAATCTTTCATCGTTGGAGCAAATTCTGCGTATCCTCAGTGCCTGGCTATATGGAATGTTATTAATGCAGTGTTTTGGATGACAGCTGGTTGGGAGGAGATACTGGTGTTTGTCGGTTGGTTTTGAGTAGCTGTCTGTGTGTAATTTGTTTTCCACCAGTCAGGTTGTTGTGTCCAGGAAAACATGGTTTGAGTTGAAAATTTCTGCCGTGAATTTTATTGAACGATGGAAGTTGTTTGCCTTTGATATGAAGTCATCCAGACTTTCTCTTCCATACTGCCACTTCATTTCTATATCATCGATAAAGCGTACCCACTGGTATGGTGTACGCTCAACCGATGCTAAGAGCTGACCCTCAAGTTTTCCCATGAAGATGTTAGCATACGAAGGGGCCATTTTAGTACCCATTGCAGTTCCATTGATTTGTAGGTAGTTTTCTTCATTAAATTCAAAGTTGTTGAGTTTTAGGACAAGCTCCAGGAGTTGGACTAAGAAGTGTGTGGGTGGATTGTTTGCAGTTCTTGTTTCCCATGCTTCGCTACATGCCTGTAACCCTTCGTTGTGCGGTATGTTGGTGTACAAAGATGTGACATCTAAGGAAGCAAGTAATGTATCTTTGAATTTAATGAAGAAAACTACCTACAAATCAATGGAACTGCAACGGGTACTAAAATGGCCCCTTCATATGCTAACATCTTCATGGGAAAACTTGAGGGTCAGCTCTTAGCATTGGTTGAGCGTACACCATACCAGTGGGTACACTTTATCGATGATATTGAAATGAAGTGGCAGTATGGAAGAGAAAGTCTGGATGACTTCATATCAAAAGCAAACAACTTCCATCCTTCAATAAAATTCACAGCAGAAATTTCCAACTCAAACCATGTTTTCCTGGACACAACAACCAGACTGGTGGAAAACAAATTACACACAGACAGCTACTCAAAACCAACCGACAAACACCAGTATCTCCTCCCAACCAGCTGTCATCCAAAACACTGCATTAAGAACATTCCATATAGCCAGGCACTGAGGATACGCAGAATTTGCTCCGACGATGAAAGATTCATAGAAAGGTCTGAAGAGCTGGCTAAACATTTAATTTACCGAGGCTACGACAAAGACCTGATTTTGCGGAGGCAATCCAAAGGGCCAAACAAACAAACCGTGATGACCTACTCCGATATGGACAGAAAGAAAAGGTTGATAGGATACCATTTATTCTGACCTATCACCCAGACAATCCCAAAGTAGGTAAAATCATCGCAAACCACTGGCCAACCGTGCAATCGTCAGACATACTAAACCTAATACTTCCAAACAAACCTTTAGTAGCTTACCGGAAACCAAAAAACCTAAAGGACATCCTAGTCATGGCCAAGCTAACGCCAATCGCTAGTCAAAACCAACTTAGTCAATCTGGACCCTGTGGCGATAAAAGATGCAAAACCTGCCAACATATGATAGAGACCAAGACATTCACTAGCACAGTGACTAAAGAAAAACTAAACATGCATGGTCCAAACAAAACGTGCAAAACAGAGAATGTGATTTATCTCATCACATGTAAGATCTTTGGTCTTCAGTACGTCGGAGAAACTGAAAAGCTACACAAAAGGATAATTCTTCATAGATCTGATTGGATGACAAAAAAGCTGTACAGAAGCCCGGTCGCAGAATACTTCTACCCTGGCCACACTTTCAGTGATATAATACTTATCGCTATTGCTAACAACCACAGCTGGAGTTCCGAAACCAGGAAGGAAAAGGAAACATACTGGATACGCCACCTTAGAACATTGAAACCAAGCGGTCTAAACCAAGAAGACTAGAAAATGAAAACTATGCACTAATAGAATTTAACATTTTCTAAATCTTCTTATTATCCTTCAATTTTTACTATAAGAATAACTGGTATAGAATCAAATATCCGGGATATAATCTGCGTTACATATGTACACAAAGTAAAAATAGATGTCGCTTTGGCTTGTAGACTTTTAGGGAATTATTCAACGTTTTCAGTTTCCGCAACTAGTCTATACAAGCTGGTTGTATTTATAGTTTTAGCACATGTGAAGACAGCCATGTAGAGGTTTACAAACACAATGTTTTTGTGTTTATTTGTTTGTCGTAACTATGTTTTGTATTTGCCTTTGAAAAAGACTCATTAAGAGTCGAAAGCGCTTAGGCTAGTTAGTTACTAGTTTTGTACTGTTCGTCGTCAGTTTATTGCACATATATATATATATATATATATATATATATATATATATATATATATATATATATATATATGTTTTGTAATGTTTTTAAACAATTTTTTTCATTCTTCTATCATCCACATGGAATTTTTATTTGCTGTGGTAAGTGTCATGAAATGGTCAATAAAATCATTGAATTTTGTCATCTTTTGCCTGAAATTGAGGTAGGAAGCACATTTTGAAGATTAATTTTGAAAACGTTTAAATACATTTCCTTCCATGAGTTATTGCTTAAACTGATGCCTAGTTGTGCTAGAAATGATGTTTTTCATTGGTTGTTTGGCTCATTGTGTGCAGAAGGGTAAAAGTTGGAGAGGGTTGGGGGGTTGCTTATTGGACCCATCATTTTCAATTCTTGGCCACTTCCTAACTCTCAATGTCCAATTTATCCTACTTTTGTAAAGGTTCAAATGTCTGTGTATATTTCAGACCGGTCTGCCTTAGATCACAAAAATGTAAAATACAGACACAAGATCCAATTTTGACAACTGAAAAATTCTGAGTCCTAAAAATTCAGGTCTCAAAAGATACATTTACTCCTCTGCATTTCATAATCCAAGTAGAAAGTCCAGATTATTTGGTATCATTGTAGAGCTATACCACCCACTTTGGTGTATCTTAAATGACCTTGATGTTACAGAGCTCAGACATAGGGACTGCCTAATCGTGCCCACAGTTGGGATTGGGGTTAAATGAGCTAAGGCAGCAGCATTCAACATAAAAATTAATGGCTTTCTCAGATGCCTTAATTAAGGAACTGACTGTTCATACCCATGTCATTAACTTTTTGATTTGCTTTAAGAAAAAGTATGCATACTGACGAATGGATGTGTCTCAATAGTGTGATGACGAATGGGTTTGTCTCAACAGAGTAATAATGAATGGATGTGTCTCAACAGAATGATGATGAATGTATGTGTCTCGACAGAGTAATGATGAATGAATGTGTCTCAACAGAGTGATGATGAATGGATATGTCTAATAGAGTTAAGAATGATCACAAAATAATATGGGTTAAAATACTCATCTGAAACTGCTTGCATTTGTGCCAGTCACTTAAAATCCATGAGGATCCAAAACTCAGTATTGTTAGTTCCGTTATTAGTGTTTTTTATAAGACCAAATTAAAATATTTTTGTCAATAAACTTCTCTTCTGATTATTAAATACCTCAGGGTTGAAAGTTAAAAAGCATGTGTTTATCACATGGCAAACACATATTTGGGAGGAGCAGACCATATGTTCTTACTTAAATTATGCTGGAGTTTTAGTAAGATCTAAACTTTACTTTGATTTGTGTACAGATCAGTTTTCAAATCTTACCTGCAGATACAGTCCAGGAATAATGCTTCGAAATTCCACTTCAGAATGCCCTTGTTTTGAGGCAAATGAACCATCACTTTATTCCAAATGAACAAAAAAGGCTCATCAGAATACAGTAGAGATGTGTACAGTTGCCCATCCTGGCTACCTGGACCCGCCTGGGTTTTATGATTTTACCAGGTCAGGATCCACACACCTCACCCCCAAGCAGTAGTACAATAATTTTTTTTTAAAAAAATAAAATGTTTTATGGTTGACACAAATTTGTGGTGAAACCAAGCATGGTATAAGCTGACCTGGCCAGGTATTTCCCTACCAAATACCTGGCAAAATTTCCAGATATTTTCTCATCCTTTTTGGATTTTTTTTCCATGCTGAAAGCATTGGAATTTTAATTTGAAAACCCATTAATATCCCAAGTTGAACAGCGAAATATTTGCTTATAAACTAAGGAAAAGTGTTCTGTGCTGTTGGCTGCCTTGTCATACAGGTTTAAAGGGTTATGAAAGGGCCAAAGCAGCCAAAGCTGCTTGCTGCAGTCATCAATTTTCATATAGTGCCTTATGATATTATATAAATAGACATGTTCTGTATTCTTTTCAAAATATATAGTATGAAAATGCCACAAACAAGCTTCATTGTATCAAAATCCATCATTGGAAAGTGGCATACCTTATTAGAACATCATCAAAGATGTAGGTTATACTGCGCCACTTTCTTATTGGATACAACTACCTGGCTCATGCATGTACATACCTCCTGAAGAATGAACTTAACTAGAGTGCATACCATATCAGTGTCAACTGACAGTGGAATATTCTTCTTGAGAGTCAACTTTCAACTTGTGAGACAAGTTTTTATTTTGAACTCGAGAAACTTTTTGATGATGTACATTCAGAAAAAGTCTTTAGTCTATTTAAAAGAATATGATTCATGTTTTTTAAAAAAAGTAAATTATCCTATACTTGAAGAATTTAATATTGTTTACCTTTTTATTTTATGTGTGTACTTGAAATTTTAAGTTTTACTTTCTATGTTTTGGTTCATTTGGAAGAGTTAATCATCATAGTGTTTTTTAATATTACCTTTGCAGTTTTGGAACTTTAATTAATACATTATAGTCAGGATTGTGTTGATGTGCCATTACATCCTGTTTATGCTACATACTATATTCTTGCAACTTTTGCAGGTTAAATTTGCATTACTTTAATTTATTTATTTTACAAAGTTTTTATCAAGATACCAATCTTGGATGAAAACCAGAAAACCCCACATAAACCTCAAGTTATAACTGAGGTTGGTACACATGCTGGAACATGTTATGGAGATCCCATATGGAGAGAGTGTTGTATTTGTATTGAAAATTCTTTCTTTATTATTTCATTGTTCGTAGGAGGAGGCGCATTAAACTCTGGTCATACAGGAGAATATCTGTTGTTCATTCTTTATCCATCCCATAGCACCAGTTATTGCCACTTTTCATACTTTATTTTAAGGATTTCCATGAAACATTACATACCCTTTCTTCTTCCCATGGTTTGGGTGGTTAGAAAAGGCTGGCCATCTTGAAAATCTTGACATCATTACTTAAAACATATTCATTTAGGGTTTTTTCTGTAAGATTTCTTGATAGGGGTGAAATGATACACCACTGCCACATAATAATACAATTCATGATTCACAACCTACGGTATTGTACATTATCGATACAAATATTTTATCTTTTTGTCTTTTCATCTTTAGGTCTCCCTTGGTAGGGTGGTCTCACTGTATATGTGTTGATATATGGTTTGTATTTCTAGCATACAGAGTATAATCAAAAAAAAACTTTTCATAGGCCATTCTCATCCTTGATAAAAAAAGAACATACCAGCTGTTCAGTGTCAGTGATTTTTATTCTGCCTTTTAGACCATTTTAAACTACTCTATTTGATAAGGTGCAGGACTCCTCTAAATCACCATACCTTACTAACATTTTGTTACTAGTTTCATGTCTTCACTTAAATTTGGAAAGTATTACAGTGTTAGCTTCAAAACAAGAAATAGTGCAATTTCTCCTTCAAATATGTTCCTCAATTACATTATAATAAGAATATTAGCTGGTGCCTTGTAAATCTAGCCCTAATAAAAGATGAACATCATCTTCCTGTCTAGAGCCAATAGGCAAAGGGTAATAACTCTTGCCCATTACCTCCCCTTGGCACACCAAGTGTAGCCAGTGTTTAATTTTGTATGATACTGGTCACATTGTACAGTTTATCCTCCAATAATTAAGCCTTTTTTGTGTTTTAATTTAACCATCCAATGTTTCTGTTGAATCTATTGTGTGGACTAATCACTCTGCTACAAGTTGTATCCATGTTTTCAATTAATGCCATATTTGCATGATTTTATTACATTTAGACTTTTTCTTTTTAAGATCACTTCACACCACACTCTCAATGATCACTGCTAAGTCATTACAAGCTAGTGTGGCCATGACTTATTTCACTCACTTCATTTGTAACAAAGTTTTAGTGAGATATTTTTATGATGCATTGCTAATGTATGCTTTGTTTTTCTCTGTGTAATTTCAGTCAAATGGTCAACTACATGTGAATACTTTCAATAGACAAGATCAAAGAATAGTTTGCAAGTTTGGAATGCAACACTGGATTTTTATTTCATTGTTAGTGACGGGGAATAAGTTAGTAGCTTCATGAATTACTAATGTTTTTTACACACACCCCTCATCACACTTCATCCCAAAACCCCAGACCCCACTCTCTGTAATGTCACAAATCTCTTAACCCCCCCTTCCCCACAGTTTCTTGTAATACTGAAAAGTAAATGTATTGTAAATCAATTAACTATACAGACAGAACAACAATCTTGTACATAAAATAGTGTTTAATTAATCAGTTCTGTTTGGCTGGTTAAAAGTTATAAAATTATTTTTAAAAATTTAACTAATTTTAAACAAAGAAAAAATGAATAATAAATCAATCATTTCAGTTCTTACTAACATTGAAGATTGAACAAATCCACAGAAATTCTAATGGTTTAAAATCTGAAGTAAATGAATTTCTTCTCTTCATAGTTATCATTATACCAGGACAAAGTAAGATGCTCCTCCATTGAACAAACAAGAATGCCATTTCTAGATTATTAACACAGTGTATTGGAAGGGATATTCTCCTCAAATCAATCCAATCCACTTTTTCTCCATTATCTACATTTGCTAATATGACCATAATTTCGCTTTGCCTTCTAGCAATGACTCTATTGGTCTGATGCGCTTTGATGGAATTGCTATTTATTTGTGAAGGACTGAGTGACTGCACAGCATGACCAGATGCTAAAGTACACATGGCATATCTTGCAAATTCTCTCATTCAACAAAGATTGATGTGAAGGGCAATAAAGATTTTTGGGAATTGTCTGAAATGTGTTTGCTGATTGAGGTAGAATGTCTTGCATTTTGAGACTGAGTGGCAGATAAGGATGGAAATTTGTGCAAGGTTCCATCTGTTACTCATTCTGGAACTTTAAGCCCTTGAACAAGGGGTAAAGGAAGAGGATAAATTCTGTCTTTTATCACGCTGAAGTATGAGCTTTGTGATTTCAAACAGCACATGTTGTCATTTCACATTCTGAAGCAAGTATTGTCTTGAGCTGACATGGGTGTCACATCAGTTTTGATCTCTACACAATATATCTTGTTCCATGAACTCTGAATTTAATGGATCCATATACTCAGCAATGGTTGGGTAAATGTCTACAATCAACTGTGACTATATTTAAGCCAACATTCTTCTGGCAAATTCAAAGGTTTTCTTCTCTAGCTCAACGTCAGTTGTCTTACCTCGTTCATAAAAATGGCTGCTATAGTTGCCATGAGGTAATATCAATCCACCTAATTCCCTGCTCATTGGCACCATCTTTCTCTCCACTCTGTTACAACGCTTCATCCCAGAGCATTTGTTGCAGTGAAGACAGAGTAAAGATCATATTTCAAGAAATGGTGGATGGCAGTTTTAATGACTTATTGATACCTAGGGTTTTCATCCGGCCCACCATCAACAGCATACATGAGAATCAGATTGACGAATTTATCAAAACCAGTCCTGCTTATGGTATTGAAATCTGTCAGACACTGCAACTTTTGAAAGTCGAATCCAAGACAAAGTGCTGTTGATGTGGAGTGTTTTCTAGATCAGATGGCTATAAACATTAGGCCAGAAAAGTCAACAGTTCTCTGTTTCAAAGACTTGTGATGGATCTTGATGCCAGCATACACCTATGGCATAAGCTTGTGCCAGGCAGCAGCTACACAGTCAAGGTGAGGAGGGCTTACTTTTTACTCAATGAGCATCAACAGTTGACTTTGCTTATTGGCAGCAACCAGACATTTATCATCCTGGCTGACAAAATAAACCTCATCCGGTAAAAGCATTGAAGACAGTTCTTCCAAAAATGTTTTAATGTAATTGAGACAAACTGGACATCAATATATTTTGTGTGATCATTCTGCACTCTAGTTCTGACAATGAACTATGCTTAGGAAGTAGATGAAGGTATAGTCCACTTCAACTTGTATTGAAGCCATCTTTTTTTAAATGCTCTGTTAATTGATCTAAGGTTTTGATACTTCTGTTGACTTTGAACTGTCTTTTTTCATGAGAAGCTGAACCATACATTGCGATATCCAGTATAGTTTAAAATTATAAAAGCAATGGTTGTTCCTCTTCCACTTTTGGTTGACCACATCTGGCCTTGATATTCAGTTTTGTGCACAGTTCAGGATCATCTTCCAATAAATCATTAAGTTTTGATTTTTTTAAATCTTATGCTTTCTCGTATCTTCTTTGATCATCAATCTTTCTCTTTGGTTTCTTTTCTTTTATCTCTAAATTCTACCCATTTGAAAGTAATCCTTGTTTTTGCGATTAAGCAAACCAATGAGATAAGAATTTATTACATCATTTTGGGAATTTAAATGTAATTGAATAGTAGCATTTCTCGGAGTAGAAACCTTTTTGAAACTGATGGTGCTTGTTTTTTTTCAAAAGTTAAGAAGTGATCTATTTTTCATAATTGAAGATTGCCTTGAGCTCTTGCAAAACATGGTTAACTTTTTCAGCCAGATCTCTGTCATTCTTGATACTATTCCACTTCATAATTAGTTCATTTTGGCATATCATTTTGGTCTTTGTAGGATATGCTAGCACATAAGCATTTAATAAAGACTGATATAATTTAATTTAATCCATTGCTATGGGCTGCCGAAAAGTCATGAAAATTAAAACAAATGTAACAATGTACACCTTATATTGTATGATTTCAGTAGTGTAATGTTACTAGTGCCGCACGCTGGCTCAGTCCTCAAATTTGTTCTTCTCTTCCCTCAACTTTTTTTTTAGATTTTTGTAGTTGTTGTAGGGTTTAACGCCATTTTTCAGCACAAGATAGGCTATACATGGCGGCCAGTATTAATGGTGGAGGAAGAACCCTGGAAAACCCAGGGAAGAACTACTGACCCACGAGAAGCTACTTGCAGGCTTTCTCACTTGCCCACGTTAGCAGAGTCTGGACTCAAACTCGCGCATTTTTTAATGTCATCAAGCTTCTAAGACTCTTTGTACTAGTAGGACAATTTAAAATCTAGCACTTCACAACACCACATCAAGAAAACGTTTTCAATTTAAAGGAAAATAAAGCTAATATTTGATATATTTATTCCCTTTAATGTACAGTGTCCCAGTGCGATACAGGGCCCAACCTTGGTGATGCTCAACCAATTACATTTGTTTTTATTCACATAAAATATCATTAAAATATTAAATGTTCACTGTGGACTGAATACCGTCTTTCAACTTAATAAACTTGTGTGTCTTTGATATCAATGGACTGTTGTCAGGATCATGATAACGTGTTACCCTCATGTTATACATTCCTAAAAGCTAAGTTTAATGACCAGTAAGCCTCCAGTTTATTTTGTTTCTAAGTGTGTATTACATTGTATTAAAAAAAGAATAACATAATTTATAACAATAACAGTTTAAGCCAGTTAAAGGTTATAACAGGTTCTTAATATTTCATCTGAGATAACAATAATAATATATAAAAGACATCCACTAAAGAGTTATTTTTTGCGAATAAAAATGAACTGAGGATGCAGATCACAAAATCTTTCTTGTTCTGATATTATTTTAAAAAAGAAACATTCCATGCTCATATTTATTGTGACTTCACATTTCTTAAAAAAATTACCCTCTCACTACACTTTGTCACAAAATATTGACACATCCCCGTCACTGCGTGACATCATATGTGAATGACCTCTAAGCAACCTCAGAGCATAGAAGTCTACCATGGCTACTTTTGTTTATACTATGTATACACCATCTGTAATTTGCAGCATCTGTAATACATGGTCGGAGGAAGTTTGGGCTACCATATTAGCTAGTTAGTCATATGTTGATTTGCTATTTAGTCGCATTCTGATTTGCTAATCTGTTTTCTCTTCCTGTTGTCGTTGCAGGAGAAATGTTTACTAAATCCATGTAATGCATGTCCAGGCCAATAGTCCATTCAGCATTGAGAGGAAGGAAAGATGGAATAAATCAAGAAATACAACCTATGCTTCGTTGTTGGTGATACTGACTCATTGGGGATTATTCCCTAATTTTAGGCAGCCCAGTGGGTGTAAGTCCCCCACACGACTGTGTGTGGCCTTCGGGCCTTTGAGTCGAGAAGCATGGGGTTCATACCAGATCAATTGTATCCAGCTCCTGATACCACTGCACCGTTACTGTCAATCAAACCATCATAGACTGCCAGTACAGATCTTTTGAGAAGGCCAAATAGTTCATTTGCACTTCTGACTCACTAGTGGAGTGTTTCCCAATTTAAGGCAGCCCAGCCCCCCCCCTGCATGCCGAAACATGTCATAATCAAACCACACCATTGCCGGCCATCACTGGACTGTCTGGCTCCTCCAGCATGGGAACCTTTTCATTGAATCGGTCCAGTCAACTATGATTTATGGGGTTCTTGATGACAGATCCATTCGTCTAACGACACTGTCTGCAACATGCACTTCCAGTAAGAAATCTGTCCATCTAGGCCTTTGGAGCAGCTGGTATTGGTGATAGCCTGACCATCATCTGTGCTGCCAACTTCCAGGCTGACCAATTGCCAGGCAAGCAAGCCTGCAATCCTGATAGTGTCAGACTTCCATATGTTCACTGCTTGTTCACAAGGGAGAGCTAGTGATGTTTTCTTTGGGATGGAATTGAGTCTTCATGCCACCAGGTATGTCTTTTCCATAGCTGCAAGTAGACCCAGATTGGGCCTTGATTGACAATGGGTGCAACAAAACTATCCTTCACATGATACTCAGATCTGACCATGGAATGGACTGAACTTTAGCTTTCAAGTCGCCATCAAGGACATTTATAAGGTGTTGGTTACTTCAGAATGCCCTCCAACCCAACACTACACTAAAGAATTGGTAATCTTGACAAGGAGGAAGAGATGCCATCCTCCTGGTTCCTTCCCTAGTTGGCCAGACTTAAGGTGACAGACACCTCCAGTACTGATCTCCTGGCACTTGACAAGAATATAGCAGCAGTCCACATGACTGCTTGTCTCTTTCATAAGGCAAATAGATGTGCTCCATGCTTGTCATAGCTGGTTTTGAATCTTGTTATATTGTTATTGTTATTGTTGTAGGGTTTAACACCATTTTTCAGCACAATATAGGCTATACTTGGTGGCCAGTATTAATGGTTGAGGAAGACCCCTAGAAAACCCAGGGAAGAACCACCGACCTACTAGAAACTACTGGCAGACTTTCTCACTTACCCACGTTAGCCAAGCCTGGACTCGAACTCACTCAGACAGAGGTGAGATGGCAGTGTTCCATAACGGTCAGTGCTTTAGACCACTCGGCCACTTGTTATACCTTTTTCATTGTTGAATTTGACCCTATTTGCGCCATTCAGACTTGACATAGATACTTGACAATAGAAATGATTGGGAGGCGATGGCCAGCATTAATAGGGCTATCACCAGGGCTGCTCACCATACCATAGCCAATACTTTGAATTCGGCCAATTTACTCCAGTTACAACATGTCACATGTCTGAATTCGTTATTGCTCAGAACTTGCAATTTCCTCTCCTTCTGGACAACCTTGTTTATGTTACCATTGTGCCCGAGGAAGAAATGGGGAAGTTCGGAGGCAGGTAGCTGACGAACTGCTGCTTCCCCTCACCCTTCAACCCACACAGGCATTTGGAACCACTCAGCCCCCACCAGTGTGAAGGGATGTTAATCAGCATCAGGTCAGAGTATCTTCTCAGTTTGATGTGCTCCAATATCAATCTTACCAATTTTTCAGATCCCTATCCACCCCATGTCATGAATATTTTTCTCCATTTTGCTTACCACGACACAGTTAATCAGTTCAGAGTTGTCCCTTGAGCCTCAATATCAGCCCTTGGTTATCACTGAGATTATGGATTACACCGTCACTCTGTTCCAGTCAATATCTTCTACATACAATGATGGCAGTGTCCCTGGCTGACATCCTCCAGAAGGTAAGTTCTTTTTTCCCCATGGCAGGAATGACCTCCTCTCTTGTTTAGGTTCTTCCAGGGTTTCTAGTGAACTGGGTAAAGTCAGACCTCCATCCCAGACCTTTGTCCATCTGAATATGGAATTTTTAACCAACTGGAATCTGATGAGACTACCTCATGTTCAGGGAATCAAAATTATTACTCGTTATTGGATAAGTATTCTCGGAGAAACATTATTTAAAAATTAGCTTTCCTTGCACAGGGAAAATCATATTTAGAACAAGTATAGTAATGGAAGCAGAGATGATTGACAACCAGATCCTTCACATTGTGCTTCCTGCAGGTGCCAAAATTCTACCATCGACACACTGTTTTCTGTTGAGTGGAAAAGGAAATAATTAAAAACATCCACCCTCTTCTACAAATTAACAAGATGACTAACTTGAGTTTGGAGGTCAATACTTTTGGTGTTACATACAGTGAATAAGTTACAGTTAATTTTGATTTGTGGTTATTGTTGTATTCTGGACTTGGACAAACAGTAATCACCAATCAGAATTGATTGTAACTTGTTTCACTGCATGACCTACTGGAAATTTAGCCCTCATGCTCAATATAAGTAGACTTGACATAACACAATGGCAAATCGGACCCCTTGCCAATCCTGTACTCATTCTATGGATCCCGTCGCCATACTAGTTCACTAATTACATGTATCGGCACAAAAGGAGACATTCCAAACTTATTCTTGATGTACAATGGAAGGACTTGGGCAATCATTTTGTGTCAATCTTATCATTGTTTTGTATCCATTTAGATCAAGTTTGGTGTCTCACACAGCGAATAATTCACAGTTCTGATTGGTGGTTATTGTTATACTCTGGACATTAAGAACAAACTAACCACCCATCAGAATTGAATGTAACATATTGCACTGCATTACCTACCAGAAGTGTAGCCCTCATGTTCAATACAAGTAGACAAGATATGACACAATAGTGAAACTTTGTGAAAAAGTGGTTATTAAATAATAAGTAAAGTACTTAAATTAAACATGGTGAAGAAATCTGGAATGCCTTCCTTATGATTATATATTGTAACAGTTGGAATTTTTCTGGTCTTTACAACAATTGACGAGAGTTTGTGAAACACTATGATCTACAAAGCTTAAGATGACTACACTAAACAATATTTTTAAAATTTTGTTTTGCTTTTCTAACATAGACATTCTTTTGTAGATAGGAATAAAAAAGTTCCAGTTAAGACTAATATGAAGCTGAATACATTAATTGTCTTATGACAATATTAAAGATGCATTTGCAGGTTTGACATAAGATGTTTCTTAGATTGTCGGCAGTTGCAGAGACAATATTTGATTACTGGAGATGGTATTTAATAGATGTCATCAATTCTAATAGAAAACACTTGATTTCATTTGATTGCTGACTGTGCGTAACCTTTGTATGATGCTGTAGTTTATAACTCACTGAGTATGTGCAGGATAGAACCTATATAACACACCCATATTAAGGGTGATATCAGTTACCATAGCAACAGATTTTGGATAAATTTTCAGTCAAATATTTTCTCCTGATGATAATTTTACAAAAGTAATTACACACTTTTACTGCAAAAAATTATCATTTTGCATAGATTTCTAGTCTCAAGACAAGTTAGAGTTTTCCAACACTTTTCAAAGTTCTCCAACATCCAATGCTATTCCAACAGTCCTCCAGTTTTCCAGCAAAATTCCAATATTACTTAGGACATGTGAAAGTTTGAGACAAAACAAAACACAGACAACAATGTCTCTAGCTCATATCCCTTGGGTATGTACAGCTGGACGTAACTGTCAGTTTTAACAGTCACTATAGCAATACATGGGCGTCTGCTTAAATTTAAATTTCTGATCTATAATTTATTCAGTATTTATTTTGGAATTATTTTTTATCATATTAACAATTTTGCTACTTAAAGAATTTTAAGATACATATAGCTAATACTGTAATTTCAGTACAAACATACCATTCTTTTACTAGTGTAGATAATGTGCAGGTACATGAAACTAATCTCATATCATACCTATTGGTTATATAAATGTATCATTGAATCTATGTATTAATCTTCAAATATCATACTTTCTTTGACAGTCTAATGTTCTTGTGTGTCTTCGTCAGGCAAACATAATTTTCCTCAAGATGTCACGCCAAACACCAATTGCAAGTAGTTTAGAATGTTGTTCAAGGGACAACTCTTTAGCTACCAGAAGCAGACATCTGACAGGTTGTCTCCCCTGATATGTTGCAGTTTTTGAATTATTATTATCTCCAATAATTTTAAGTGATTAAGTTGTTTTCTCCCAAAGATTGCCAAATATATAAATAAAGAGAATCCTCTCAGTTGTAACCTTCCCACATATTCATTAAGGAATGATAAACTAAGAAGAACTCGAGTCACACATACAAACAGTTGGCAATATTTTTTCCAGCACATCAGGAATTGGGCCACAATTAATAGTTCCGGTTCAGTACACACATAGTATCAGTATATTTTTATAGCATTTTTTTTCTGTCTTTTTTTGGTGGTAATACAAGAATTAGTATTAGACATTCTTGGTATGGGTTTTGTTTATTCTTTAGAATATGAGCTCATGGTGTAGTTGTCTGTGTGTGTTTTGGCTACAGGGTACAGTGAGTAATAGGGCCTTGGTGATAATCCGGAAGTGAAATCTATGTTCCATTACATGTTGGTTTGTTTACAGTCCAGCCTTTAAAAAAACTGTTGGTGAACTTTTGAAAAGAACTTGAAATCATTTACAAACTACAGGTATTGGGTTGGATAGTTAATTTTGATTTCTAACAAAGCTTCAGTACGTGAAATCAAAGCTTCAGAACGTGAAATCATTTTTTGCAGGTATTTTAAGATTAAAATATGATTTGCATTGATTGTCACACAGTGGAAAGTTTGTTACTAAGAAACATATAGTAAAATCAATTGTGTTCTGTATCTATCTGTTACTGCAAGCAAGAAAAAATGTTAACAGTACAAGAAAAATACCCATTGTCAAACCACTGTGAAGTATTTACATGAATCTAGGTCATTGCTGATTATTCAATTTATTGCTAAATAACTATTTTATTTTTATTTTGCATCTTGAATAAATGTATACTGTGTGCATACAAAGGTCCGACTTTGTCATACTTTTGATTTAGGTTATTGTACAAGATTTCTTAAACAAATAACATGTCAGTTTTGTCTTGAGTTGTATTTAAAAGCACAAAAGAAATAAAATACCTAATGATCTAAAAACATTATGATATGTTATCAGTGGCTGAGCATGCTGGTAGAATGAAATAATTAACTTGAAATTGATGGAGGGGGGAGCCGATTTCAAACCACCAGACTTAATCACCTTGTTTTTACTAATTTTTTGAAGGCAAGTAGGTGTTTTCAGCGGTTTTTCATTCTTACTGTCAAATATGTACATGTGCAAGCTGCAGCTGTCTCAGATAAATGCACAATTTAAAAGAATGACTATGGTACTAATGGTACTAATTATTTATAACTGCTGAAGATTAAAGAAACTTGTATATGGTAACTGCATGAATCGTTTTGTATCTTTTCTTGACCTCTTTTATTGATGTGGAACAAATATTTCAATTATTAATTTCACCCCAGCTTCTTATAAACCCTATCTTAAAATGGTGCCAATCTGACATCTGGAAAATCATAATTAATACTTCTAAAGAGATAGCCATATGGACAATTATTTTCACTAAAATATTTATGATATCTAGTTGGTCATAAATGAAGGTGGTTCCAATCTTACATATGATAAATGCTGCCATGGCAGTCATCTTGAGAAACATAACTTCAACAAATGCAAAGTCATACTGATATGAGGTTTTCACAAAAAGATTTTTTGTGATTTCTTAGTTTTTAATTAAAATTATGCTGATGATATTAAATCCAGAATTTTTGTTATGATTACCATCTGGAAAGTCTTTACTGCTCAAGGACATCAGATGTGGTTTCAACACTTGACAGCTAACAAGTAATGGTTTTATCTTGGATTCCAGGAAATTCTTTTTTGTCAGTAGAGCATCAGCTCCATAAGAGACTTTTGTTTTCTTTAATTGGGATACACATGTTTGTTACTATTTTGAGAGTAGGAGTAGTAAATGTTGACCTCTACAGAGCCTTAATTACTACTGAAGCTTTGTTAGAAATCAAAATTAACTATCCAGCCCAATACCCGTAGTTTGTACTTCAAACAGAAATAGTCGTTATCTATTCATTTTGTTTGAAGCTAGAGATGCAAAATGCAAGTTCTTGAGTTAGGCATATTATCTCATTATGATCATTTGAAATCGTGAAATTCAAGAAAGTATAGAATTGTCAATATTTGGTTAACAGGTCTCATTCAAATGTTTTGAGGCTTGTTTTGTCATCTCAGTCTGGATTGTCACATCTTGCCTTGTATCTTTCCATTAAATATTTTATTTTTTCACTGGACATGGGTCAGCCAAAAGAGTTGGTTTTGTATAAAGTGTTAGAGGAGTAAAAGAAAGTAACCAGAGTTGTATGCCAATGGTAGAAATAAATGACGGAGAATTATACCTTTTTATCTATTACCTGTTCCACGTCTGTCTAAAAACTACACACTTTCAAAATGTTTTTCAGAAGAAGTAACATGCTAAGTCTTTGTTCATTATCTCTGAAGATATCAGACATCAAAGGCAGACATGCTTATTGTTTTTATTAAGTTTTACAACATGTATAGTTATCAGTATTCAATAACAACAAATTGAAAAGTACCTTTGTGGTAAGTTATTCAGTACTAGACATATTACAAACACGTTAGTCTATAATTGCTTCAAATATCTGTGCTGTACAGATACAAGCAATGATATCTGTTCTGTACGTATCCTCAAATACACAATCTCTCTGTCATACAAGCAATAATATTTGTTCAGTACATATCTTCAATCTTTGTCACATAAGCAATGACACAAGTTTTTTAATATCTTTATGCAATCTGTCTTATAACTAGTGATTTTTTAAGATATCCTCATCTTTACAATCTGTCTTGTAAGAAATGATATGCTTATTATTAGACTATGTCTGTCATGAAAGCAATATCAGATTTTATTGATATATCTTAAACAATACAAACTCAGGCATGTAAGCAACAATATTTGTTTTTAATATCTTCACACGGCCATACAACCAATGATATCAGTTTTTGACATATTTTCAACTAGAGTCTCTTGCATAAGCAACAATAAGTCTTTTCATATTTTCAGCTACAGTCTCAGTCATATAAACAGTAATATCAATATTTTACATATTGTCAACTTCACAATGTGTGTAAGACAAGCAGTGATCTCAATGTTTTACATATTGTCAACTTCACAATGTGTGTAAGACAAGCAGTGATCTCAATGTTTTACATATTGTCAACTTCACAATGTGTGTAAGACAAGCAGTGATCTCAATGTTTTACATATTGTCAACTTCACAATGTGTGTAAGACAAGCAGTGATCTCAATGTTTTACATATTGTCAACTTCACAATGTGTGTAAGACAAGCAGTGATCTCAATGTTTTACATATTGTCAACTTCACAATGTGTGTAAGACAAGCAGTGATCTCAATGTTTTACATATTGTCAACTTCACAATGTGTGTAAGACAAGCAGTGATCTCAATGTTTTACATATTGTCAACTTCACAATGTGTGTAAGACAAGCAGTGATCTCAATGTTTTACATATTGTCAACTTCACAATGTGTGTAAGACAAGCAGTGATCTCAATGTTTTACATATTGTCAACTTCACAATGTGTGTAAGACAAGCAGTGATCTCAATGTTTTACATATTGTCAACTTCACAATGTGTGTAAGACAAGCAGTGATCTCAATGTTTTACATATTGTCAACTTCACAATGTGTGTAAGACAAGCAGTGATCTCAATGTTTTACATATTGTCAACTTCACAATGTGTGTAAGACAAGCAGTGATCTCAATGTTTTACATATTGTCAACTTCACAATGTGTGTAAGACAAGCAGTAATATCAATATTTTACATATTGTCAACTTCACAATGTGTGTAAGACAAGCAGTGATCTCAATGTTTTACATATTGTCAACTTCACAATGTGTGTAAGACAAGCAGTGATCTCAATGTTTTACATATTGTCAACTTCACAATGTGTGTAAGACAAGCAGTGATCTCAATGTTTTACATATTGTCAACTTCACAATGTGTGTAAGACAAGCAGTGATCTCAATGTTTTACATATTGTCAACTTCACAATGTGTGTAAGACAAGCAGTGATCTCAATGTTTTACATATTGTCAACTTCACAATGTGTGTAAGACAAGCAGTGATCTCAATGTTTTACATATTGTCAACTTCACAATGTGTGTAAGACAAGCAGTGATCTCAATGTTTTACATATTGTCAACTTCACAATGTGTGTAAGACAAGCAGTAATATCAATGTTTTACATATTGTCAACTTCACAATCTGTGTAAGACAAGCAGTGATCTCAATGTTTCACACATTGTCAACTTCACAATCTGTGTAAGACAAGCAGTGATCTCAATGTTTCACACATTGTCAACTTCACAATCTGTGTAAGACAAGCAGTGATCTCAATGTTTTACATATTGCCAACTTCACAATCTGTGTAAGACAAGCAGTGATCTCAATATTTTACATATTGTCAACTTCACAATCTGTGTAAGACAAGCAGTGATTTCTATGTTTTACATATTGTCAACTTCACTATCTGTCAGATAAGCAGTGGTCTCAATGTTTTACATACTGTCAACTTCACAATCTGTCAGACAAGCAGTGATCTCAATGTTTTACTTATTGTCAACTTCACTATCTGTCCAATAAGCAGTGGTCTCAATGTTTTACATACTGTCAACTTCACAATCTGTCAGACAAGCAGTGATCTCAATGTTTTACTTATTGTCAACTTCACTATCTGTCAGATAAGCAGTGGTCTCAATGTTTTACATACTGTCAACTTCACAATCTGTCAGACAAGCAGTGATCTCAATGCTTTACATATATTCAGCTTCACAATCTCTATTTCATATAATCAATGGTAGAAATTACATTTTTTTTCTCATCATATCATGATGCCAATCCATGGCATCAATATAACATTCCTGGGCAGTAAATATCAACCAGTATTCTATGTTTACTTTGAGCCAACTTATGTACAAGTTGTGTCAGCTACTAAGGCTGTACTAGTGTGAAATACTACATTCAGGTATTACTAGTATGATTAAATACATTATGCCAACTAAAGAATAAAATTATGGCTGTATTTATAATGTATTTTGACCATGGACTTTTTATTTTTAATTTTAGAGAGAAGAATATATAGAAAGTACATACTAACTGAATCTAATACCACAAAAATGTTTATGTTATGAGCCTCGTTTTTCTGCTATGCTGTTACTATAGATCTCTATCTTACAAGCACATGATCAATTACAAATAAACATGAAATTGTATTTTCTGCCTTTGAGGACAAATAATATATTCATCTTAATACTGACCTAAAATGTTGTACCATATTCACCTGTGTAAAAGTTTAGTTCCACTGCAGTCTGCACAGACCCAAGAATACCATTGCATAATGCGCTGACAGATCTGGGTCAGTGCAGTTTATTAGGAGTAATCAATAGAAAAACAAAGAGACCCTGGTACGCCATTGTATTATATGACAGCATATCAGAGTCTATGTTTCTTGCAGCTGGAATCAACTTGTAAATGAGTATAGTAGTTCATTGGACATTAATGGGAAATGAAGACTTTAGTAGAAGTCATTTTCTTCTTATAACTCAACTACCATATATAACTGTTTATAAGTCTGATTGCAAGCAATGTAGAATGTGAACTTCCATCACATAATGAACTGACATATCACGAACTGTGTTAATGTGTTTTACTAATTGCTTATAACACACTACATAAATCCAGATCTGACTTTGCATTTTATAATGATATCGGATCAATGCAGTTTACAGTTGGACTCTACTTGTGAGTATATACAGTTTTTATTTCTTTTCCCTTTTTGAAAAAAGATATTTTAGAAAACCAAAATGCTGCATTTCACTGTCTGACAAAGAAAAAGACAGATTTTAGTTTCAATTTTCATGTAAAGATTCAACTTTATTCAAACTACATGAATGCATTGGGATTAACTATTTTCCTGTGCTGTACTGAGCTTATATCTAATTTTAACTATGCCCCCTATCAAGTAATGTTAATTTTATTTTTTAGTGGTTCAAACATTGTAAACATTTTTTTCATTGCAGGATTCTTAATCAGATTCATGTTAAGTCAACCATGAAGCCTCATTTCAGATTCATGTTAAGTCAACCATGAAGCCTCATTTCAGATTAATGTTAAGTCAACCATGAAGCCTCATTCTGATGAATTAGTTGATAAATTCAAAACTTTTATTACAAAAAAGTTGTTTACCGGCTTGTTGCCGTAGAACTGGTGTTAAAGCTCTCATCTCATTTATTTCATTATTTCGTCTTCTTTGTTATGCTAATGTTATTTTGCTTGTCTCTTTTACTTCACTCTGCTAGTATTTACAAAACAAGTTTCTTACAGATCTGTTAGAGTTGTAGATTGCCAGGTAGCTGTTTTTGACATTTGACAATTAAAACATCTGGGTACACAGACACTTGTAACTTTTGGGGTGTGTGGATGGATTGTAATTTTGTTGGGTTTTGGGGGTTTGTAATTTTATTGGGTTTTTTTTTTTTTTAAATGTTGTTGGGTTTTGGGGTTTTTGTAATTTTGTTGGGGGGTGGGTCATTCACCCAGACATTTCCTCCAAGATTTTAAATTCTCCTATTCAGAATTAAATTGGCATGGTTAATTATGCAGACATTTCCTCTTATTAATTTGCTTGTATTCACTTTAACACTCTCCTGCTTAGTGCAAACCTTCTTAATCTCATCTCAGTTTCCTTGTATTCATTTTCCGATTATTCTGGTCAATAAAACTGGCTGCAAAACTAACTTTCTGTCATCTCACAACACATGATCCATAGTTTAACAACACAAGTAATAAAATTAAATTAAAGCCAGATATATTCCCTTTGTCATCAGCTTTCTGTAGCGCAAGTTTTCCTACATTTTCTTTGGTAATTCTCATATTGGCACATTTTTAATGCCTTGACCACACTGCAGTAGCTGGATTCATCCTTAAGAACTGAAAATAGAATACAGTAATGCTTTTTGGGTACAGTATGTCATTAATAAGTATGTGAGTTAAAAAAAATGAAGTAATTGGTATGAATCAAATTGAAGGATTGAGCAAGAAATGATTTGTATATGCTTTGTCTCTGTCCATCTGCCTGTTCATTATTTTATTTCTGTACAACAACTCAATTTGTCCACCATCTACCATTACCAAACTTTGTAAACAACTTGCATTTTTGGAACGGAAATGGGTGTCTTTCAGTTTTTTAGTTCAGATGTCATTGTCAGTAACTGAAAGAAAGAAGGAAAATGGTCTCTGCAAACCAAATATCCCCCAAACATTAATTCTACATTACAGACCTAGATCAGACTTTGTGAATGGCTTGCATTTCGATTGGGGGGCAATGGTCAAGGTTACTGTGACATAAAGAAGATGGGTAGTTTCTGTACAATAACTTTAGTTCTACATCACTGGTGTGGAGAAAATACTGTGGATGGTTAACACCTAGGGCAAGGTGAAAACTTTTTTCAAGGTTATGAATTGTTTCTTCACAAAATTTAAGTTCTCAATTATGTACAGACACCCAAGTTTGTGGATGTCAAACTTCGTTGATGACTTGCACTTAAGGCATGTTTAAAGGTCAAAAGTCCTGACCATTGTAAGTCTAGCATAGAGTTTTTATCTTAAGACTTAATATTATGCATTACTAATGCCTAGGATTGTACTATACCATTGACTTTATATGTTCTTTCCTTTAATAGATCAAAAATGTAACCACATGAAAATCATCAACGAAATTGTGTTTACCCACCTATCTTGCATGATTAGTTGTTCGTTTTATTATTTTTGTCAAGGGAAATTAATATTTTTACACAATTTTCAAACCAGTTCAAAATTGTTCAGTCCAAATTAGATGCAAAAATTGGATTAAATTCCCTTGCTGATATCATCAGACTGGACAGGTAGTGTATTTTCAAGGTACATTAATAACATGAAGGTTATATAGTGCCAACGCAGGTAAAGAAGGGCACTCCACAGTAACTCACCTGGTAGTGTTAATTGAATTGACAACCTTATTGCATTATCCACTTTGGCACAGGGACTCCACAGACTGGGTGGATTTGTCAAACAAAACATGGAATTCTAATTGAATGATTAATTGCATGTAAAATATACTTGATAACTGAATTTCATTACCATTTAGCAATATGTTGTTTTTTTTAGTTATTGTTGTTTTCCTCAGATAAAGCAGTGAATTCATATTTATCAATTACAAAAAGCATTAATTCAACTATACTCAGTTTCAGAAAGCATCAATTCAACTGAACTTAATTACAACAAGCATTAATAAAACTACTCAGTTTCATAAAGCATCAATTCAACTGTACTTAATTACAACAAGCATTAATAAAACTGTACTTGAACAACAATTTGCCTGATTATTTGCCAAATACAAGTTTGTGTGGATTTTGCATGTTTCTTTATCAAGTCACTTAGGAAAACATGGCTCAAAATGCAATATAATGTGATGTTGCAACAAATTACAATGTACAAGCATACTTACCATCGGGACATTTTATTGTATTGCAGCGTTTAAACACTTTGGGTACGTCAACACTATCACAACTTCCATGAGGTGCACGGGCTCCCGACTTGGCCCATATACAGTTCAACATTCTTGTCTTGTAACCCTTTTTGCCACATTCACCCACACACTGAAAGCAGAGTAATGTTTGATAATTTCAGTAGCTACAGAATAAATAGGCTCTCACAGAATATAGCATCTTCACTCCCGTAATGCAGTACATGCATACCATATTCGTATAATATGCCCCACTAGACTCTCACCCCCGCCACGACAGTGGTAAAGAAATCTGGTCATCCTTGTTTGTTCATTGCAATCTGGTTAAGATTTGCGTTTATATCATTTCAGTCATTCTGGTAGGGATAACTATGTACCATGAACATAATCTACTAAAACAGAAGCATTTTTGTTTGTAGCAACACATTTTAATGAAATGGCCATCAAAGGGACAGACAGCCTGCTGGCTGAAAAGAATTTCTAGGAATTAAAGATAAGACCATTTCTTCCTTTTAACTGAAGAAACAATCTTTGATATCCTTAAGCAATAACAACGTTTTCAAGATTGAAGCTGTGAGCGACATTTTTGATGTCAGCTTGGACCATTTTAATTTAACAGCATCATAAGAACTCCTGTGGAAACTCCATGCTGATATGACTTTTCGGGGTTTTTTTTCGGTTTTGGAGGATTTAGATTTTTAGATTTAGATTTTTAATGTGGCTTTAACAATTTTTCAGTCATATCGTTACGATGTCTGCAGTGTGACAGTTTATAGTGATGTATAGCACTAGGACACCATGCCAACAACATGTGGCATAATGTTCCACCCAGAGACATTATCCTGACACCAAACCTACCAGTCCTAACACTAACCTTTTAATGCTGAGCGTCAAGCGAGGCAGCTGTTAGTGATATTTTTAAAGTCCTTGGTATGACTCGACCGCGGAATGAACCCACGACCTCCCTTATCCAAGACAGACGCTCTAACCACTAGGCCACCGGATCGGTTGATTCTACAGGAGCAATAATACCAAAGATTTTCAATATGGATCTGATATCCGAGTGCCACCATGTTTATTTAGTACCAGCTCAACATCAAAAGGATTCTTTTAGTGAAACCACAATATCGATATAACCAGTCATCTTGGAGAAACAGTTGAAACAAGATTTTCAAGATCGCCATTGTGGAAGTTGGTGGGGTATATTTTCATGCAAGTCCAACCAGGCATAACAACTTAGTGCAAACCCTATGCCAATGTGACCATTCATTCATGAGAAATAGTTACAAGATATTCAAGATGGCCACTAGCAGCCATACTGGAGAACATACCGACACCACTTTTAGTTAGGACTAGGTATATTAACCTTTTTTTGTGAAACCCATATGTTGATATTGATATGAATTCAGGAGAAGTACCAATAACATGGTTTTCAAAATAGCCTCTGAGGTGACTGTATTGAATGCATGAGCGGCATAATTTTCATTTAGGATCAACTAAATGAAATAGTGGCGCAAGTCTGGTGGCATTGTTCTTGAAAAGTGTTTCTACCAATACACACAAGGTCAATGCTTCTTAGTGACGCCCCTACTTTACTATATTTTTCCCAACCAAATCATACCTGGCTAAAAATTAAAATCAGATTAGATATTTAGTTACATATACAGTTCCCTTAAGATTAGGGAAAAAACAAAAAGTATAAGAAATATACACTGTGCTGGAAGAAAAACATTTTGAATACAAGTTAACTTTACCTTCTTTGGGATTTAGCAACGGTCACGGCGTCCTATTATTACTACTAAATAGTTGCTCTTTTTAATTCTTCTTATTAGAGAATTAGGGCTCTGGTTGGCCATGTTTTCTAAAGCATTCACCTTTACAGATCACCAACATCTCATATGTCTGCATGGGTTCGAGTCTCAGGCTTGGCCAATGTGGGTATGTGAGAAAACCTGCAGTAGGTTTTTATGAATTGGTGGTTTTTCCCGTGATTTTTCCGGGTTCTTCCTCCACAAGTTATATTGGCCACCATGTATATCCTATCATGTGATAAACCCAAAACAAGAACAACATTAACTAATTAATATAAGGTGAAAACCATGAGGTCATATAATTTTTACTTTTAAGTGTCGTATGATGAAAACGCAAGTGGTTTTTAATACTAACAGGGCTGCCAACTTTAATTTATCCCTTAAGAAAAAGGCTTTTTCTAAAGTCCTGCAGATCAACCAGACTGTTGGGGAGAGTGAAATAGTTAAATAATCCAAAGAAATCATTATCTCTGACATGGCAAATTAGGTGGTCAATACCAACAAGGCTTTCAAGTTGAGTACATTTTATGAAGAAAACTCAACACTGCTCGCATTAACCATGCTCATTTCAAACGAAAATCTTACGTTGGAAATATTGTGATATTTCTGTAAATGTTTCCATACAATAGCCAATTGAACAATTTTTCTTTGTCACAATAGCAACATGTACAGATTTTCTTCACATTATTGGTAGGAACAATAATCAGAAGATTCTTAGACTTGTGCTAAGTTAAAAACAAGCACATGCATATGAAAAGAATCCAAGTCTAAAAGGATGGAAAATGAAGCTTTTAAAACATTAAAGAAACATTAAGTTCATAAGATCTCCATATAAAATCGATTGTAAATCTGAAAATTTCTAAGTAGGACATCGGCAATGAAAAAAACTGACCAATAAAGCAGCATTCTGTAACATTATTAGTTTTAAAAAGAGTCATGCATAGTTCAAGTCACTTGATCAAAATTAAAAAGTGTTTTGTAATTCTAAATCAAGGTTAGAGAAGCTGAGCATGTAAAGTGCGATTATGTAATGACTGAAAAAAACCTGCGATAAGTGGTTTGAGGTCTGTCAGAAATTTGATTTGTAATGACTGAACTGCTGGAGACATGGTGACACTTTGGCGCAAGGTCATATTTTTATAATATTTATTGATTTCCTACCTCAGACCATTTTGAAGCATTCCAGACTGCTGTACAATTTCTGTTCAAACAATCTTTGATACTGTCTGGAGGAAATCCAAGAGCAGAGCAGTGCTTGGAACCAAGGGCTGTCCCATTAAACTCTAATATACACTCCACGGTACGATGCTGTATTGAAAAGAGGTTCCTCACGCATTCCGTGTCAGAACACTGTACAAGCATAAAAACAGTGAGACATGATATACATCTATTACAGTAAATAATAAACTCGAATTAATAGTAATAATTCTTAATATTATAAGAACTGAGCATCATTTAAGTGGTATTTCCATTTAATATTTACAGATTTAATATGGTCTTGTACTAAATGAAACTTTTAGGATGAGGACTAAGGTTGAAAGTACAGGTTTGCTGAACCATAAGAAAACTTTAATACAAGGTCACATAAGTCTTAGGATTTACTTAAATCTGGTTGTAAGGAAGGCGAAAAAATCATGAACCAGAATGCTAGGAAAAAGGCAAACTAACTGATGAAAGACGTGACAACAGAGAAAGTGGAGAATAACCATGATTCAGGACAAGGTTAGTAAGAGTCACACAAAAGATATAAAGGTTCTTAACAGATGGACAGAGCATTATAACCATGAGAATTCTTGAAACCAAGCCGTACCAAACTTCCCACTGACCACAACAAAGGCTGAACACCCGATCCTCAGGGACGATGTAGAGGCTACAGTGAAGACACTAAAGAAATGGAAGTCAGCTGGGGTTGACATTATACAAGCAGAACTTGTTCAAACAGGAGGAACCTCCAGAATAGATGTCCCCACAAAAATCTACAACAAAATCTGACAAACGGGAGAATGGTTCATGCCATGTTCCCAATCTCTGATCATCAGTCTTCCTAAGAAAGGGAATCTGCAGCTGCGACAGATGTACCGAACAATATTCCTTATCAGTCACACAAGCATGCCAGATGTACCGAACAATATTCCTCATCAGTCACACAAGTAGGCCAGATGTACCGAACAATATTCCTTATCAGTCACACAAGCACGCCAGATGTACCGAACAATATTTCTCATCAGTCACACAAGCACGCCAGATGTACCGAACAATATTCCTTATCAGTCACACAAGCACGCCAGATGTACCGAACAATATTCTTTATCAGTCACACAAGTAGGCCATATGTACCGAACAATATTCCTTATCAGTCACACAAGTACGCCAGATGTACCGAACAATATTCCTTATCAGTCACACAAGTAGGCCAGATGTACCGAACAATATTCCTTATCAGTCACACAAGCACGCCAGATGTACCGAACAATATTCCTTATAAAGTCACACAAGCACGCCAGATGTACCGAACAATATTCCTTATAAAGTCACACAAGTACGCCAGATGTACCGAACAATATTCCTTATCAGTCACACAAGCACGCCAGATGTACCGAACAATATTCCTCATCAGTCACACAAGCACGCCAGATGTACCGAACAATATTCCTCATCAGTCACAGAAGCACGCCAGATGTACCGAACAATATTCTTTATCAGTCACACAAGCATGCCAGATGTACCGAACAATATTCCATATCAGTCACACAAGCACACCAGATGTACCGAACAATATTCCTCATCAGTCACACAAGTACGCCAGATGTACCGAACAATATTCTTTATCAGTCACACAAGCACGCCAGATGTACCGAACAATATTCCTTATCAGTCAAACAAGCACGCCAGATGTACCGAACAATATTCCTTATCAGCCACACAAGCGTGCCAGATGTACCGAACAATATTCCTTATCAGTCACACAAGCAGGACAGATGGACCGAACAATATTCCTCATCAGTCACGCAAGTACGCCAGATGTACCGAACAATATTCCTTATCAGTCACACAAGCAGGACAGATGGACCGAACAATATTCCTCATCAGTCACACAAGTACGCCAGATGTACCGAACAATAGTCATCAGTCACACAAGTACGCCAGATGTACCGAACAATATTCCTTATCAGTCACACAAGTACGCCAGATGTACCGAACAATATTCCTTATCAGTCACACAAGCACGCCAGATGTACCGAACAATATTCCTTATCAGTCACACAAGTACGCCAGATGTACCGAACAATATTCCTTATCAGTCACACAAGTACGCCAGATGTACCGAACAATAGTCCGCATCAGTCACACAAGCATGCCAGTTGTACCGAACAATATTCCTCATCAGTCACACAAGCACGCCAGATGTACCGAACAATATTCCTCATCAGTCACCCAAGCATGCCAGATGTACCGAACAATATTCCTTATCAGTCACACAAGCACGCCAGATGTACCGAACAATATTCCTCATCAGTCACAGAAGCACGCCAGATGTACCGAACAATATTCCTTATCAGTCACACAAGCACGCCAGATGTACCGAACAATATTATTCATCAGTCACACAAGTACGACAGATGTAGCGAACAATATTCCTTATCAGTCACACAAGCACGCCAGATGTACCGAACAATATTCCTTATCAGTCACACAAGTACGCCAGATGTACCGAACAATATTTCTTATCAGTCACACAAGCATGCCAGATGTACCGAACAATATTCCTTATTAGTCACACAAGTACGCCAGATGTACCGAACAATATTCCTTATCAGTCACACAAGCATGCCAGATGTACCGAACAATAGTCCTTATCAGCCACACAAGCGTGCCAGATGTACCGAACAATATTCCTTATCAGTCACACAAGCATGCCAGATGTACCGAACAATATTCATCATTCACACAAGCACGCCAGATGTACCGAACAATATTCCTTATCTGTCACACAAGCACGCCAGATGTACCGAACAATATTCCTTATCAGTCAAACAAGCACGCCAGATGTACCGAACAATATTCCTTATCAGTCATAAAGGCACGATTATGCTTAAGATCATCCTCAGCAGAATGAAACCCCAAGCAGAGTACATCATTCCTGAAGAACATGCAGGTTTCAGAGCAGGACGTTGCATTACTCTAAAAAAGATCTTCAATCTTGGTATCCCCTGTGAAATGTATCTGCGGCATGAACAGGAGCTTAACATATCCTCATTGATTTCAAGACAGCTTTCGACAGGCTATGGCATGTAGCCTTGGTTGCCACCATGTGGATATACAACATACACGCAAAACTAATTAGCACCATAGAAAACCTGTATGACAAAGCGACTTGCGCAGCTGAGTTCTCGTCACTGGAAACAGGATATTGGTTCAGAAACCACAAGGGGAGTCAGACAGATGTGCCTTCTTTCACCCTCTTCAGTATGTACCTGTAAAAGATCATGTCCGATGCCTTGGAAGACAATGAAGGCAGTGTGTTGGTGTTGAAAGCAGAACAATCACCAAACCGCTCTTTTCTGAAGATTTCGATGGCTGGTCTGGAGATGAACTAAGGTAAGGGATGGAGATCAGCGCTGAAAAGACTAAGCTAATGCCAAACAACCCAAGCAGCATCTTATTGGAAATAAAACTAAATGGACACAAGCTTGGCACAGTGTCTAGATTCAAGTATTAGGTGCTATAATCTTGATGAAAGTTCAAAATCTGAGGTATTTTCCAGGACTGAACAGACAACTGCACTGGCTAGGCCGAAGCCTAGTTTGAAGGACAGCAACATTATGATTGGGTCCAACATTGTAATGTGCATGCTCCTGTATACATGTGCGACATGGACCGTGACAACATAACTAGAGATAAGAATCCATGCTTTTGAGATGAGATGTCATGGAATGATCCTGAAACTCATGCATAAATCGTGCTTCTAATGAGGAGGTGCGAATTAGAATCTATTGAGCATTTAGACGATATGAAGATCTTCTCGCCACACAAAGAAAGATATGGGCATGTCTCATGTTTATCTGGCCTGTCAAAGACAACTCCACAAGGCACAGTGAGTGGAAAGAGTAAACAAGGTAGACAGTAGAACAGATGGGAAGATAACATCAAAGAGTGGACAGGAATGAACTTTGCAAGGTCCCAAATATCAGCGGAGAACAGGGCAAAATGTAGAAGGATTGTTACAAAGTCATCGGTGGTGCCCATACGACCAGCAGGTTACGGGAGAAATTAATGATTGATCTTGTTGTATATGAATACAAAATATCATCGCAGTACTTAAAGTAGCGTATGGATGTTACGGGATTTGCACCAGCGTTCGAGTTAGCACTAGCAAGCGTGGAGAATACCCAGGATTTGAAGTATGGGTTATTCTAAATTTATTGTACGCCTTCATTCTGAAACTGAACTTTGAAGTTAACTCATTCAAAAATATAAGTTTTCAGTTTTTAATGCAAAATGTCTGAATTGATTCTAGAAAACATCTGGATCAGCAATATAAACAGACCAAAATTTTAAAAGGTTCGAGACTGAAATGAAGGAAATGACTTTCTCACAAGCAAAAAGCTTTCAAAATTATCATACTATAGACAACCAAACTGGCTAATGCTGAACATTTCTTCCAGGTATCTTTAGCATTCTTGTGGAAATTTATCTCCAAAGTTTTCCATTTTTAGAACACGGCTGTTTCAGTTTCCTGTGTTTTATGAATTAAATATCGGGTCTCATCTTAACAAAGATCTTTAACAACCCATATATTTGCTACTGATGTAGATACTTACAAGAAATGTAGATACGGGTCAGTTTTGATGTATAGTATTGGGGCTTGTTTCAGACCATGGAATAAGAAAAAACCAATCCGAGTACTGAATTTATTTATTTCATATATCTCACTGAAAAAGTTAACCAATAACAATTGAAACATTTGCTTGTATGTTGTATTTAAATATAAACCTGATGAGTGTTAGTGTCTTTGGCTGTTAATTAGGCGTATTGACACAGTGATTACTGTATATATTCACCAATAAGGACAGTCCAACTTCAACAACAGATTATGATCTTCCGTAACATAATGCTCCTGCAAATTAGGGTCTATGTTGTTTGTTCTAGTGATTACGCCTAACAAGCTAAACAGATCCAGATCTGTCGGCGCATTATGCGATGGCAAATATGGGTATGTGTAGTTTGACTCTTCTTATAAGCGAGTACACATGGTACTGTGAGAACAATTTATGATTATTGTGTGACCTTCTTTAACTATTTACTCACAAAATATGTTGCTAGAGTATTTGAACTGGCTGCCCATCATGTTTGTTTTGTAATGGATTGGTCCTTTAAGTGTCAACATATCTAAAATCTAACTAAAGATGGAAATAAATTTTAGGTACTGACCGATTAGATTGACCGAGAGTACAGAGATGCACTACGACCATGCTGTGGTTGTTTCCTTTGTGGTAGTAGGCCAAGGTCATGAAAATCTGAAGGTTATTCGATTTCGAGAAAGCCCTTTATATTCCAGTATATGTCAATCAAGTATACTTGTAAAGTATTGGGTTGGTGGGAGCGTATGGCAAGACAAATCCACAATATATTAACAAAACAAAAAAATACAGGTTTGTCAGATTTGAACCTGGTTTTTCAAATTGTTAAACCGGATTTAACCAGATTATTCCATTCGAAAAACGTTTGTCTTCATATACAAAATGAGACATTTTGAGATAAATCAAAGTTCACTCTCCAAAATTGGATACACTTTACAAAAGACAAGATTTTTATTTTGCTATCGTAGACCTTATTGCCAAATCTGTTATTTTGAGATATACATTTTAGACGGCAAATTCACAAAAAGTAGACAAGTATGGTTTTGCTTTGGTATCATACGTTTTTAAATTTAAAAAAAAATAGATTATCAACGACAGGGATCACGGTTATTAGGGGAAAAAAACTTGTAACTGAAGGGGTAAAATGGTTTTTATTTGATTTCGGCAGGTGTTCCCAGATGCACAATATTTCCCTCTGAAGAAAATTTCAATATCAAACGATATCAAAAGCTTCCGAGAGAACAACCTGGTTTTACACACTAACTTATTACAGTTTTCTACTAAAATACATAGTTTATCGCCTTATAAACAAGATTTCTTCATGGGGACTGACGCTTTACTGGCCAAAAAGAATTTACATTAATTCAAGATGAGCCCATTTTTACCTTTTAATTGTCGAATGTTGAAACCATCTCTGGTATTCTTCAGCGATAACACAAATTTCAAACTAGCTACTGTAATACACATGCTGAATATCAGCTTGACGCCATTTACAGTTAGGATAAAACAGACATGGAAGTTGTTGGTGAACATCCCGTCATAATGATCACCCAGTTGGAGGGAGTGGTGACAATTTGATTTTCAAGACAGTCATCGTGGCAACCATATTGTATGTACAACTGGCACTACTTTAATTTAGGACCAACCAGGTATTCTAAGAAGTCTGTTGGTGAAGTCCCCGTGTTTAAATAACATCCATTTAGACAGGAGGAGATATAACACTACATTAATATGACTTTCCATTCAGGAGTAGCAATAAAAAGATTTTCAAGCTGGCTGCTGGCGGAAAGCCCAACATAAATGTGTCTTTCTGTTCAAGAAAAGTTCGGATAACAAGAATTTTGAACCAGCGGTCATTCTGGATGCCAGATCAACACTATTGTTACTTATGCGTAGTTAGACAACATTAGAGTATTTTAGTGAAAACCCGATGTTGATATGAACGTTCACTCGGTAGGAGTAGAGATCACATGATCGCATGTCTGAGCAGCACTATTTTCATCTAGGTTAAAATAGAATATGGGATGTGTTCGTGCGCGCGCGCGTTTGTTTGTAAACTTTCAAGGCAGTCCTCCAAGTAGTGTAGCAGAAGTAATAAACTTATGCTAACGGACAAACGACGGACAAGAGACCATCCCATAAACTCGTGTGGTCCATAACAAGTAAATCTGACGCTCGTACATTCAAATGTCAGTTATCCGGATCTACTCGATATATAGATTGATCCGGATGATCGAATTATGGTGGAAAAGTAGAAAATTTAATTAAATACTAGCAGATTTTTTTTGTTTTGTGAATATACATGACAAAGGGATTGATCAGGGTAAACTCACTAACGTGGATTCTTTTCACACTGGTGCTGGAAAGTGATTAAGTTCACCTGCTGAGTCGCCATTTGTTGCTTACTGGTATATATTATCTTGGGGCACTTACCGACAAGCAGTGTAGAAGTAACCTTTGACATCTCCCTCTATCCGTCTTCTCTTTTACTTAATTGTTTTACTTTTAAAAAGATAATTAATTTATCATAATTACAACTTCATGCGATTATATTTCATTGTACTTGTTTCTGACTTGTTACTGCGTTCTATGTTAGCGTCGTGATCTCCAAAGTAGGTTGATTTATATGGATTGCAATAAGTTCAATTTTCTGGGCACACGGTAGCAGTCTGTAATTTCTTACTGTATTTTATATTTTAGTTATTGGTCAATCTTCTAAAGGAAGCACTCCCTATAATGGGCGGTGGGGTGAGGACAAACATGTAATGATCAACTATTACGTTTTACTGACGTTGGCCAAAACAAACATGTAATGATCAACTATTACGTTTTACTGACGTTGGCCAAAACTTGTTTAAAGGTGAAATCCCACCCCCGCTTGCCCCTGTGTGCGGCTACCCATGCTCCCTATCGTTGGTTTACTCAATTATTGGCAGTAGTATATACTTTCACTCGTCCGCTAAATACCTGCTTTTGTAAAGGAATGTTGTGTGTGGGTGAGAGAGAGAGAGAGAGAGAGAGAGAGAGAGAGAGAGAGAGAGAGAGAGAGAGAGAGAGAGAGACAGACAGACAGACAGACAGACAGACAGACAGACAGACAGACAGATACAGAGAGAGACAGAGACAGAGAGACAGAGAGAGAGAGACAGAGAGATCTGGATTTTTAACGTAACTTTGATAATTTCTCAGTCATATCACTACGTAGCTACGATGTCGTAGCCTTAACTTATTTTGTTGTGGTTGTCCACAAAAGGACTAAGGTACTAATATTAGTACTAATGACTACGATGTCTGCAGTGTAGCAGTTCATAGTGATGTCTAGCAATGAGGCATCATGCCGCAGATATGTAGCTGGATGATCCACACAGTCACATTAATCTGGCACCAGACCGACCAGTCCTAACACTAACCTGAGCGCATTTTTATAAGTCTTTGGTATAATTCGGCCGGGGTTCAAACCCGCGATCTCCCGCATCCGAGGTGGACGCACTAACCACTAGGCTACCGGAGAGAGAGAGAGAGAGAGAGAGAGAGAGAGAGAGAGAGAGAGAGAGAGAGAGAGAGAGAGAGAGAGAGAGAGAGAGAGAGGGAGGTGAAAAATAAAATGAATATATGAATATGATGGACAATGGACAAGCATTATGTACCATTGATGGTTTACAAAAATCTGATATGAACTGCGTCCTAACTGTACATTTCGTCTTTGCGAAATTGCCCTTTCGGTAATATAGATTTAGCATCTTATAATATAATTTGAGTGGAATACAATATGTTCTCACATCCAAATGTCCCAGAGACTTGTATAGTCAGTGACATTTGTAAAATCATCAGTAACTATTCATATATTTTTAATTTAAAAACAAACAAATATTTTATGCCAAAAAATTGACACAAAAAAGTCGTCACAAAAAAGGGCAATGTTTACATATGTTCCATCAAATGTTAAGTCAGCTTCCTATAAGTGTTTTCATCAATTATCATTAACATTTTCAACTACTTAGATAATAACCAGGTGAATCGCTGAACATTTTAGTATATTCATATTGTCTCAGTCTTTACTGGAAGTTCCAGTTATTACAGGTGTAGACAAAATTTTAGAATTTGGGATCTGTAATGCACTACATTCTCAAATGTAGCTTTCATGCGGTAAAATTATGTGATGTACGAAATTTGAATATAACAGTAAATACTATAATATCCAACGTTTGGTGAAAGCGAGACCAAGCGCAGAACCCGACTCTAACATTTTTAATTCATTTCTTGCCCACCAGGGATCAAAGCCTTACGAGTTTCAGTGTTTTAGCTTCTGACAAATGCAAGATATATGCCATTCGGATACGCTTTTATCAAAATGTTTTCCCTACTGATATTTGCCACGTAATCAAAGATAGCAACCCTTAGCCACACGGATTATGTGTATGGGAAGGAGGCGGGGGCGAGGGTAAATTTATGACTCACGGTACTAATTCATTTCACATCGGGAACATATGGAAACATCATGATCTTTAATGTAAAATAACTTTAAATTTCTGAAAGCTCCTGATCAACCCTATATTCTCCAGTATAGACCCATCCTTTATGAAAGCTTGTGTATGGAGAAATCTGTATGTCCTGCGGCATTTTTTTTTATTTACATGTGTTTGCAACACGTGTCTACATTTCCGCATGAAAACTCAGGTGCTAACGTCAGTAATGAATTTTCCAAACTCAAGTCTGTACAAAGACTGAAATTCCATCAATCAAATATCGTCCCTGTTTTTGTTTTCACTTACAACTAAGATAAGCTCTCAAATGATTTTTTTAAAATAAATTTTTACATTCATTATCAACCGATCCAGCCAGAAAAAAAAATCCATTTATATCTATTTTATCTTTACTGGGTCCCATTCTTCCACATAATTAGTATCGCAAATACATTAACAAGAGACAGCAGAATTTGAGCGAATGCACATACCGTCACGAATTGACCAATTCTGGTGAAAGATATCTGTTTCAACAACTCGCGGGGAGAAACCCGTGATCTCACAAGTAATTTGTCAAATCTCTTTGTCTCAGGAATATTAGAAGAACCACATAGTTAGAGCTAATAGCTTTATTTATCAGAGAAAACCAAGTTCTTCTTTCAAAGTAAAAGAAAACCCAGGATTTTTTTAATATTTATAAAATAGAACAAAAACTGGTATTTCCATAAATACTAACAGAGAATTCTAGATGGTTTATCTTTACTTTTCCCTGTGTTTTGAGTAGAACTACATATAACTGGAGTAAAACCAAATTAATGTAAATCAAATGATAAAACTAACTATAAACCGGATTTTGTTCTGCTCTAATGGGGTTTTCTTTTCTTTAGTATATAAAATTATCAAATACTTGATATATCAGTAAATGTATTTATTTTTTCAAACAAAACAACATGGTTTAACAATCTAAAAATATGTTTTTCTCTGACGAACAAGCTTTTTCTAATTGGTATGTATCTGGGTTACCCAAGGAGCATGGTTGATAGTTAGAAAAGAACCAGCGAAAAAGTTACTTCAGAATACCTACCGCCAAGTTCTCAAAATGGTCGTACCTTAGTGAAATGTAATCTTACATGGCTGACAAGATAGCAGATTTGTACATTTTGAAATTTTCTTAGAGAAAGTTTGTCAGAAATCAATCCCAATACTCATGCAGTTTTGAATAAATTGCACACAATTCGCCGCCCGCATAATTGTTGTTATTTATCCTCTGAGATCTAATTGCCTTAACACTAAATAACCTACTTGTGTTGCTGTGCCGTAAAGTATGAAACCATGTCGTAAAATTCTCGAAGGCTGTAAAAGATACACGTTAACTTTTCACGTATTTTGTTTTGAGCTCAGTTATTCGTTCTGTCTGCGACAGGGTCCCATGAAAAATCTCATTCTTGATACATACCTCTGACCAATTTCCTGCTCTCCATTTAACACACGGTTCTGTGTTACAGCTTCTAATTCTCGATGGACCCGTAGATCTATCCCTGGTGCAATCCGATACCGGAAACACTTCATAGTAGTTCTGAGAAACAAGTTCACACGAAACATTGCGAGACTGCAGACCCCCACCACACGACACAGAGCACAGCGTCCAGTCAGTAGCCAAAAGTTGCAGGGGTTTGAGTTTCCTATCCAAGGGGTCCCGAACGAGAACGGAACCATTTTCAAAAGTCTCATCAACACCTCCATAAGTTTGCTCTCTAAAGACTTTGGCTTGAATGACATCATATGATGTACTAAATTCTATTGAAATGTTGGCATGATGATCGCCAGCGACACATGTATACACGCCACCATCTTTAACAGGGCGTATACTTCTGATGCGGAGAGTTCCAGACTTGGACACTTTGACGCGCTTTAGTCCTTTCAGTTTTGTACCATTTCTTAACCAATATATCTTCTCTTGGTCCAGTCCCTGAGTCGGACACTTGACAAGAACAGACGCTCCTGGAAAGACGAGAGCCTGCATGCCTACAACTAATCGAATTCGATTCATTTTCTGCAACTGAAAAAATTGTATGTCCTCGGTCTTGATAAGGGGCGTTGGGCAAACTGATTTGTTACAGGCCATCTCCATCTCAGGTTCGAGCTCTGGCAAACAACTGTCACGGCTAATGGTGAAAATTTGGCCGGTAGCATTCACCTTTTCGCACAGTATGGCCCTGGTCATCACCCCAATACCACAGCTAACAGAGCACTACAAGAGAAATTGAAAAAGGATTTTAAATTTTGTAACTTTTATCGTACTAGCTTATTACCTACAGCCAGCTTTTACATTATTTGTCTCATTTTCAGGAATTTACTTTTATAACACTACTAATTAGAATGGACTGGTTCTATATCATATTTTTGTGACAATATAATTCCTTCCATGTGAAAACTTTGAATCAGGAATTATATTGCCAACAGCTTAATATTTAGAAAATATTGGTATGTCATCCTCATGGCTCTGTGTTACATTTGCGCGATGAGATCATATCTTGTTTTGTTAAAAATAAAATCTTGTTATTCGTAATAACAAGAACTGTACGCACACCCACACAATCTGAAACTAACTTCTTACCCAACAGAAACAATTCTGCAGTCTGACCAGTATTTAAATGTTGTTGATTCATTCAAAAATCTGAATTTCGTATCTTTAAAAATATAAATATTATCATCCCTGCTTTACCACGAAGATCTAATATGTTAAAACTGATAAACTCTCAAGTTTCAGCCAGATTCTCTGAGATTTGATGATGGAAGGTGGTGCTTTTGTTTTGCTTATTTGTGGATTTTGTATAACATTCGAATGAGGTGTCTACACATTTTGTTAGTAATTTTATTTTTATATGGGATGTCTTCAGAATGCATGTAAGACGGGTGCACAACCTTTTTCGACTAAGGACCAGATTGCATTTTCTAAGACCACTCGAGGGCTAAAATCATTAATTGCTTAATTACTGTTCACGGGTCAGGTTTTTGTGTTGTTTTAATTTACCCTGAGGGCTGGACAGAACACGTTCCCAGGCCACGGGTTATGCACCCTTGATGTAAGAGTTCTATATTACATGAGAATGGCGACGCTCAAAAGGGCGAAATTCAATGCAGAGCAATGAGTAGAGAGAGGAAGCAAGAGATGACTTAAGGACATAGCCTGGTAAAACAGTTACACCGAAGATATGATACAGACATAAATATCGTACCTTTGACTAAATCATGTGACTAAATGCGCTGCGTCATTGGATGATGCCACAAATATGCAGCCTCGTTTTGATGCAGTTAATGAATATCACACCAAAGGGACAATCATGTAAATGAACAAACGAAGGAATGAACAACCCTTTAAGAGTCCTGTGTAACCCACTTTACCCAAGAGTACATAACTGTCACATCAGCTGTTGCTTAGGAAAAATGCAAAATATTGTGACAAAACAAACGACCAAAGGAACAATCACTTAGATATGCTACTCACCGCAAGTTCCTTCTGCCTGACCGTTAATAATAGTGTAGCTAGGTCATCCGTATGTTTGGTAGGCAGTAATTACACAAAGCAAGGCGTATGACAGGTAGTAATTACACAAAGCAAGGCGTATGACAGGTAGTAATTACACAAAGCAAGGCGTATGACAGGTAGTAATTACACAAAGCAAGGCGTATGACAGGTAGTAATTACACAAAGCAAGGCGTATGACTGGTAGTAATTTCACAAAGCAAGGCGTATGACAGGTAGTAATTACACAAAGCAAGGTGTATGACAGGTAGAATGCCGACATTGGTACAGATTTTACTTGTTACTAGTCCCCTGTCATTCGACCGCAGAGCTGGTGACATGCTGCTGGACAGTCGATTAATGTGCAGGTCTTCTAAGTATTTATGAAGATTTGACTGTTCGTGATGATCGGAAGTGTGTAAACTAACAGATAGACATATAAATAGGGTTATTGGCTCTTACCTGTGACCATTTTCCTGTGGTCCACTCTGCTGGACAGTCGATGATATTGCAGGTCTTTTGCCTTATTGGGAGGGGATCACTGCACATTATGTCGGGTAGGGTCAGGATGTTATCAGCCCCGTGGGCAAACTGCTGAACACATTCAACCTTTCTGTGCATGTTACCTCCTCCACAGGATGAGGAACATGGACCAAATTCTTCCAGACGCCATCTGTAAGACAAAAGGCAGTCGAAATGTATAGTGTCGGATACACATGCCTCGGCTAACACCGATTGCCAAAACTTGTCAACAGTGTAAGGGTCTGGATAGTAGACACAATTGTCCATCTCCATCTGAAATCTATTACCAGTAAGAATACGATCATAACGAGAACCAGAAGGGCAGAGCCGTCTTAAGGCATGGACACACTGGGCAGTTGCCCAGGGCCTCGCGCTTTTAGAGGCATCGTGCTGCCCATATTGTTATTGAATAGTAGATCTGGTAGGGGTCCCCAGTGCATTGCTTTGCCCAGATCCTATAATGTTGTTAAGGCGGCACTAAAGATGGTTACTTAAAACGTATGTAATTCGAGCACTTTCTGTCTTTAACATATAATATTTGAACAGAGTGCACCAATTTCTTAATATTATGCCCCTCTGGAACTAACATGGCATGCCAACTATTTAGGTAACAAAAGACTATATATATACAGTACGAAACTAGTAACTAACTAGCCTAAGCGCTTTCGACTCTTAATGAGTCTTTTTCAAAGGCAAATACAAAACATAGTTACGACAAACAAATAAACACAAAAACGTTGCGTTTGTAAACCTCTACATTTCTATCTTCACATGTGCTAAAACTATAAATACAACCAGCTTGTATAGACTAGTTGCGGAAACTGAAAACGTTGTATAATTCCCTAAAAGTCTACAAGCCAAAGCTTTGGCTTGTAGACTTTTAGGGAATTATACAACGTTTTCAGTTTCCGCAACTAGTCTATACAAGCTGGTTGTATTTATAGTTTTAGCACATGTGAAGATAGAAATGTAGAGGTTTACAAACGCAACGTTTTTGTGTTTATTTGTTTGTCGTAACTATGTTTTGTATTTGCCTTTGAAAAAGACTCATTAAGAGTCGAAAGCGCTTAGGCTAGTTAGTTACTAGTTTCGTACTGTTCGTCGTCAGTTTATTGCATCTATTTTAATTAATCCCTGACAAACGTGATCCCTTGGTGGATCCAGTACGCTTGAGAGGATTGTTATTCGCCATATGATTTGTATTCTTTATATATATATATATATATATATATATATATATATATATATATATATATATATATATATATATATATATATATATATATATATCTTCAAAGAACATTTCGTTAAATACGAGTCTCTGTTTAGTTTCGTTCGTAAAAATATAAAAGGAAAAATATAAAAGGTGTCCGTTACTGTGTTACTGTGATGACCGTGATGTGTTTCCTTACTAAGTGCTTTCATTTAAAATAGCAAACTCCCAGAGACTGAATATTCAAGATCTCAGTACTATGCTGCGTATATGGTTTGCATTTTTAATAAAAATTTTAAACATCTTAACCTCTAGACAGCTCTAACCTTTGAGGACATGGAAAATCATTGCAGATTCTTCTTTCCTTTGGCACGTGCGGTGCCTCCACACAGTATTCATCGCCCACATCGGTACCGTTGTATTTATATACACAAGTCACCAGTGTCTCCTGTACGCCTGTTAAATATCACAGAATTACATTAAGCGAACTGAACTGTATGGGCAATAAGTTGTATTTCATTATTCAGTGTCCAGGTTTTCATTACTTTTTAAACAAGATAAATCTTGTATTTTTGAAAATTACTTTCCAAAGGACTAACTATTTTTCCAGTTTTAGATGTCTATTGTAAGCCAATTATAGCGTGGAAAGACAATGGCTCGAACTCTATCCCAAATTAAATATTTTAGTAGACTTTGATAAATTTTATCGTAACGAAATTTCAAAATGGCGACATGACTAAGCATTCTAGATGACTGAGCTAATAGAGACGTAATTAATGCTATTTAATTCTGTTTTCAAAAGTCAACACCATCTTCTCCATCCAAACGAGACCAAAAATAAAATAAAAACAACCATGAAACCAAGACCAGTATCAACTAATTCTTATTTTGAAAAACCAGCGTCGTATGTAGGTAGGTAGGTAGGTAGGCGTGCAGGTATGTGTGTCCTATAAAACTTTGTTCTTAATGATAAAAAGAGAAATTGCTGATGACAATATCTATTTTACAAAGACAGAAAAGATCATCTCATCTGTTACGAATTATGAAACTTACTTAAACACTTGCAAACTAAAAGTGTACAAACTAAAAATATCTATCAATGGTAATAAAACATATAGCAATATAAATGATAACCCATTCTTAAGCAAATCTTTGCTGCCTTTAGTGAATATTTATTATATTTTGTGTTTCTTAAAGCCATGGGAACGTGTTATCAGGTCTACCGAACATTGACGTAAATCTGAGCTAAAATAGAGGTCTCCGACATACGGAGATTTCACAAACACCAATACAAGTCCATTCTGTTGACATTTGGATTCACCAATCACATTACAGTTTTCACATTTACGAAAGTAAAAAACGTCATTCGGAACACATCGCTTCTAACGATAATTCCCGTTAACACAAAACTGAATGCTCTATCTGATAGATTACTAACAATAAGTGGATGGGGAATTCCCAAGGTCACTGAATATGAACCGTTCTCGTTGCTTCTCAGATCTGCTGATCAAAAACAGATCTCGATTGTCATAAACATTTGAGCCAAATTAATATTTCTAATTAAGCAGACCTAGGTATTCCATTTAAATACAAAAGCTAACCTCCAAGACAGCTGCGACTACATGGAGTCATTCCTGATGCTCTCCATTCGAAGTCGTCAAAACACGGTTCCACTTCACATTCCTCAGTGCTAAGGGGTTTAGTGCCTTTTATAATAATAATAATAATAATAATAATAATAATAATAATAATAATAATAATAATAATAATAATAATAATAATAATAATAAGCATAAATATCATTATTATTGTCATCATCATCGTCGTCCGGTGAAGGAGGACAAAATTAGGGTGTTATAAAAATAAACAATTAAAGCAATTAATCAAAAGCTAACGTTAATTGGCTATATAAACTCTTATGGTCAAATTTAAACAAAAGGTCCTAACGTTGTTTTCATTTTTTTTAATTTTAAACTGTTATATAGATAACGAAATGTATTATTTTAGATACATGGTTCGTAATAAAGCAGGTCCAGTTAGATTCTCTCTCTCTCTCTCTCTCTCTCTCTCTCTCTCTCTCTCTCTCTCTCTCTCTCTCTCTCTCTCTCTCTCTCTCTCTCTCTCTCTCTCTCTCTCTCTCTCTCTCTCTCTCTCTCTCTCTCTCTCTCTCTCTCTCTCTCTCTCTCTCTCTCTCTCTCTCTCTCTCTCTCTCTCTCTCTCTCTCTCTCTCTCTCTCTCTCTCTCTCTCTCTCTCTCTCTCTCTCTCTCTTTAGTTAGGAAAGTAATAGCAACTGTCGCAATCTGTATCCGGAAGATCCGTTATGGCTTCAAGGAAACGGAGGTACACCTGACAGCGTACGTAGCGGAAGCGTGTCCCCTTTCCACATGACGCGCTGCACGGGCCCCACTCACTCGTGGCAAATCTGGAATCAGAATTGAAACTGTTGTTTGAGAAACCTATTTTGTCTTACTCAATATTGTTTAAAAATTGTCTGTAAAAAAAATGCCTGTAAAAGCACAATTTACATGTAGATAATTTATTTGTACTGAGTATAATTATATTCAGGAATGTATTTAGTCCAGGCACAAAAATATGATTTTGTTCAACCATAATTCACTGTTCAACTCAAATTACGGCCATGTTCTTTGTCATTTCTTATAACCTTTCCCGGTGACAAAACTTGTGGAATCCGATTTGATTTTCCAGTATAGCCTTTCAGGAAACAAAAGAGGAGTTAAAGTCCAATATGGAGGTTTTTGGAAACAACACACGATCTTAATTCCAATGTAGCGGTTTATGGAAATAAAACAGGAGCTTAAGTCCAATAGAGAGGGAAATAAACACAGATATAAAAGTTATCAGTACAACTCCCTGCCACCCACACACCCACACACCCCAGCCACCCAAAAGTATTAAACTATTTTATGTCTCTGTACTCTAAAATCCCTCAAAAGTACAAATACAATGCATAATAGACGCTAGGTTTTACAATTATTTCATAATTATTTTCGTAAATAAAAGAAAAGAAACGGAAACAGCACACATGTATAGACTTTTCAAGTTCAAATGCAAACTGTTAAGATACTGTAAACGGATGTTTAATCGAGGAAACAATGTCATAACTGATTAATTCGATTCATATTGAACGGACAATAAGAACATTGACAAGAAAAATGTACCGTCAAAACTGCCATCGCATATTATTAGCGGCAATGAGGTAAAAAAGTTAATTTGTGACAACAACAAAATAAATCAACGAGAAACTGATAATTATTCTTGGCTTACTGTGGAGTTCTTAAGTCTGGGGAATCCGCGTCATCTCCAAGTACAAATGTCCCAGTCTTTCCGGCCGTCAGCTCCCCAAGTTCCTGAATGTCATCTGAGGGGGGAAAATATCGTATATAAAGTGAGGTAGAGTGAGAGAAAGATGAACGCAATAGTTTCTAATCAATCAATCAATAATATATCGTCAACCCGACATTTGCTTATAATGTTATCTAGTTTACAAAGGACAGTAATGGGAATGGTTTTGTCAAGGACATTCAAAAATTGTGCACTTATCCGACGACCAGGCCCAGTTGGATTATCGATACATTTTGCCGTTAGCGCGTCCTTTGGATCTCCAATAGTTTCCAGGCAATGCTATGGGAACAAAGAACCGTCCCTAGTATAAAAGTCTTCATTGGTTAAATAATTACCGATTATATGCATTATCAGGTAACTCACAAAACGATTGTTCCATATCATTTTCTTCTATTCCATCCTTTCGTTTAATTATTTTACATTTTTCCAAAGTCATGCAAATCGAAAAGGAGTCAATCGAAGGGACGGATGTTCTTCTGGCCGAAAAGAATTTCCACAAAATCCAAATGAGACCGATTGTTCCTTGAAACTGCAGAATGTTATATATATATATATATATATATATATATATATATATATATATATATATATATATATATATATATATATATATATATATATATATATATATATATATATATATAGGATATTAATCAGCCATAACAGTACTTTCACAATTAGCTCTTGTGATGGATATACCGGTTGTCAAATTACCACCATTTTCAGTAATGATCAACAAGGCGGTAACACCATGTTGTGTTGATATGACCATCCATTGAAAAGATTTTCAAATTAGCTCAAGTGGCGGCGATATTGGACATCAAATCGCCCCAGTCACAATTAAGGCCAAAAAGACATTATATTAAGTTTATAGAGATAAGAAGAGTTTCAGAGAGGATGGCTGTAAAGAAACAAATTACATTATTAATTATTTTACACGTTCGGAAAGCCCCTGAACTAGACCATGGCATCAATGTGTGTTTAAAATTTCATAGCAATATTCCATGTAGTTTAGGTGGAGAAGCGACCACAAACTGTTGCTTACTAGACATACGGACGACAGACAAAAGAGAATCCCATACGATATTTGGTCTTTGAACCGTTAAGCTAAACAAAATTTTAAGGCTATATTTTAGGTCATCGTCTAATACCTTACGTCAAAAACCTTTATCTCTGGGATGTCTCATATATATATATATATATATATATATATATATATATATATATATATATATATATATATATATATATATATATATATATATATATATATATATATATATTCCGACAAGTTTATTCATGCAAATGAAGCTGGAAATGTCACAAGCTTCTGTTCAAAACGTTTAATAAAAATTATCTTTAGTTTGAGACTGCTACTTATATATATATATATATATATATATATATATATATATATATATATATATATATATATATATATATATATATATATATATATATATATATATATATATATACCTGCTGATCTAGATACTGGCATTTCTACATTAATAGAGGTTTTCTATTCTATCGGATTTTTGTTTACATTCATTAAGTTGTGCAAAAGTTATAATTATTAGTTAAAAAACGGAATTTTTTAACATAATTTAAATTTATGATTGATATACAGAAAGGTTTTTGGAAAATCACTCCTGAAAAATGATGGATGTTATCAAAACCATCCAAACCAAACCTCAGTGATTGGACAGAACGGAAACACAAGATGTAACCGATAAATGTGGTAAATGGCGATAATAACGGCTCCGGTGATCTAAGAATGTGTGAAATCAGCAGATCTTTTTCGTGTCGTGATTGTTAGATGATCAGTTGTCATCAATCGCGATAAGATCCAGTTAATGATAACATTTACTTCAACCTAGAAAAAAAATCTGTTAACATGCTGACACATGACAACAAACAGAAATGCAATTTTGTAACATCTACATTTCTCAGCCGATCTCGTTGTGAAGCCATTATTATTCGATCAGTTGCCACGTACTCGCGACATGATCGTGCCAAGGATAAACTTTACTTCCACCGAGGAAAATCTGATTACCATTCGGATATAAAGACCACATAGTCTGGTCTCCTAATTAGTATGCTCCCTGCGTTACACTCCGCTACATGTGGGTCAGGCATTATTAGCCACTTGCTATAGGTCAGGCATTATTAGCCACTTGCCAAAGGTCTGGCATTATTACTTTCTTTTTGTCACTGATGTTGAAGTGTATGTGCCATAATAAGAATTGGCATTTTGAGCTAATTAATAGATATTGTTGAGTAAATAAATTGTGTTAGTGCATGTGAAGTCATTAATGCCAAGGTCATACCATAAAAAAAATAATGAAATTTGGTCTTGTTTTCAGTTTTCACTTGGCCAGTGTGGGTGAGGAAGCTTGATAGTAGCTTCCCATGGGTCAGTGGTCCTTCCAAGGGTTTTCCTGGGTTCTTCCTCCACCAGTTAAACTGAGAAATGGCAATAAGCTCACAGCAACAATAATAAATCAATCACACCTAAGCAAATAATACATCCAATTGGAAGTTTTTGTCTGCTATAGAAAATTAAAATGGATTTGAATCAAACAGGGTGACAGGTCATACATTTACTTGTGTGTGTGTGTGTGTGTGTGTGTGTGTGTGTGTGTGTGTGTGATCTGCATTTTTAACCTCGATTTAACAATTTTTAAGTTATACTACTATGTCTGTGTGCGACATTTTATAGTGATGTCTAGCATAGGGACACCATGCCACAGACATGTAGCATCATATACCACCCATCAGCATTACCCTGATACCAGACCACCAGTACTAACACTTAACCTCTTAATGTTGAGTGCCCAGTGAGGCAGCTGTTAGTGCCATGTTTATAAGTCTTTGGTATGACTGGACCAAGGTTTGAACCCGCGACCTACCACATACAATGTAGGGGCCCCGAGTGGCCGAGTTGTCTAAAGAGCTGACCATTACGGATCACTGCCATTTCACCTCTGACTGAGTGAGTTCGAGTCCAGTAGCTTCTCATTAGTTGGTGGTTCTTCCCGTGGTTTTCCAGGGTTCTTCTTCCACCATTAATACTGGCTGCCATCTATAGCCTATCTTGTGCTGAAAAATGGTATTAATCCCTATAATAACAACAACAAGAAGGTAGAAGCTCTAACTACTAGGCCACCAGAGTGGTTGACATTTACTTTCTTGGCCTGAATAACCGTTTATTTTCCAAAGGTAACAAGTACTGCATTCAGTGTATCAGCAGTGAATCTAGGAATGTTGTAATACTGAAAAATTTAATTTATGTCCATAGATATAATATAATATGTTTCAGTTATGGAATGAAGTAAATCATCATTCAGGTGAAATGCAATTTCACCAGATATATCAGCTCTTGCGTATTCCTTTAAAACCATAGGTGCAGGGGCCCCGAGTGACCGAGTGGTCTAAAGCGATGTCCGTTACGGACCACTGCCATCTCACCTCTGTCTGCATAGGTTTGAGTCTAGGATTCTGCGAATGTGGATATGTGAGAAAGCTTGCCAGTAGCTTCTCGTAGGTCGGTGGTTCTTTCCGGTGATTTCCCGGTTTCTTTCTCCACCATTAATACTGGCCGCCATGAATAGCATATCGTGATGTGCTGAAAAATGGCCTTAAGCCAAACAACAACAACAACCATATGTGCAAGGCATCTGATTTTTCTCCTGCAAACTGTTTCATACAAAATACACTTCCAAGGACATCATTTTGACAAAGGTCATATTTTATTCAGCTGCCTCATATGGAGAGTCAAAATAATTATTCAAAAATTGGCATCTGCAACCAGTTTCAAGTGGTAAATATCATTTCATATCCTTCTCAAGAAGTTTTGAAGATGAGTCATTGTTGTTGTAAAAGATTATGGCTACAGCTTTAAGGCCATCCCTTCCTGCTTGACCAACCTCTTAAAAATTCTTTGAAGTGGAATGAAATTACATATTTCTTTATTCTACAGAGTCCATGGTTCTATCCTAGAATATCAGTATACTAAAAAAATAGAACATTCTAAACAATGTATGGTTTTACATGTGATGTACCATGCATTATAAGCAGACTTGATGAGCATATATATATATATATATATATATATATATATATATATATATATATATATATATATATATATATATATATATATATATATATATATATAATCAGACACACTGAAAACCTAGTATTAGATTCATGCTTGAAAGGCAAGTAATTTCTCATATCCTAAAGACAAGTTCAGTATATGGTAGAAGTCACTATAACAATGGGTTTACTTGTTTCATTTTCCATATTAAAATTGATAAGGTGATAAGGAAAATATGTCCATTTTCAGGAGACTTGATGAGAAGAGAAATGTTTATACATATATGTATTTGAATAAAATATTGCATTCCTTCCGAAACTCCTAAAATAAACTAATTAAACTGATAAATTGATTGAGAACACAATTAAGAAGTTCTTTTTCTATCAGTGTTTTGTGCACATAACTTTTCTTAAAGGACTAGCAGACTCCATATAAGAGGCAGTAGAAATATGCAGGTATCAAATTGTATATATTTTCGGACTTAAGATACATTTAGCAAAGACTGATTTTATGGTATACATGAGTATACCTTCCACTGAAGACGAGATTTAGCATGAATCACTTTATGCACCATTCTAAGGTCTGCCCCCATTCCAAGTGCAATTGTCGCAAAAATGATTTTTATGTGATTGATTTTACTTGAAAGATAGCACAGAATATATTCATTACTTTGTAATATTGCACAACAATGCACAATTCTTTTTTTTTCTCAATTGTACAGTTGGTCACCTAGACCTAGCTTAGATTGTTCAACAGCTTTGCTACACCATACAAATCTTGTGTAGACTATTGTGACAGGGAAGCATGACCCATTCTCTTTTGTTCTAATAAGGTCCTCAAACAGTGATTTGAAAACACAGTCATTAGGTGTAGTTGTTTGGTATTGTGTCACTTGAATGGCAAACTGATGTTTTTTCTTGGAAGGGATATGCATTATGCTGCATCTGAAAAGTTTCAACTTTTTCTTGACAGATTTGATGCTACCTTTATTAATAATTGCTGTCACAGCACAGATTGGACAAACTGGGAAAAGAACCCAAATATTTTTAATCTCCTTGTATGCAGGTCTAAATTCATCCTGCCACTGTGGAATGTAGTGGACCTCATCAATGAACAAGCAGATTTGTTGCTTTGTTTATTAAGCCTCATGTAGACATTCAAGAACATTTTTATCCTGTATGTCTTCTGGGTGATAAACCATATATGATAATTCACCCATGCATAAGGTAATGTGATCTTGAAAATGTTTAGTAACATGAATCACTTGCCAATCAATTGTAGAGCATAGCTGATTAAGAATGGCATTGAGAGGTTCCAGAACAAAGACTTTGTACTCAAGGTAACAAGGAATCAGTTTAAAAATCAAAGTTTTTCTATATCCTGTTGGTAACACAAGAACTAAGTCTTTGGATGCTCTCAGATTGTACAAAGCATCTATTTGTCTGAGCCCAGTAATTGGTGTCTTTAAAGCAAGAATTGTCTGGTCATATTTTAGAACAGCTCGTTTGAGATTACATATCAGATCTAAATAAGCTGTTGGCAGATAGGACGAAAATGAGAAAGTTTTGATAATGCAACACTGGCAAACAACCTAGTTTTTTTAAGGTTGCTATATATATCAATAAGTGATTAAATTAATTTTTCCAGTCAGCAAAGCAGTCTTAGTATGAAGCCATTTAACATTCATGCAGTCTGTCTTCTAAAGTATTTTTTTGCAAAAATCATGTCATTCAAATATTGAAATTTTTTTATGTCAATAAAAACTACAATTTATTTTGAAAAAAGTTTGTTTCAGAAGTTGTTCTTACTGTGTGTGTGCATATATGTGTTGGAAGATTCCATTACTATCTGAACGATAGAGGATATTCAAGACCATACAAAGTGTTTTGTGTCATCCAATTTAGTTGAAATCTTTTGATGTTTAACCAAGTTTTAATCATATTCTTTTGATGTATATTAAATAATTATCATGAAACCTACATGCATCATAATAGGCTGGCATGTGTTTTAGTACTAACACTATGCATAGTGTATGTAGAATGTGTTTTTAAGCTGATGTTCATAATAGTATGAGTATAATTGATACCAGATGTTGAACTCATTTGAATCAGTTGACATGAATGTTATATAACTTATTTCTTATTAATGAACTCATTTGAGATTATATATTATTATGTTAAAGATGACTGTATAATAGTCAAGCTCTCAATATTCCTAGGTTCAATTATCCATCTTTGGAGGTATAGCTCATGGACTTCAATATATATAGCATGTATGTATGCATATAACATAGATGCTATTTAATAGAAGTCCATGGATAGCTATACTATTTAGATGTCTATGGCTCAGTGCAGTCTTTGAACTTAGTAACAGCTTCCCTTAAAAATCTGTCAGATGAATAAGCACAATGGTATTAATCTTCAGATTAATACCATATGCGGTTAATTTGTGAACAGACTAAAATCTATAATGAATAAAAACAAAATATGATGATGCAAGACTATGACTTCCTTGGCAAGAGCTCGGCCAGTTTAGGATTAAACTGGTGGGCTGTTGATGGATGAGCGAGTGTGTGCCATACCAACGCACCAACTAATTTCCTATTTTTATTATTTATTAAATTTATTGTTAAAAAAAAAAAAACATTGTTTATGTCAATTTATCTTATACTCCCCTTCCCCATGTTAACAATTGTCAAACGTCTTCAAACCCCCATTTTGTTGTCATAATTAATGGATGACCCCAGAAGTGTTGTCATGTTCATTGTTTTTTCCTTTTATGTGTGTACACATGGACGTAAATTGATAAGTATCACATATGTATTCAGTTATCAGAACATGACAATGACAGATGACAAAGAGAAACTAAGTCACAAATTCAAGTGTTAAATTTCAATACATTTTTATTTAAATCAAAGTAACTCATAGTCACTGCTGATCATATTTAATCATACAAAGCTCAATCATTTCTATAATGTATATGTTAGTGTTTTAATTGTTTTTATATTGCAATCTAACAACACATTTAGTTAAATTGAGAATCCACTGTATGACATATTTGGATGAATGATTGTGACAGTATAAGAAATGAAAATACTGTTTAAATTCATGTCATATTTCAGTAATGATGAAAAGTACAAAATAAATATGAAATATTTGTCTCAACATGTCTACATGTTAGCCTTAATAATGCATCTATCTCTCAACAGTACATTGATACTGAAAAATTAAGTTTTCTACTAAGTTTTGGAATTTTATTAACTAAATATTGAAAACTGCATTCATTATAAAAGCAAATCAAATTAGTGATGAGAACATTCAAACTTCTGTACAGTTCTTAAAATTAAATGTGATTACATTGTCTTTCAGTTATGATGATATAGTGAGTGAATTTTGAAAAAATTCTTAACAAGTGAAGAATGTAATTCATGGTTTCTTTTGGAAATCTTGCAACACAGCAGCACATGAAACTTTTGTCATGTGGAGGCAATTAATGTGCCTTGTCTAATGAATAGAATATACTTATAATAAAGTATCAATATCAGTGTTAAGTGGTGTAGCAAGAAATTTGGCTCCTGCTCTTCCAAAAACTTATTGATAGGGCCCACTCTCAGTCAAGTGTGTCTGATAGTATTTAAGGCTCCTTCATCCCACTCCTGGTTGTAGGGGATGCAATGCCACTTTCTTTCAAGAAATCAATTTAAAATGGAACTGATTAGGTGGCAGTAAGAAATGTCCAATGTTAGCCAAATTGTCAACCTAATTTGACAAAATGGTATTTTTGGTCTTAATTTTTTGAAAAATGTGGGTTGTCATGTTGAACGATGCATTAGTATCAAACAATTGATTTAAAATGGAACATTGAGATAATGCTGTCTAAAACATTTAGTTTTTGGCAACATTTACCTCCTGCCCCCTCCCTTTCATGGAAGTGATTTGGTATTAACCTTTGGCCAAATTAGGATGTCATCAATCAAATTATACCAATTCCGACGTAATAATTATCAATTAATCAATAGCAAATGGAATGTCGTACATGATGCAGTCAAACTGTGTAGTATTTGACAAAATATCGTCACTTTCTCCCCTTCATAGAAGCGAGTTGTTATATCGATCCAAATATTTGATAAAATTTAGGCTGTCATGGAAAACGATATAAACTTATTTATTTAAAATTGATCAAGAAATTCATTGCAACTGGACTATTTTAGATGACGTAGTATAAAATGGGCAATATTTGCAAAACAATCGTTACCCTCAGCCCTGGTAAAATGAGGAAGATATTTTCGTCTTAATCTTTGGAACCATGAAAACTGCCATGCACAACCTCATATCAATTTCGACGTAAAATTTATCAAGGAATCGATTGTAAAAACAATTTTTGAGATGACGTTGTGGGAAAAGTGCAATATTTACAAAATAATGTTGTGTGCATCCTTATACTTCGTCTTAGCCTAATTGTACCTACGTTGCCGATTTGCTGGTTAAGCTTGAACATAAGATAACGACTGCTATAGTTGAAATAGAAAGTATAGGTAAAGTTCGCATTGTGTCACTAACAAACAAATTATTAAAGGAATAAATGTGCCGGGTTTAGATTAACGGGATCTCTCCATACCAGGCCATTCGTTGTGATCACGTGACAATTTGGCGTCGGCGTTAGGTAGCGCTCTACAGTTTCGTATTTAGCATAGAATATTAAAGAAAAAGAGTTTCCCCGGGTTTTCTCACTAGTTATACTGGCTATTTAAAAGAGACTTTATAATCTTAGGTATTGTTCAAAGAACATTTAATTCCATTTATTTTGATGTATGATTGATGGGTGTAATATGGGTTAGAGAGAATACAGCTTGGCCTTACTCCAGATATGCATCTTTCTTTCAAAAATGTGCTAGCTCTACTTGCTCATTGTAACTTCTGGAACTGCAGAAGTAAATTGTAAATAATAGATCAGATAACTTTTGTTTACATTTTATGTATTTGGTAATTCATTCATTTCACTTTTAGAAGCTAGTATTGTCTAGTTTGGCAAAATTCATATTCCATATTTTAGTAGCTGCCAAGAATAGTATACTTTAGACAAATTCAGGTTGATTTTTGGAGTACAAGGTTTCAGTCATTTTAGTTAGCAGTGTCCTAAGATCATTTAAATTTTCCAAAAGTACAATATCCAAAGAAATTTCAGCCACATTGCATGAAAGTAGTATATAGGTAGGCCAAAATTCTCTCCACTGTGCATGTTTAAAATGCAAACTTCACCTTACATACATCACTCTCTCAAAAGTACATAATAACTGGTGAGCGCCACCTTAGTATAACGGATTGCAAAGCAGGGAGCATACTAAGCAGGGGACCATACTAAAGACCACAGAGCAAAATGCATTTGGTAACCGGTAACATTTCGCCATAGGAAGTCTTATTTTCAGATTCTCTCCAATACACAAATGTATCGGTCTAATTTGGACGAACCTACCGTTAAAGACAGCTGTAACGTTTTTATTGTAATGGAGAAGAATATTTCATATATTATTTATAATTTTGTTGTAATAAAAAATCATATATAACTTGTTTTCTTTCCTCTCTGGGTGTGTGTGTGTGTGGTTATGATTTTTAACGTAGCTTTAACAGTTTTTCAGTCATATCGCTACGATGTCTGCAGTGTGGCAGTTTATAGTGATATATTGCATGTTGTCCCACCCAACCACATTATCCTGATAACAGGCCGACCAGACCTAACACTAATCTCTTGATTCTGAGCGCCAAGCGAGGAAGCTGTAAGTACCATTTTGTAAGTCTTTGGAATAACTCAACAGGGGACAGAACCAAGACCTCCCGCATCCGAGGCGGACGCTCTAACCACTAGGCTACAGGAGCGGTTCTCTTTCCCATCCGGAGTAATCGATGTATTAGACATTTTGACGAATAGACAGCTGCTCATGCTACTGAAAAATATGCGTAATTCTAAAATGCTGATTGACAATTTATCTTTAAAGATGTCTTTGTTTCTCAGATGTTTGCAAATTTCATTGGATGTGAAAATGTCGTACTGGATTTTCATTATTATCAATGGCTATGAACCAAGAGTAATTTTGTAATTTATTACATCAAACTAATTTTATTAAGATAGAGCTTTCAAATTCAGATCTCACATGCTAATTAAATCGTAATTAATAAAATGCAAATTTTCTTGGACTTATATGGAGAACACGAAAGCCTCCTGAGTTACTGAAGACACACAAGTTTAAAATGAAACACAAAAAGAAAAACAAGAACAACACACACACACATGCACAGACATATTCCAGATATTTGACCTGATTTATATGAGACATATTTAAGTAAAATGAGTATAACCCAACAAGATCTTTAATCTACTCGGCTCTCCTAACGTTTTAGTCCGGATATACCATGAATGTTTTTTTTTTTTCAACCTTGTTTCATCCTTTTTTGGTAGCGAATGGTCTAGTGAATTTGGAAGGACGGGTTTCAGAGTTGGGCAAACAGGTACCATTACTCTTGGCACAAGTTTCATTCTAGCTTTGGGCGAATTATGTATAAAGAAATATATCCTTTTATGTTTTGAAACAAAGTACTTTTTGTTTAGTATACATTTCAAACGAGAAATGTCTATTTGGATGAATGTTTCCAGTTTTCTTTGTGCCAATGCAGTCAACACTTTAGGCATAACTCTAGATTTTTTTAAAGAAATTTTACGACAGCTTAGAACAGTAACATTTTTAAAAATATGTCTTTACATCCAATGTTTTTGAGAATGTCTTTTCACAATTTCATCAATGATTCTGTACGAAAAATAAAAACGAATATTATTTTGGTTAATAATGCATTAACTGCGAGGATTGATAAAGTTAACATTGTTGGTATAAAGTTATAGAGCAGTCCAATCCGACAGCGATCCGAGCATAACATTTTTAAAATAAATATTCGTATGACTGATTTGAAAGTGTTATGGCTTGCCATAGGCGCCCGCGGGATTTTTTTTACAAGGGTGGGCCAGGATTTTTTTTTCTAAATGGGGTCAGTCAGTCACGTCCTGGAGTGTTAATATAGTAAGTAGTCTGAAACTAAAGCTAATATTTTCTAAGCGTTTTGAACAGAATTATGTGACATATTTTCAGCTTCATTTGCATGATTAAACTTGTCTGAATATATGCTATGCTGCAGCTGCCCACGTGGCTTGCGTATGTATTTTGTTGTTTTTTTTTTCTGCTAGAAAACAGGACGTGTGTGATTACGAGAAGCTGGCAGTCTAGTTCGATAACAGACTTTTCATACCAGTATTGAGAATAACTCGATTTGGGTTTGGAGCCAACACTCATCCATGTCTGATTTATCCATGGGAACGAGTGTGATAATAGTAACAAGATTTCCTTAAAGGGACTAACGCTCTACTGATCGATAAGAATGCCAGTGATTTAAGATAAGACCATATCTTTTTCACAATTTTTTTTAGGGCCAACTAGACCATGATATGAATGTTTGTGTAACGTTTCATGGCAATCCGCCAAACAGCTTGAGAAGAGCAGCGATATATATCATTGTGCTGAAGGACGGACGGACGGACGGATGAACAACGGATAAAAGACCTCCTCAAAACTTCTTCTGATTTATGACAAGTAAAGCTACAACTCATTAATCAAATTTTTTGAAATTTATTAAATCCACAGTTCCACAGTGTGTATTTAAACTCTCTGCGTTTGGCAGACTATATGAAGTATTTCGACGCTAAATATCAATAGCCAATAGGTCGTGCTAAATCAAGTCAATAATAACTTGTATGATCATGTGATTCGTCTTGAAATTTATTTTAAATAAACTAATATATTTTATTTTCTGGCATCCTTTTGTATCACAATGCATGTATAATGTTGGCACGTTATCTACAACCATGAGAGAGAGAGAGAGAGAGAGAGAGAGAGAGAGAGAGAGAGAGAGAGAGAGAGAGAGAGAGAGAGAGAGAGAGAGAGAGAGAGAGAGAGAGAGAATAAGTTAAATATGATGAGTGTGTCCTAAGGGCAGATATTTTGTAAATTTGGAAAAGAAAATAGTTGCAGAAGTCATATGCATCGGTGTGAGAAATATTTTCTTGCCTCTGGCTATATAACTTCTACAACTAAAAAACGTGTCGTCTTGCGCACTAAAGAAGATAGTCTTAATTGGAAGGGAAAAAAAAGGTCCAAACAAATGTTTATTATAGCGCATTAGGCATACGGTTACTCAAGGCTCTGCATTCGAATTCCACTGTAGAGATTTGTCCATATCTAGAACGCAGAGAAGCCATACTAAATAAAACAGCATACGTGTAATGTACATCATTTATAACTGGAGCATTTGCCTCCAACTCCGAATAAGAAGTCCGGTACTCTATCATATGAAATATCTTCTAAATTGCATTTCAGGGGTGGGGGTTCTTTATTTAAAATATGCCAAAAGAAAAAATTCAAGATGCATTTTCAACGGGATATAAAAGAATTTATATTTTTCGAAACTGATTTTTCGATTTGCTTTGATAATTAATTGATATCCCGTGGGAGAGGGGGGTTGAGTTGATGTATCACCGAGTTTGAAGCTAGTTTTAGTTTCAGTTTTGGTTTCATAACAACACATCAATGAGGTCATGCAGTTCTTGCCGTAGAGTAAATATGTAGGCATAATTTGAGTTTTTGCCATATTTTATAGTTTAAGCTTGTTATGTGCTTCCAGCTTACGGAAGATACAGCAACAAAGGATCACCGTTGACTAGGCGGTTTGACCTTTTATTAGACTCAATTCCATTCTTGTATAAATCAAATATAGGTAAGATACGATGCATGATCAGCGCAAGATTGGTAGGAATGGCTAAGTTCTGCATACCAATCATGCCAAACATATTAATGCTGTTCTGCAATTTTGCTCATGTGGACTAGGTCATAGTAACAAGTCAAGTCGTTTGGTCTTTCTGGAATCAATTTTACCAACACAAGTCCTGGAATTCAGTCAGGATTATGATATTTGATAAGTTTATTTAATTTAATTTAATTTAATTTAATTTAATTTAATTTAATTTGGTCACTGAATTCTAAATTCAAGTTTCAGTCCATGTTTTTGTTATATTAGTGAATTCCACTTCTGCTGGAACTATGATTGTCTAACTTTCGACATTACAAGCAGTGCTGGATTAAACCTTGTGGAGCACCCTAGGCAGTCGAAATTCCGCCCCCTCCCTTCCCAAACTATCTCCTAATACGTTAAGATCAAATCAATTAAATATTATTTTGATCCGTTTTCGCAAACCCCTAAAAGTTGTGGGGCCCATAGACCAGTATCTACTCTGGCTATTGGGTCATCCAGCACTGATTTCAAGTGTATGCCTTCCCTAGGAGTGCGAGATCGATACATTAATACTCACCATTCTTGTCGTATTCTGCATATGGCGGCACTTAAAAAGAAGCAATTATAAAAAGGTGAGCCACACCCAAACAACAGAGCTATAAAGCAAGCAAAGCAGAAAGCAATTCAAACCACAAGACTAACACTCTGGTAATAAAAGCTTTCTTCCAAACAAGAAAAGGTTCTGAAGGACCACGAACATGTGGACATTGGAATGCGATTGCTAATTATATATAATCTATTTAATCTGGAAAATGCACCAGCCAAGCTATACACACTATATTGTGTGAGGAATATATGTTGCCAAGGAACTCTGGAATAAATTCTCCAAAGACTCGTAATCGAAGCCGTTCTCAACAGTTTTAATGTAATATAATATAAAAACCTTGTATATAACCTTATATATATATATATATATATATATATATATATATATATATATATATATATATATATATATATATATATATATATAATTAGTGGTGCGAAATCCAATGTATTTACTTGAAATGTACATATTTTATTGAACGTACTAGCAAACGTACTCTATAATACATTCTTTCTTATCAACTTTAAAAGAAAGCTTTATACAAGCAATACATGATGTCTGCTTAAGCTGAAAAGATATGTAGCTTTTGGCTTAATATAATTGCATGTAATAATTATTTTTGAACTGAAATTTAAATCATATATCGGATATGTAAAATGTGGAAACTGCGGCGATATAAAATATGCCATATACCTCGAATAATATAATGTTACATAGATTATCAGTGTACGCATACGAGGTATACTTTTCTTTTAGCAGCAAAGCATTTCAATAAGAAACCATCGAGAGAGAGAGAGAGAGAGAGAGAGAGAGAGAGAGAGAGAGAGAGAGAGAGAGAGAGAGAGAGAGAGAGAGAGAGAGAGAGAGAGAGAGAGTTGCATTTTTAGTACTATCATCGAAACATATTCCCTCTTCCTTTTCGTCTTTCTTGGCAGGTCTTCAGCAACGTCTTGAGGTCAAATTAGAGAAAACACAGCAAAAGTGTAAGGTACAAGCAATTATAACAGGATTATGTTTAAAACAAAACACGAAAGAAACAATCGATCAAACAAGTGAGAAAATCATTTCGGTTGTTCAGATATAGAACTGTACACTGAACTATATACTGCCAGAAAAAAAAAATACGTTCGAAGCGAGGATTCATGCATATATGTAGGAAAAAAGATTATAATTGAGGATATTTGATTAAATATCATCTAAGTAATGATTACCGCTTAGGTTGTAACACAGGATACCAGTGGTACAGTTTTTGAGTACTCTTGGCTTTTCGCCCACGTCACAAAATGTATCTCCCACATGCCTGCAAATGACTTCCCGATGTTGGTATCCAGATCCACAACTGACACTACACTGGAATCAAAGACAGGAAACAATATGAATCACACTTGTACTCATTCAAGTTGTAATATCTAATGGATCACTTGATCACGTGTGTGATTATGTAAAGTTCAGATCCACTTTTCATTTAGATTTATGAGAAGGGAGGTAGGTGTATGTATGTATGTATGTATGTATGTATGTATGTATGTATGTATGTATGTATGTATGTATGTATGTATGTATGTATGTATGTATGTATGTATGTATGTATGTATGTATGTATGTATGTATGTATGTATGTATGTATGTATGTATGTGTGCGTTCGTGCGTGCGTGCGCGCGTGTGCACGTGTGTGTTTGTTTGCATGCGTGCTTGTGTGTGCGTATCATATTCTCTTTGTTTAAATCGGTCTTGAAAACCAATAAACCATTGTGACTTTATTGGAGCAACAAAGTCTAAAATACAGTTTCAAACACATTATTTATCCCGCTGCCTTCCGTATGCAATGCACCTGTAGTTCACCGGTACATTTACACGCTAGGAATAAGTCTTAACAAGCAGGTCTACATTTTACACCCTTGAAATTTTGAAATTAGTATACATACCATCAGACCTGTAAGCAGCATATACCAGACAAATTACACATTCTCCTCAACCCAACATTTGCCTCTTTCTGCTTTTGATTTGGTACATAATAACGTATTCTTTCGTAATATTTACATTGATAATTATTAGGCTGAGAGATAGAGAGAGAGAGAGAGAGAGAGAGAGAGAGAGAGAGAGAGAGAGAGAGAGAGAGAGAGAGAGAGAGAGAGCTGGGTCACCACCATACCTACTACATGAAAACAAAAAGGAACTACAATGTCAGTTGTCAACTGCTGCATAAGAACAAAACCAACAAAACCAAAAGATCCAAAATTACAAGACCACTCCCCTTGCTACTACATCAAAAGAGAAGCTATTACTCTTTCTACCCATTAAACACACACACACACACACACACACACACACACAGAGGCACGCACGTATACTTCCATACATTCACTTCCATAAGTATTACAGGACCCTCTCACTCTACGAAGAAATACGACACTACTTCTCTTACGGCAAAACAAAACACTGGGACTTTTCTAGTACTACTGCATTAAACACAAATAACATGTGACCAAATCATCTACTATTATATTAAAACAAAAAGCAAACACTCGACCCCCCCCCTTTCGAAAAAAGACCCCATTGAAGGTACTTACGCTCTACGGGGTGAAAATAATTTTCAGGGATTCATAACAAGAACATTTCTTCCTTTTATCTCTCAAGTGTTGAAATCATCTCTAATAATCTTCAGGAATAACAAAAGTTTTGGGCCTGGAGTAGCCACCTGGTCTAAAACTCTCGACTTTACCAGTCAGTGCTATCTCACCTGTGACCGCATTGGTTTGAGTCTCCGTGCCAATTTGGGTAGGTAAGAAAACGTGCCAGTAGGGTCAGTGAGTCGGTGGTTCTTTCTCCACCACTTATAGTGGCTGCAATGTATAGAGTCTATCGCCTGGTGAAAAATGGCGTTAAACCCACAAGAATGACAAGATTTTCAAACCAGCAGCTGTGGTACACGTATTGGATGACAGCTTAATTTGCACTATTTTCAATGAAGACAAAGTATACATTATTCGAAATCTTTGAGAAGAAAGTCAGTATCATAAAATGTATTGGTGAATATATATTCAGCATAAAGTCTTCAATTTATGATCAATATAACTGATATGTTACTCGACCGGTTAATCAAATTCATATTTAACACGTTAGTTCATCGTTTGAAATTTCGCGATCTACGTGAGAGGGGTCACTATTTGTTGTGTTACTCCTTCTTATTATCTGCTTCAATATTTTCCTCTTTCCTTTTTCCTTCCTTCCTTCCTTCTTTCGCTTCAACTTCTTCCTCATACCTCCTTTCATTACGTTTACTTCTTTCTCATTCCTTTACTATATCTTTCTACTTTTTCCTCCTTCTGTCCATCTTGAACGGCCTCGTGCGTGTACAATATGGAAGTTTCTTTTTCGAAGCTTTAAAAATCCAAGTTCAATTCCCTATTCCGAGATAAGCCACAACATTCTCGGAGTGACCTTTCATTTCGATCACATAGTTTCCCTTTTCGAGAATGCTAAAGTTTAATTCGGTACACACGCGTCTGTAATCTTCCAGAATTATCAACGCTATCAAAATCTTAGCGAAGTTTTTACTTACGAATGGTGCATTTTCCGACTAACTTTTTCAACATCATCATTCGGACTGAACACTTTAATCAACTAATTTAATTGATCTGCTCCCATCGTTTGAACTTACGTTTGCTCAACTTTCTCACACTTGGCGGCTTTATCACGGGGAGTGCGTATACGAGGCCGACGTCAGAGCTAATCAAAAGAGTATGGTCCTTTTAGGCAATCAAGGCGACTCAAGAATGAATAACGTCTAAGTAGGTCATCATCTTCACTGGATGCGAAGCCAAATTCCTGCTACGAACAGAGTTCATTACAATGATATAGCCGTCCATTTGGAGATTAGCAGGAATAACAACATTTTCAAGATATTACTTTCCTTTCTAGAGGAGTAGCAATCACAAGATTTTCAATATAGCTGATGTGTTGTCCATATTGGACGTCATATCGGCAGTATGTACATTTAAGACTCACTGGACTTGATAGGGCATCTTCTGGTGAAAAAACCACGTGCCTTTCTATTAAAGTAAATCTGTGATAATAAGATATCTAAGATGGTAGCCTTATTGGATGTCAGGCCGGCACCATTTTGATTCAAGACAAGCTCGACATCATTATAAGTCTTTTAGAGAAACTCACATGTTGGGAGAATAATCCACTCTGAAGGAATAGCATTAAAACGATGGTCAATTTGGTTACTTGGTGTTCAGGCCCAATGAGGCGTCAGATCGATACCATTTTTATTTATATAGTACCGACCAGACGTAGGAAGAAGACCTTCAGTGAAAACCCTCTTTCTGATATGGCAATCCAATCAGGAGAAGCAGCAATAGCAAGAGTTTCAAGATGGCCACTGGCGCTGCCATATTGGTTGTCCTAGCGGTAGCACATTAATGTGATGTGAAGTGATTATGATTTTTAACGTAGCTTTAACAATTTTTCAGCCATATCGCTACGATGTCTGCAGTGTGGCAGTTTATAGTAATGTCTAGCACTGGGACGTCGTGCTGCAGACATGTAACATGATGTCCCACCCAGTCACATTATTCTGACACCAGACCGACCTGTCCTAACACTAACATTATTCGAGGCAACTTGATAACGGGATGAATATGGATGTATAGACTCAAAGCAGTTTAAGAGGAGCAGCGATAACAAAATTGTGCTAGCGTACCGACTGATCACAGGAGGACTAACAACGAACAACAGACCATCTATGAAGCTCTTCTCGTCTATGACCAGTACAGCTAACAAATAACAATATACGAGACCACTAAAGACAAACAAACACAAAACGTACAGTAAAATTCTTTAGAATAATTTCTTTTCTATATCTCTGCTGAGTCCTCTGTTTATATTTCATCATTTAATTGAATATTTTATGTCATTAACTGCTCAATCCGGGCAATATCGCCGTGGTCGACCATCTCCTACATAACATTAACCAAAACAACCCTGACAAAATAGGAAATAGTTCAGAACATCCACCCACACCTGCACAGGTTTACTGCTGTTCTTATTTATCTGTAGGAATAATCTTTACTGAAGTGATGCCCAATTTAATATGCAAACTATTTTCTCCAGGAATCAAAAATAGTTTAGAAATCAAACTAGTGCATCTAATAAAGTAAGTTACTAAAGCTGCAAAATTTATCAGCTATTAAAGTAGTGCGTGTTTGTGTGTGGGGGTGGGGGTGGGGTGGGGTGGTATGTAGTAGCACGGGATATAGTCACGTGCTTTTTATGTAGAAGTAAGTTTTATGATTTCGCATTGTTGTGTGAATGTGTCTGTGTGTGTATGTTTGTGTTTATGCAGCAACATGGTAAGTGGACCCATGTTTTTCTCTTTTTCTTTTTTTTCAAGAGTAATACTGAAGTGAGGGTAGATTTTTAAAGCAACATAATTTCACAGGTTTTCCTTACTGGTTATTGTGGCTATTTAAAACAAAGATCTTGTAAATATGTATTGTTAAAAATACTTTGACTAAACTTTGTTTTAGTGCATGATTGATGGGAGTAATTTGGGTTACAGAATATAGAGCTAGGACTTTCTTCATATGTGCACCTTTCAAAAAGCAATTAGTTCCGCTTGGTCATTTTCACTTCCTGGACTTCAAAGGCAAATTGTGAAAAAAGCCGATAACTTTTGTTTAAATTTTATGCATTTGGTCATATATTCCTTACACTTTCAGACACTGATACTGTCTAGCGTATATAGGTTAATCCAAGCTAATCTTTCGAGCACATGGGGGCAGCCATTTTGGTTATCTGTGTACTGTATTTAGATCATGTACAATTTCCACAAGTACAAATATCCAAAGAACTTGCACACACAGAACACAAAAGTACCAAAGAGATGTATGCAAAAATTTGCTCCATTGTGCGTGTTCTAAATGCAAACATTCATCTTATGCCTGACACTCTCTCATAAGTTCATAATATCGAAAGAGAGCCCACTTTATGCAATAGTTGCAGTAGTAAGGGAACTTGTTTCGTGTGTGTGTGTGTGTGTGTGTGTGTGTGTGTGTGTGTGTGTGTGTGTGTGTTTAGCAGAAAGGGAAGATTTCTTGAGTTTGGTTTTGTGAAATTTTGATACAGCAAGTTGAGAATTAGGCGCATCATGTTGGCTTTTTAAAATTATTTCTTTGTTCTGTTTTGAACGCAGTTGTGAAGGAATTGGTCTCATGGATTTTATACCCGAGACTTTATTCAGTTGTACTGCAAGTGGCCTCTTATCTTTATATAATATTAAGGGAAGTGGGAACAACATATGTTGTTGTTGCTGATGTTTTATATTTGTGCAGTAGAACCGAAGTGATCTAGTGTCTTTTTAAGTAGGGGTGGGGGCTTACGCAATAGAAATATAAGGGGTCTCGTGGGTTTTTTCACACAGTAGTAAGGGATGTGATCTCATTGCGTTTGTTTTCATGCAGTATCACAGGATGTTGTCTCGTGGATTTTGTTTTCAAGTTGAAGTAAGGGATACGGTCTCGTGACATTTTTTCCCCGCGTTTTTATGCAGCAATTAAGAAGTGGTCTCGTTCGGAGTTTGTTTTTATGAAGTAGTAACGAGAGTGGTTCAGCTCTGTTACTCTTTACCACCTAAAATATTCATATAAAATAAGTAACGCCATACATAAATATCGATAAATTTTACTTGCAACTAACGCTCCACCTGGTAAGTGTGGGAGACACAATGCCATCCATAATGTCCATATTGTAAAATAAAGATTGAGAAACAATGTACTCTTGATGCAATTGCAAAAGTGGCTATGAACAGTGTCATAATTTTACTTATTTGTAATTTGCACTTCTCCTTGATCTGGCATTGTAATTCTCTTTGCTGAAATCAATAGAAGTTTCTTGTTTTTGGCAGTCAAATATAGGCCTACAAAATGTTGTTTTTAATACAATAGATCATAAATATTTACAATTAATTTATCATAAATGGTAGGTATAAAAATCCATTTAGTGTGTTCACCTATCTAATTGGGATCACACAAAGTCCGAATCTCTGCCCTTTTCGTTTGCAATTTGTATTCTGTTTTAATATATATTCCGACTTGAATCTTACCACAGACCACTCCCCGGCATGCCAGGTCGGACAAATATGATTATTACAGGATTTCCGCGCCGACGGTTTCAAATTGTTACAGAAACTGTCTCGGACCCATTGCTGCATCCCGTCTTCAAAAGTCTTGATGCACGTGACTATCCGCCATGACTGTCCACCACCACAGCTCTTAGTACAGTTCTGCCAGGGACCGACTCGCCACCTGTGAAGTAAATACAATAACTAATTATGACAACAGCAATAATAATAATAATAATAATAATAATAATAATAATAATAATAATAATAATAATAATAATAATAATAATAATAATAATAATAATAATGATAATAATAATAATAATAATAATAATAATAATAATAATAATAATAATAATAATAATAATAATAATAATAATAATAAAACAACGTTTTACTGGTAATAGGTGTGCTTACAAAGTGACTCAACAAAAACATCAAAGAGCTTTAATGAAATCATTTAATGTGCAGAGCATCAGCGCTCTTTTATTATGAACAGCTCATGGAAATAACTTTTTCTCATCATTCAGAAAAATCAGTCAAAACTTTTAAGATAACGTCTTGATAATATTAATCCCAAACTCTACCATCCCATGGGTTCAAAACAATAATACACAGCATGTTAACATACAGCGAATTGCTGCCGTTACCATCGTTTTTTTCTAATTTTGACCAACTTTACACCATTCAATTAGAACAAATAACAAAAGTTTCATTTTTATGGGTAATTCATGTATAGATTTGTAAGAGAAGATAAACTGCAGTGATCATAATTCTATACAACAAAAGAATGTCGAAGTTAAACACTTGGGAACTATTCCGTAGCAGAAGACACGCAAACTTAATTTTGGACATGGAGTTGAACAGAATCCTCCGATGTTAGATTCACAATTATTTCTTCTGGATAACTTAAGAACTACTGTCCTTATAGTCATGCTGATGAGCATTCATTCTAGTAGACAAAGTATCACACGCGCGTGCACAAACACACACATGTGTACATACAAACACACACACACACATATATATATATATATATATATATATATATATATATATATATATATATATATATATATATATGAGAAAGAGACAGAGAGAGAGACAGAGACAGACCAACAGATAGACAGACAAACAGTCTGTTTTATGCTCAAATATTCTGATATTTTCTTTCTACACTGACAGCATTTCAAAGACTTATGAATAACAATAATTTCAATTTCGGCAGAAAATGTCTCTGAGAACCAAGGGTTGTTTTAACAACCGCTGTAGTATTACGATGACAATAGTGGTGCTAAGTAGGGTAGTCACTGTTCTTATTGTTGGCCTTGTGGATCATTGAAGTCAATGTTTTCATTAAGACACTCAAAACAATAGCTCCTAGTGAACCTGAAATCACTAAAGAGTCTTTCAGCAACTTAACGGCTGACCATTTCGCTAATCAGCTTTGGTTGCATGGTTAGAACACTTCTGAGTAAAGTGTCTTTGAAACTACGCTACCAGACTTTGTTTTTTCCAGTTACCTCGTCAATAAGGTGCTAATTATAGGCATTTGACTTTTGTCTTTCCAAAGATAAAGGCTTAATTAATATGCATAGACCTTACTCATAATTGCCATATCCTAAGTATTAATGGCACAAACATTTTCTCATTTATTTATTGAAGCTGAATGAAAATTATTCTCTAGGAATGTAACAAGCTCATCCAGTCAAACTCCAACCATCTAATCCATCTGTAAAGATTTTCGAGAAATATGTCTCAAACAAGATGATACAAACTAGAAAAATTACAATCAAAACTTTGTTTTCAGAGCGCATTAAAGCTCAACCAATCATAAGTCACCATAGTTTTGACAAGCTTAGCCAATCAGAGTTAATACTAACTGATTAAAACGCATAGGTCTCGCTCATAAAAACCCACCCTGATGATAATAACCTTTTCATCAAGACTGGTCAAATTCGGGTTAGAAAAAATGTCTTTTAGAAGATAAAACGTTCCGCCAATCAAATGATGATCACCTGATTATTATATATAAATCACGTGCATATTATATTTACATCTTGACGATATAAGTCTAAGTTTGATCAAAATAAAATAAAAAATAAAGTCGCTAGAGTGCTGTTAAGCTCAGCCAATCAGATGAAAGTTCACCCCATTAATATCCACAGATTTCGCTTAAAGTTGTATTTATCTAAGATCGTATAAGCCTATATATCATCATCATCATCATCATCATCATCATCATCATCATCATCATCATCATCATCATCATCATCATCATCATCATCATCATCATCATCATCATGGCCTTAACCGAAGAAGTCTTTGGGGCACCACAGTTGACTTTAAAACTAATTCTCTCCATTTTTCCATGTTCTCCACTAACCTTTGGTATCCAAATCCCATACCTGTCCACTCCTTAATGTTGTCTGCTCACCTCTTTTCTGTCTGCCTCTTCGTCTGCACCCTCTCGCTGTGCCTTGCAAGATTCTTTTTGCCAATCCAGATAATCTTGAAACATAACCGTAGTACTTCAGTTTGCGGATTTTACAGTGATCAATGTCTTCATAGGATACGATGGTTCGTTGGATCCAGTTGTGGACTTCTTTGTTGGTTACATGAAATGCCCAAGATCTTGCGGTAGCATCTCATTTTTTAAATTTTAAATCCTTCTTTATAGATCTGATATGAGCACCCATTTCACAACCATACAGAAAGATGGATAAGACAATCTAGCGCATCAGCCTTTTTTTAGAATCAAGAGCAATATTGGTATATTTCCATATTGCTCTCAACCTTGTTATTGCTGCTGTTGTCTGGGTAATCCTGTATAATAGTTCTGGGTATAATAATTCTGGTTTTGAAACCCATCTGTGATAATTGATCCCTAGTACTTGAAAGTTGTGACGCATTTCAACTTTTGTCTACTTACCTATATTTCTGCACTGATGTCATTGTGTTGCTTTTTTATCAGTTTGGGGTTTTATTGGCGCTAATCTCCATACGGTATGCTGTTGAGGTTGTGTTAAGGCGTTCAACCAAGTCAGTCATTTCTTTTTCAACTCCTGTTAAACCATCATATCATTTGCGAAGCAAAGGTTGGTGATTGTTCTTCCTCTGATGCTTACAGTGCCTTTGTGGTCATGCAAGGCAATTCCCATGATCCTTTCCAGGAAAATGTTGGAGAGTGTAGGTGTCAGTACACATCCCTGTCTGACTCCAACTAGTTTCGTCTGCTGCCATTGACGACGGAATAAGCCTACTACCAGTTTGATCAAATTCGAATCCGCAATACAATTTCTGCAGGGGTAGCAAATTTAGTCAGTCATATGTAAGATCAGTTGTTTTATTATTATTATTATTATTATTATTATTATTATTATTATTATTATTATTATTATTATTATTATTATTATTATTATTATTATTATTATTATTATTTGATTTCTCTCATTACTAAAAATTGGTGAGATTTTGCTGATATACGCTGTTATTCCACGCTTACTCAAAACTGAATAGGAAATCTGGTTTCGAGAGTGGCAACACGTTCAATCTATTAAATGAAAGATCTCCTACTTGCTAATTAATGAAGACTTGTTAGAAAACAAGATCATAAATATAACCTCCAAAATAGTAACAAACTCATCCAATCAGACCCTAGACCTATATCATCTCATTAATATGCGTATCACATATGTCGTTCATTTGGAACTCTTCTGAGAGACTATGAATATATATATATATATATATATATATATATATATATATATATATATATATATATATATATATATATATATATATTAATCGAATCAGAAGAAAAAAAACTGCCTCGAAAGTGGTGAAAAACAAAGCCATCAGATGTAGTATCAGCTCATTAGTATATGTTGAGCCTGCTCATTATCAAAATCTGCCGAAATCTGGAAAATATAAGCATACATCCCAAGTTTGATCAAAATCGTACCAGAAATATTGCCTTCAGAGTGGAAATTAGCTCAGCCATTCAAATGCATAATCAACTCATTATTGTGAGTTCATCTTGCTCAGATTCGAACAGACCTGATACATTGATGATATAATTCTATGTTCTGTTGAAGGATGGTCAACTGACACGGAGTTATACAGTAAGATTACTTGGTCTTACGGCCAGAGGAGCTAACAGTCTCATTGGTGTAGATTAGAAATCCTAAGATTTTCGTTGCGGAGTTTGACCCTTTCGACTTCGTAGAAAGATATACACAGAGAGCTCAGCTAAGACATGTAAGGCGCTCTTTTTTCATCAAGTGGAATACTTAGACTTCTCAGCTAGAGTATTCATATTTCATTAACTGGAATAACTTGACTTATCAACTAAGGCACTCATAGTTCAATACGTGGAATATTTAGACACCTTAGCTTTGATACGTAAGGTGCAATTATCAGACTTCCCAGCTAGGGTACTTTTAGTTCATATGGCGGAATACCTAGATGTTTCAGCTAAGAGTACTCATAGTTCATTAGGTGGAATACAAAGACTTCTCAGCTAGGAAACTCATAGCTCAAAAGGTGGAATAAATCGGTATGTATGTATGTATGTATGTATGTATGTATGTATGTATGTATGTATGTATGTATGTATGTATGTATGTATGTATGTATGTATGTATGTATGTATGTATGTATGTATGTATGTATGTATGTATGTATGTATGTATGTATGTATGTATGTATGTACGTACGTACGTACGTACGTACGTACGTACGTACGTATGTATGTATGTATGTATGTATGTATGTATGTATGTATGTATGTATGTATGTATGTATGTATGTATGTATGTATGTATGTATGTATGTATGTTATGTATGTATGTATGTATGTATGTATGTATGTATGTATGTATGTATGTATGTATGTATGTATGTATGTATGTATGTATGTATGTATGTATGTATGTATGTATGTATGTATGTATGTATGTATGTATGTATGTATGTATGTTCAGAGAGAGAGAGAGAGAGAGAGAGAGAGAGAGAGAGAGAGAATTTGCAATTCTTCGATGCCCAAAAGTTAATGAAGATTTACTTCGTGGATCCATTATCACATACTGCACAAAAATAAACAGCATCCAAATGTTACCTGTGATACAAATTATATATATATATATATATATATATATATATATATATATATATATATATATATATATATATATATATATATATACGTTTGAAATAAAACAAGCCGAAGTAATGATATACTAGAGAATGTGAAATAAAGTAGTTGTGGAGATAGAGAGAAAGATTATACATTTCATTATTTAATATCTCTAGCTGAAAATGTATGAACTAGATATGGGACTTTGTGTGCACTTACTCAGGGGGACAGCTTCCACGGTCACATTTTGGATTTTCCATCGAAGGTGTGATCAGATTCACACAAAACGAGGAATCCAGAACTCTCCCCAGGTGACCATCAAAACATATAAAACGTGGCTCTTGATGGCCTGCAAAGTAATGAACGATTTTATGTATCTGTAAAAAGTAAATAGATATGAACATTGATATGTATGTATGTATGTATGTATGTATGTATGTATGTATGTATGTATGTATGTATGTATGTATGTATGTATGTATGTATGTATGTATGTATGTATGTATGTATGTATGTATGTATGTATGTATGTATGTATGTATGTATGTATGTATGTATGTATGTATGAGTACTTATTGGAATACAGCACTAACTGATTACCATGACCACTTACTGAAATATTACATTTATTGATTACCAAGAGTACTTACTTTAATATTACAACTACTGATTACCAAGAGTACTTGTTGGAATACTACATATACTGATTACCATGACTACTTACTGGAATATTACCACTACTGATTACAAAGAGTACTGATTGGAATACAACACCTACTGATTACCAAGAGTACTTGTTGGAATACTACATATACTGATTACCATGATATTACAACTACTGATTATCAAGAGCACTTGTTGGAATACTACATCTACTGATTACCATGACTACTTACTGGAATATTACAACTACTGATTACCAAGAGTACTTACTGGAATATTACAACTACTGATTACCAAGAGTACTTACTGGAATACAACACCTACTGATTACCAAGAGTACTTGTTGGAATACTACATATACTGATTACCATGACTACTTACTGGAATATTACCACTACTGATTACAAAGATTACTGATTGGAATACAACACCTACTGATTACCAAGAGTACTTGTTGGAATACTACATATACTGATTACCATGATATTACAACTACTGATTACCAAGAGCACTTGTTGGAATACTACATCTACTGATTACCATGACTACTTACTGGAATATTACAACTACTGATTACCAAGAGTACTTACTGGAATATTATAACTACTAATTACCAAGAGTACTTACTGGAATATTACAACTACTGATTACCAAGAGTACTTACTGGAATACAACACCTACTGATTACCAAGAGTACTTGTTGGAATACTACATATACTGATTACCATGACTACTTACTGGAATATTACCACTACTGATTACAAAGAGTACTGATTGGAATGCAATACCTACTGATTACCAAGAGTACTTGTTGGAATACTACATCTACTGATTACCATGACTACTTACTGGAATATTACAACTACTGATTACCAAGAGTACTTACTGGAATATTACAACTACTGATTACCAAGAGTACTTACTGGAATACAACACCTACTGATTACCAAGAGTACTTGTTGGAATACTACATATACTGATTACCATGACTACTTACTGGAATATTACCACTACTGATTACAAAGAGTACTGATTGGAATACAATACCTACTGATTACCAAGAGTACTTGTTGGAATACTACATCTACTGATTACCATGACTACTTACTGGAATATTACAACTACTGATTACCAAGAGTACTTACTGGAATATTACAACTACTGATTACCAAGAGTACTTACTGGAATACAACACCTACTGATTACCAAGAGTACTTGTTGGAATACTACATATACTGATTACCATGACTACTTACTGTAATATTACAACTACTGATTACAAAGAGTACTTATTGGAATACAACACCTACTGATTACCAAGAGTACTTGTTGGAATACTAATCTACTGATTACCATGACTACTTACTGGAATATTACAATAACTGATTGCCATGAGTATTTATTGGTATGTTATACCTACTTATTACCATGATTGGAATACTACACCTAATCATTACCTTGAGTATATATTAGATTACTACACCTACTGATTACCATTAGAATTTACTGCAATATTATCCTACTGATTACCATGAATACTTGTTGGAATATTACACCTACTGATTACCATGAATACTTGTTGGAATATTACACCTACTGAGAATTTACTGGAATACTACACCTACTGATTACCATGAGAATTTACTGGAATACTACACCTACTGATTACCATGAGAATTTACTGGAATACTACACCTACTGATTACCAGGAGTACTTATTGGAATACTACACCTACTGATTACCAGGAGTACTTATTGGAATACTACACCTACTGATTTAGGAGTACTTATTGGAATACTAAATTTACTGATAACCAGGAGTACTTATTGGAATACTACACGTACTGATTACCAAGAGTACTTATTGGAATACTACACCTACTGATTACCAAGAGTACTTATTGGAATGGTAAACCAGCTGATTACCATAAGTACTTATTGAAATAGAAATCCAAGTGATTGCGATGAGTATTTACAGGACTTACTGGGAAAAAAATGCATTTTTTTCTGTTGGTAAACAGCTGGTAAGTGAAAGATGGCTCCTAAGCTTAGTGCAGTTTTCATAAAAATGGAAACACTCTAAATGATGATGTAATTAGGATTTGAATCAAGTCTGCTACAAAGGGATTCACATTCAAAGAGTCTCTGAAAACAAATTCCAGGATTCACGTAAGGAATCCAAAACAAATTGAAGTTGGTAAACAACCAGAAAAACATTCACAGAAATTTAAAAAGCCAAAACTGATAGATTACAACAAGAGCAAAGGTAAACATTGGATAAAACAAGACGATAAAAATTCAGAGAGTTCCGAACAAATATATTGTTTGATACGTAATGGCATTGTTGCTTAGGGTTTTATATTTTCACACACAAATGTATTACTTGATACGTAACAGTATTGTCTTCTAAGGTTTTATGTTGACACATACAAGAGTGCAGCTGTCTTTGTTTTAAAACCTGTTAAAGAAAAATAAAGTTGTTATTTACATTAATGAACAATAAGCAAATCTATTTCAATAAACGCTTTAATAGAAGCTAACTTTCACAGTAATAAATGGGACGTGATACAAACAGTGTGAATAACACTGGTTAGAATGTAACTGCTAACCCATCCCTTAGTTGCAACCTATAACGTTTAACTCGTCGTTTACGTGCATCGGTTATTTAAGCACAATAAACACGTGCTTGGGCACCAGCACAACAGGGGCACCAGAATAAATTCAAAGTAACTGTTGATCATAAAAATGATTGAATTACACATGACCATTTTGATATGTGTGTACCAGTATTTTTATTTGAAATGCTGGTATCTTCTCACCTTTTTGGCTTTTAAAGGATGGGGGTCACATTTTGCGGGGGGGGGGGGCCGTAATATTTTCAGTGCTTTGGGCCCTGGAAGGACAATACTTAAAATGTCAATATGCTTACCAACAAACATGGAATTTGAACAAGTTATAAAGCTTTTACCAATTTTAGTCAACCCAGTTTACAAATAATTACGTGAATGCAAAAGGGATGCTATCCGAACGAATCATCGCGCAAGAAATAAGAATCCCTAGAATGGAATGACGTTCTGCTTCAGAAAATAATTTATGGAAATCCAGAATAACACCTTTTCATTTTATTAACTGTGGTGTACTGGCTCTATTTCTGATGTTTTTGAGCGATAACAAAATGGAAACAATGGCGGCTATACTGATGTTGGATCGGCACAATTGTCGTTTAGGACCAACAATATATCTTATGATGTCAATTAGAAATGGTGGAACTAAAGGACCATAAAGCTGATGAAATCGGCGACTGTTGAAATCGGCGAGAGGAGTGAACATTAGTTAAACAAAACTTAAACACATGCTAGAAGAACTACAAACTCCCGATAAATCAGTTATAATTCCTAAATATTTGCTATCTACCGTATGTATTTGTTTATTCGTCGAATCCAACTGCAAAAACCCAGATCTGCCGTCGCATAATGTTCCTGCAGATCTTTGTGCACTTTGCTAGGAGTAAGCAGCAAAACAGACAACACAGAGCCTAACCTGCAGGCGCACTATTCTCCGGCAGATCAGAATCTTTGTTGTTTGCAGTTTCACTGGACTTGTAAGCAAGCACATCGGATATCTCATATCTCTGAATATTATAGAAAATATCAAGTGCACAGTCGTTGTAGCCTACGTTGCCTTTAACCATACCGTAAAGAAAGGCGTTAATTTCAGGCTCATAAAAAGCAAAGAAATTAAGAATGATTTAGCTAAAGTGATTGAACTTTCAGAAGTGTCAGAAAAAGTACGAAACTGCCTACAAGTATTATAAATTAGATACAGGTGAGCATACCTAAGGCTTCAAATGGGTGTTTCATTTGCTGGATTAGGATTCACAGGAATAGCCCATCTGTACGCACCATTCCTTCGGCTTTTAGCTGATTCGGTGCAACTTTACTATTTTTTTAAATCCCCATAATATGTTGATGGTGCAACTTTACTAGGGCTTGTAGGTAAAGCTTTCTTTCATGGAAACATTAATGACAGGAAAATGTTAAAACACGATGAGATCATAATAGTTGCCAACTTGAACGGTAATGAGATGTGGTATGTAAGGCAATAAAAGATAATGAAATAAGTAATGAGAAAATTTTTATGACACTTGACTGATACAACAGATACAAGAACATTTTTAAAAATGAAAATCAAGAAGAAAGTTTTATGACGTAAAGCTGATATTGAAGAACTAAAATACCTTTTTATGAGGATGAAAGAATATGAAGGAGAAATGCATTTTAGAGACGATTCCAACAACATATTAGTTTACAACATTAGCAACAACATATAGTGAAATAACAGAAAATATTTAATCTATATAAAATTTTATGATACAAATATAAATTTTTATTGCAATGGAAGGACAACATGAAAAGAAAAGTTATTTTACAAATTCAATTTATACCAGAAATTGTAATCTATTCATCCATTTAATTACAGAGAATATATTGCGTGCTATTTATAACACACTATTTCCAACAAAAGCAACATATTCTATTACACAAAGAACATGAGCAAAAACAACTTTTAATTGCAGACGGTTTGTATAACAGTAAATTTTACAACAACAAAGTACAAGACGGATCAACGCCCAACGATGATTAAATAGTGTACGGAGAATTAAATACACAATTGAAAAGTTCTCGTCACTCAATACATTTATTACAAGAAAATATAACTCAAAATTCAGTAGTCTGGTATCAGTTCAAACATTGGCTAAGACGGATACATTTTGTGGATTTTACAAAATATTAAATGTGTACATTTTTCTCCAGCAGATTAATAACACAAAACTTACCATAATGTCTAGTATTTTTGTTTAATAGTCTTCACCTGTTCAAAATGTCGTTGTTTCATACAATGTCATTAAATTAAAAAACAGTTACATAAATGTACAGTGAGTAGCTTAAGCTACGGCATCAAATTTGATGGTATTCAAATAATACATTTCCACTATATATCTGAATCATGTTTTGTAAATAACGTAAATAATACAGTGCGAAATTTATCTCAGTGAGGTACTAGCTAGGTTAACTTTGAACTAGTTAAATAAAATGATGAAACTGATGTGGTAATAGCCAGTCAGTTGAAACAGGATGATAAAACTGATGTGGTAATAGCCAGTCGGTTGAAATAAGATGATGAAACTGATGTGGTAATAGCCAGTCAGTTAAATTAAGATGATGAAACTGATGTGGTAATAGCCAGTCAGTTAAAATAAGATGATGAAGCTGATGTGGTAATAGCCAGTCAGTTGAAATAAGATGATGAAACTGATGTGGTAATAGCCAGTCAGTTAAATTAAGATGATGAAACTGGTGTGGTAATAGCCAGTCAGTTAAAATAAGATGATGAAACTGATGTGGTAATAGCCAGTCAGTTAAATTAAGATGATGAAACTGGTGTGGTAATAGCCAGTCAGTTGAAATAAGATGATGAAACTGATGTGGTAATAGCCAGTCAGTTAAATTAAGATGATGAAACTGATGTGGCAATAGCCAGTGAGTTGAAATAAGATGACGAAACTGATGTGGTAATAGCCAGTCAGATAAATTAAGATGATGAAACTGATGTGGTAATAGCCAGTCAGTTAAAATATAAGATGATGAAACTGATGTGGTAATAGCCAGTCAGTTAAATTAAGATGATGAAACTGGTGTGGTAATAGCCAGTCAGTTGAAATAAGATGATGAAACTGATGTGGTAATAGCCAGTGAGTTAAAATAAGATGATGAAACTGATGTGGTAATAGCCAGTCAGTTAAATTAAGATGATGAAACTGGTGTGGTAATAGCCAGTCAGTTGAAATAAGATGATGAAACTGATGTGGTAATAGCCAGTGAGTTAAAATAAGATGATGAAACTGATGTGGTAATAGCCAGTGAGTTGAAATAAGATGATGAAACTGATGTGGTAATAGCCAGTGAGTTAAAATAAGATGATGAAACTGATGTGGTAATAGCCAGTCAGTTGAATTAAGATGATGAAACTGATGTGGTAATAGCCAGTCAGTTAAATTAAGATGATGAAACTGGTGTGGTAATAGCCAGTCAGTTGAAATAAGATGATGAAACTGATGTGGTAATAGCCAGTCAGTTAAAATAAGATGATGAAACTGATGTTGTAATAGCCAGTGAGTTGAAATAAGATGATGAAACTGATGTGGTAATAGCCAGTGAGTTAAAATAAGATGATGAAACTGATGTGGTAATAGCCAGTCAGTTAAAATAAGATGATGAAACTGATGTGGTAATAGCCAGTGAGTTGAAATAAGATGATGAAACTGATGTGGTAATAGCCAGTGAGTTAAAATAAGATGATGAAACTGATGTGGTAATAGCCAGTCAGTTAAAATAAGATGATGAAACTGATGTGGTAATAGCCAGTGAGTTGAAATAAGATGATGACACTGATGTGGTAATAGCCAGTGAGTTGAAATAAGATGATGACACTGATGTGGTAATAGCCAGTGAGTTAAAATAAGATGATGATACTGATGTGGTAATAGCCAGTGAGTTAAAATAAGATGATGAAACTGATGTGGTAATAGCCAGTCAGTTAAAATAAGATGATGAAACTGATGCGGTACTAGCCAGTGAGTTAAAGTAAGATGATGAAACTGGTGCGGTACTAGGCAGATAGTTAAAATAAGACGATGAAATTGATGCGGTACTAGGCAGATAGTTAAAATAAGATGAAATTGATGCGGTACTAGGCCAATCAGTAAATACTTCAACTTAAACAACCACACTATCGCAGATTTATGTGATCTAGCCACTTTGTACAAAAAATGCTGATACTCAAGTACGTAAGATTTTGGACGATACTACTTTAAAAGCTCAACAACAGGCGAGAACAAGTAGACAGCAAAATTATGTTGATTACTCTGAAATAACTAACAAAATACTGAGTTGCAAAAACAGATTGACTACAACTGTGGAAAGGTTTCGGATATTCAATATACGTTTAAATAGAACCTTAACACTTGATCAGATGCTATACAATCGTTACGAACTGTAACAGATGATACAAGCACAAGACAAATACTTGGCATTCAACCATACATACCGGATATATTCACTTATAAGCCAAGTCAAACTACAAACATGAAAGATTCTGATCTGCCATAGAATAATGTACCTGCATATCAGGGTGTGTATTGTTTGCTCTACTGATCACTATTAACAAACTGTATACACCCAGATCTGCCGGCGCATAATGCGATTGCAGATTTGGTTTTGTGCAGTCACATTTGGTCTCGTCTTATAAGCGAGCACAGACGTTCAACCAACTGAACAAATGATAAAGTCGCAGACTGATGTTATTCGAGAGTGACAGAGATAAAAGAAAGAATACAAAAATTGACAATCACAGTCTGAACAGCAAAATAAAGACTTAATGAATGAAAAGGCGATAAAGAGATAATAAAAGCCAATTAGAGATTTAAAAGTGTCATAAAATAGCAAGATAATTACTAACATTAATTCATTGTCACAGTTGCTAAAGAATGATTTACCTGAGGTAACTAAAACAACATATGAAAACAAAAAGAAAATAAATATGAATGAAAGTATAGATAAAATACTGCAAATTGCATTAATCTATCGCCGATTTAAGCGACAAAACCAAAATGTTTAAAAATCAAACTTAGCAAACTCCAAAAACAAGCTGCTTAGTGCTAGAATAGAAGTCTTATAAACAAATATTGCTGAATACCTTGATCATGACATGATCGATAATATCGGTGTAGTACAAAGGTAGGGTTTATTAATTAGATTAAAGCATGCCAAAGACGGCACAAATGATATTATGCAAATGATCTGCACGGATACATTCAAGGCTAATGAGGGTAAAATTAAAGCTTCTTTTAAGCTAAAAACCTTATACTGCTGAATTAGAAATAACAGAAAACAGTCAGACATTCCAAATGAAATATAACGCGTAAATTGACATACAGATTACTGAACATTACAAAAATTATGAGTTGGATGACAAAACTAAACATAGTCTGGATACTGAATTACGAAGTTTATTACCAGGTGATCTCGCTCAAGATCTCTCGAAATTGTATGAATATATCTAGAGCAGGCTAAACCTTTACGACGATATCAAACCGATTTCACGATCGCCTATGAATATACCATAAGATAGGCTAAACCTTTACGACGATATCAAACCGATTTCACGATCGCCTATGAATATACCATAAGATAGGCTAAACCTTTACGACGATATCAAACCGATTACACTATCGCCTATGAATATACCATAAGACAGGCTAAACCTTTACGACGATATCAAACCGATTTCACGATCGCCTATGAATATACCATAAGACAGGCTAAACTTTTACGACGATATCAAACCGATTTCACGATCGCCTATGAATATACCATAAGACAGGCTAAACATTTACGACGATATCAAACCGATTTCACGATCGCCTATGAATATACCATAAGACAGGCTAAACCTTTACGACGATATCAAACCGATTACACGATCGCCTATGAATATACCATAAGAAAGGCTAAACCTTTACGACGATATCAAACCGATTTCACGATCGCCTATGAATATACCATAAGACAGGCTAAACCTTTACGACATCTAACTACCACAATCGCGTATGAATATACTAGGACAGGCGGAAGGTCTATGACGATATCTATCCAATTTCAAAATTAATAGGTAAATTATAACAAGTTTCAAAAATCAAATCAGAAATCGACTTTTAATTTAAAGTTATGGACTTATCAATTATTATACATCAGCTTGTCACAAAAGTGGGTCGGTAGAAGGTTAAAAAGCATTTCAAATATTTTCTATAAAAAAATTAAATTTGCATACAATATTTTGATGTAGAGATTTAAGTAAATTTTGACCCTAACACTCATTACAATTCAGGCTTGTGCCTGAAATTTACAATGGATTATTTCTGAAAGCTTAACGTTTTATCGTATTTGGTCGGTCTAATTGGTGAACAAAATAAAATCATTATAACGTGTAAATTAAGAGAGATGATATTAAATGAGGAAAATAATTTATTCTTTGAAATTAAAATGTATAAAGGATTTATAAACACAGAAGCAGTATCAAATTTTATCAACATTAAAAAAGAGGACAAAATAACGCGATAAATCCATTTAATATTTACACCTGGAACCTGCGGATTACAAAGAGAACAGAGTTAAGTCACTCATCTACCTTAATAAGATAGTCAGAGAACAAGATTTAGTAAAACAGATGTTGAATAGTTTGGGTGATGTGTTTACTTTCTGTGTCTTAGTCATACTGATTTTATTGGAGAGTGACACATAGTTAAGACAGACATAATTATTTTCACAATCTGTAAAACTTGATTTTAGTGTAGGCAAACTCATAACTAATATAGACTTAATTATGTTTACAAACTGCCTAACTTGTATGTATTTATTGCCTCGGTAAACAAGTGCTTGAGTTTAGTAAAAGTGCTTTACAATTTAGCTAAATAAACAGCAATAGTACACAAAAATAGAAACATTTAGAAAATACACAATTTCTCACCAAATAAAAGATACGAGAATCCCTCGAAGGGACTGTAAAGATTGTCCATGGTTTTAAGATAATATCATTTCTTCTTTTGAACTGTCAAACATTGAAACGATCTTAGATACTTTTAAGCGATAACACATTTTCAAAGTAACTGCTCTGCTGGATAAACTGGATGTCAGTTTCACAGCATTTTTAATGAGGACCAACCATAAGCAGCCTTATTGTGGAAACCTAATTTTGATATGACTTTACGTTTTCAAGCTATAACGGCAAAACGATAAAATAATTTTAAGATGTCTTTCATGGTAGTCATAATTGATACCAGTCTTGCACCGTTTCTTTTTGGCGCCAACTAGAAGTCATACAAAGTCTTTTGATGAAAGTACTTTGTTCATATGACCAGCTATATAAGAGGACTAGTGAAAACAAAATTTTCAAGATGATCGATGTGGCAGCCATACTGGATATCAGATCGGCATGATTTTAATTTCAGACTAAAACTGGACTATGCGATAAATGTGTATTGAAGTGTTGTGATAATCCTCAAATTAGTTTAGGATGAGTAGCAATAACAAGCATGTGCAACCGGACGGACGGACGGACGATGGACAACAGACTATTCCAATGGGCTCTTGCAGTCTATGGCCAGCAAAGCTAAAAACACCATAGAATGTTAAATATGCATTACATATATTCCAAGTAGTTTTAAACTATATATAAATTTGCAAGTGGTAATACCTATGCTGAGGACAAATGTTAAGGGCCATTTAGATATCTTTCTATCTAAAGGCTAAAGGACATGCAAACAGTGCATGATCTAAACAACCTGGAAATAATGCTCCATTTCTTGTGGAAGTGGCAAATATATACAGGTTTAATTTCTGCAGCATTTTCATGGCTTGCAGAAATGTGTTGTTACCGAGGTCTGCAAGAACAAATAAAATCTTGAAAGTTAAATCAGAAGCGTATAATGACAAAACACAGGCACAGAAGCTGTTCAATTTCTGGTTCATAGAACGAATTTTAGAATTCCACCTGACTTCCACATACCTACGTATCATTGACCAATACACCCTTTTACGTTTCCTCAGTATTCGAGATTTACCACAATAGACAAAAGCAACAAATATGACTGAATGTACCAACCTGGATCACGAGATGGAAATAATTATAGATTCTTTCCTATCAGGGTAATTGCAAAAGTATTCACACATTTTCTTTCTCAGATCATTCCTTAATCTTGTGGTTATAAAGTCTTATTCATAATCGAAATGTAGTTTTTCTGATTTACAGATTTCTCACAAGGTGTCGTGTACGTTATCTCTATTTTTTATTTAAATTTAATAGTCCACTAGCAATTTGAGAAACCTTCTATCCGTGTCAAAAACGTTTGTATATACGGTGTAATTTTCGTGTACTTGCGGGTCCATAATATACGCAACTTTACTCGGATGCTTGTAACAGTGTTATGGCAGAGTGTTTGCTTTTTCTTTAAATTTATAGTGGACTTCCAGAATCTTAGTAAATATAACAAAATTACTCTGCAATGTCACAGTCATCAGTCATTTGGTTTAAATTTATTAATCATACGTATCTGTAAGTAATATTTGTTTATTCCAATTGGATGATGCCGTATTACAGCCTAACGTATCATCTTTATAAACACATGAAAGAGAATAAAATCATTAAGCTGTTCCCCTTAATATTAAGAAAACAGGAAATTTTCTTTAAAAAGAGAGAGATTTTCAATGATCATAATTTTGAAATTTTCCAGTATGGAAAGCGAGCAAGCTCGTGTGTCAAAAAAATATTAAAACAATTCGGATACAATACAAGGTCTAGAATATAGTAGATCTGCGTCTAGAATAGCGTACACTTAGGTCTAAAATAGCATAGATCTTGATATAGAATAACCCAGACCTAGGTCTAGAATATAGTAGATCTGTGCAAATCTAAATCTAAAATAACGTAGACCTTAAAATATAATTCCGTAAATTTTGAGCTAGAATAACCCAGAACTAACTCTAGAATAGCATTGACGTAGACCAAGATCTGGAATAGCGCAGATCTAAATATATCGGCGCATCACGCTCACGACTGGGTGATCCTTTTGAGAGTACAAAACAAATTTCAAGTTAAAATATTTTTGGTGCAAAGTAATTAAAACTCTTGAAAACTTAAAATACGATTTTTTTTCCACATTCCTAACACGGGCGTGACTTAACGCAAATAAGATTTTGATAACATTTAAGAGATGCATATAGGATACATTACTTCATATTTCTATTGTTTAGCCAAGTGCCAAACATTTCCCTACGGATATCCTGTTTTGATGAAAACAGAATGTGTCATATGAAAATCAGAATTGTCAAATGGCGTAAGATAATATGGTTTGTGAAGCAATCTAACATTCTTCACACAATATGTGCGTATCATGTTGTATTAACGCCACACAATATACAATCCAAATTTTTACAGTACTTGTGAAACATGTGGTACAAACGTGACACAAGATACAATCCGAGGCGTCCACATTAACTGAAGTTATACCACACAATTTTGAAGCGATACGTTATTGTCGTGCCATGAAGAAAGGTCTCAAATTTAGTACAAAAGAAAGTAAAACCTTGATTATTTTTAACGTTTGTATTATGTATATTTAATTTGTATTATTCGTTGGTTTTTCTTAGTGATTATATGCTATGTTGTTTTGTATGTCACAAACATTGAGTAGGGGTACGTTGATACACATTAACGTATTTTGCAAAGAATAATCAATAACTATGGCTTGCATAAGTGAGTTCACTAAGATTGTGGAAAAGTCTGGGTATGCAGAAGACGAGTACAACAAGCTATGGAAAGGAAAGAGAGGAATGAAAGGTTTTCTCAGCAGAAGTAAGGGATAGAGCAGGATAAAATTCTTGTTACTGACTTTCTCTAAAATCTAGATCATGGCGTATATGACCAGTAACGTTTATTTTGTTAGCAACATTATACATAGCTAACATTTTTCTGTGAGTATGGATTAAATATTCAGATCACTATCAATGAAAGTAAACATATTTAGTTGGGTCCGGATTTAGGACATCAGATTTCCATTTGGAAAATCCTAAACTTGTTGACAACTTTGAATGTTGTATAAAGGAAGCTCTTCGGCATATTGTATTTATTAATGTATCTTAGTGTCTGTGTATAACATTGTTTATTTGGAAATTACTTATTATTGCCTAACTTTGAAGCAGAATCAGTCTTATTGTTGTGTTCTTTTTTCATTTGGGTGAATTTATTGATTCAAATGACTATTCACTGGAATTACAAAGTACATACTAATATTCTTGGACTGAAACATTAATCTGGAATTATAGTTAATTCAGAGAAGGACATTTTGGATTACATCAAAAGACTGTTAGCTTATCATCAGACTTCAGACCATTGGCACATTAGAATGTTCAAGATTTCAAACACATCAGCACATTCAAATTCGCAATTTATTTGGAATACCACTGTAATTATATTGGAACTTAAAATATTTTGGACTTTGACAGAACTTTTGGGACATTTTACTATTTAATTTACAATAATGTAAATTCATTTTTATATTCTCTTTTTCTATTATATGGAAACAAATTGTTTGTTAAAGTTTAGAAAACTTGCTAGTTTCACTCTTTCTGTTCCTTAGTTTTAGATCATAGAGTCGTAACATTTGTCTCCACAGGATGGCAAGAAATTAATTCATAAATTTGCACTTTAGTACGTTGATATGTGTATAAAGTCTAAAAGAAAGTTCTTTTTAGATATAAATAGAAATAGTGAAAATAATGGTGTTACCTACACCACAGGTGACAGAACACTCGCTGTAACCCGTCTGGATCCACCGGTATCGACCGACATCTCCACGATTTCCTTGGATGCAGGTGTCATTTCCACCACAAACCCCACACGAGTCTAGCTTCGCATTGGAGTCTAGCTTGTGGTCACAACCGACTTTCTAGAAAAGTAAAAAGTATGGCTATATTATGTAGAATTCTTACAAATCTCAATTCAGTTTATTTATCTTGAAAAATATTCACTTCACAATGATTTTGAATTATACTCTAAATACTATATTAGTTATATTTGTAAGAATTATTACGATCGAAGCATATCTTTTTTTTAGAAAGTCCTATTAGTAAATTAGAAAAAAAAGATTCCGTCTAATTAATATAAAATTTAATTTTTGTCGCGATCGTGACGTATTATTGGAAGAAGCGACACTTCGCTTAACTTTTTTTTACCTTATACATTATATAACTATAAACATATCTTTGCTGTGCACATTTTACCGTATGATTATAAGACAGTACGCTTTATTATTACCTTTTGGGGTGGAGTTTACACTGCATCACATTAATAAAAGACACAGACTGCTTAAATATATATTTTTAGTGTATATTGTTATTAGAAGACACAGTCAGCTTAACTATTGTCAATTCTTTTGCTGTATATACATCACGGTAGAATGAAAATTAATGACTTAACCAAAATACGAACAGCGTACCCAACATCTTCCATTAATACACATATCCAGCGAGTTGTAATCACAACGGGTCCCATCTAGGACCTTTGGGGCCAAAACTGCTACCATCTTGGTGCCCTCTGCCAAACAGGTCAAGGAGCAAGGGTCAGCGGGGTCCTGATAAGGCAGCCACTTGTAAAAGTGGCCGGAGTATCTCGCATCATCATACGCTGCACACTGCTGAGCACGAAAGTCTGGTATCCCTGATGGGCAGGGCTGAATAATAATAATAATAATAATAATAATAATAATAATAATAATAATAATAATAATAATAATAATAATAATAATAATAATAATAATAATAACAACAATAATAATAATGATCACAACAACAAGAACAATGATGAGAAGAAGAAGAAGAAGAAGAAGAAGAAGAAGAAGAAGAAGAAAAAAAAAGAAGAAGAAGAAGAAGAAGAAGAAGAAGAAGAAGAAGAAGAAGAAGAAGAAGAAGAAGCTACTAAGATGAATGAGGTGGAAGGACAGTTGTAAACGTCTGTTGTTCTAGGTTTTGTGTAGATTCTTCCATTTTTAATATTCAGATTTATGTCTCAAGTTTTCTTACATGCACATCCATTTGATAACATGAAAGCAAATGAGCTCATTATGCGTCACAAAAGCTTACACCTTATATATATATATATATATATATATATATATATATATATATATATATATATATATATATATATATATATATATATATATATATATATATATATATATATATATATATATATTGTGTAGGTGACTTTTACTTTGTTCAAATACATGAAATGATCGAAGTCCGTTTCAAGATGAAATTTCATCCTAAAAGGTACGTGTGAGATATTTTTATCCAATACACCACCAATACATTAATACACCAATGCCAAAACACTGTTTTACGATCACAGAGTAGTTTTGTATTGGTAGATTTACCTCCTCTTGCTCCTGTATCAAAACTGGTCCTAATCACATGACAGATGTACCAGTTCTCAATACAAACGATGTATTTAACTCTGAAACTTTTAGGATAGGTGTACTAATCAATTTTCACTAAAAGAAAGAGTTAAAGTTATTTGTATTAAGTTGCCCGTTCCTTAGTCAAATCCGTCGACGGACTAGCCATAGTGGTAAAATTTTGAATGAGTTTTCTATAATAAAAAAGCCTATTAACTCAAGGAAGGATCGAATTTGTTTTACGGTTTCTGGACATTTCTGATCGTTTCAATTTTGCCAGATGGGGTTTTAACTACTTAGACCTGCTTAATAGATGGTCTACGCATTCCAAAGTTATTATATGCATACTACACTCAGTACGTCTCAATGTCAGATTTGTCTTGTAGAGTTTTCCAAACTGGTCAATCGATACCCTAATATGACGTGTACACAAGAATATCATCAACGAAATGTTTTCCTTGCCTTTCTACAATTTACACACAAACAAACAAAATGGACGAACTTGTACAAAGTCTAACTTCAAAGCCTTTACAATATCCAACCTCGGAGATGTTAATATAGAAAGCAATTTGTGCAGACTCTGAACGACTGTTCCATCCATCAAATGTTATATAATTTGTGGCTATTAAATATCCTATACAAAAAATAGAAATACAATTTACCTCAAAATCATTAAACAGTCAATAGCATCATTCGACATGTTCTGCTAAAAAGATAATCGATTTACAAGATTGGACCACCTTATAACAATCTAGTATATCCTTTGCCTATGTCTGAGTTTCTGAGGGACCATTACACACGTTTACTGACAGATAAAGTAGCTATATTGGTTAATTACATCTAGCTCATTATTATTTCAATGCTTTTATGTTTTTCTCGCCTTGATTTCAAAATTGGCAACATTCACTGTCTTGTATGAAGTAAATAATGTATTTATCTCCATTGTGTTCTGCTTCTGTGTTCCACTTTGCCGTAAATAAAATATAATACTTTTAAAGATAAAAATTGTCTTGGATGTTGCAGTAATGACAACTGAAGTCTGTAAAGGTTATGTTTATTGTTTCGTGCATCCTATCTAGTAAAGCCATCTATGCGCAAGGAAATAGCTATTATTTCTGTTCTTGAGATCCAAACTGTAGAATCTTAAGTCTGGCAAGTTTAATAATTATAGTTTGCAAAATACTACCTTAGAGTCTAAATGGACTTGCAATTTTCATTCAATTTAAATGTTTTTTTGATTCCTGTAAAGACATTTATAGACAAACAATACTAGCGGTCCAGTTACTGTTAATTCTGATTTTAGTGAATCGCTACACACACACACACACACACACACACACACACACACACACCGCGACACCGCCTCCCGAGACGGTGATACACAAAACAATTAGTTGCCATAAAATTATTACATTTTTTTGAAATAACATATAGTCTGATCTGTACAGATTTTTATTTTGTGAAACAATACCATCGAAGTTGGCAGGTTTAATATATGTTTTAAAGAAGTATACATTTTAAGGGTACTGATTTATTTTTGTATTCATGTATTTATTACCCGAAGAAAAATGCATAATCCTGTCACATTTTCACTGAGGTTAAGCGCAATCAAAATGTATAATACTGACTCAGTCTGTTTCAATCGAATTTTCACCGTTAAATTCACTTTTAACATCTTGGCTGGCTACATTACGTGTTCGCTTTTCCAACTCAGCAGCGTTGGAAGAACAGTAACAGATTCATGAAGCGATGAATTTTATGGCATGCTGATCTCTTGTTTACATAATATTTCATTATTTCATCGCATGCTGTAGACTAAAATCACTAAATGGGTTGGTAAGTAAAAATACTGAAAAAGATCAACCGAACGGATTGGGACATCGTTTTATGGATTAATACTGGACAACATTACGTGTGAGAAATATAACTGTAAGGTCCTAACTGTATGTACTCGCTTATCAGTCGAGTCAAACTGCAAACAAAAACCCTGATCTGCCGCAGCATTATGTGCTTGCAGATCAGGGTCTTTGTTGACTGTTCTACTAATTATTCCTAAGAAACTGCACAGACCCAGGTCTGCCGAAATGTTTCGTGTAGCACAGTATCTTGGACACTTTTCCCATCAACGTCAAATAACTTTATTGAAAGCAATGTTTCAACGCTCTATCAAAATTAGGTCATCATCACCACTTTTTCGGGTTCCAGTGATTTACATTCAAGTTTTGCGTTGAGTTCACTTTCTCATACTGTGCTCTGCAACCAGGTATGACCGCATCTGGCAGTCTTATTGCCTCTATGTATTTTCAAAATAGCCTAAACAAATTGTGAAAATTCCCAAAATGGTATTAAAATATTGTACTAATATAATGGCCAAGAAGCTTTCATTGCAACAACGCGAGAGAGAGAGAGAGAGAGAGAGAGAGAGAGAGAGAGAGAGAGAGAGAGAGAGAGAGAGAGAGAGAGAGAGAGAGAGAGAGAGAGAGAGAGAGAGAGAGAGAGAGAGAGAGAGAGAGAGAGAGAGAGAGAGAGAGAGAGAGGGGGATTTGCTTTCTGCATCGTTATAGCTAATTATCGTCTGTACTGTGATCAAACAAACTGTATCGTTTAATTAGTCTTAAAGGTGTAATTAGTCTAAAAATTTTGTTAGTCTAAAAGGTGTAATCTGATTAATGTTTTTGTTAGTCTAAAAGATGCAATTAATCACGTAATTTAATTATTCTAAAAGGTGGAATTAGTCACATAATTTGGTTAGTCTAAAAGATGCAATTAATCACGTAATTTAATTATTCTAAAAGGTGGAATTAGTCACATAATTTGGTTAGTCTAAAAGGTGCAATTAGTCACATTATTTAATTGGTCTAAAAGGTGTAATTAGTCACATAATTTAATTAGTCTAGAAGATGTACTTAATCTAATCATTTAATTAATTTAAATATAACCAAGGTTTACAGACGTCAATTCATCACCTTAAATAACACTAAAACATAGACTACGGATTAAATAGCGTGAACTAAAATTACTAAAATAACCACAATTGGGATTTCCTTGAAATTTCAATAGGAAAATGATACTTTATTCTTTATACTTTCTCATGCTGAGAGAAAATGAACATTTAAATTCAATTATAATTAAAGTGGATTGAAATGGTTGCATTATCAGTTTTTATGCTCCGATTTACCTAATAATCCTTTGTCAAACTGGATCACAGTTCTGTTTACAGACTGGACAATTTGTAACTTTAACTATATCTTAAATAGCAGAATGACGATAAAATCAGACATTTAAAAGACATTTACATTGTCAGTTGTAATTTAGAGTGAAGTTTACTCTGATAAAACCCGTGATTAAATGCTGCCAACCACCACTCCATTGAAACCGAGTAAAGAGTGAAGTTGACGGTCCATACACTCTTTGGGAAGAAGTACGCCCTTAAAAGTACGCCAAAAATGTTTTTTTTTTTTCCTCTTACTTCAAATGAATAAGAAATATTTTATTCTACAACGGGGTAGCCTTGAAAGTAGTCGTTCCTCAATGTTTAAATGAGTAATGGTTTGATCTGTGTATTGCTGGAAAGAAAAGACAAATACACAAATAATCTGAGTACAACACGGTCTTATAAATTAATATTGTATATATTAAGCTTCTGGTTAACTACACCGACTGGTACACGATACATGCTTTAATTAAGCAATTCTTGGACTTTACAAAGCACATGTAAAATAATTTTCGAACTGTATATTGAAACACATTCTGTCAAATTGGTAAAGTGTTGTTTTACGTCTGTTTATATTTCTTTCTTTAATTATTGTGCATGTTACACCTTTAAAGAAATGCAGTATTCAATTTTACGATTAATTTCTAACTTTTCAGATGTTACCCAGTCTACTTCTTGTTTAAAACAAGTTATGTAACTGTCTATATATAGAGTGCAGTTAAGCCTATCGTATTTTGAATTTTTTTGTTGAATGTTAGCTCCATAATGACTTGATCTATACTGACATAATTATCACTTACTCTCATGAAATATTACACATATTTCGTGTAAATCTGTACTGTGAATTATATGTACCCACTGTTTACACATATATGTCAGTTACGAAGATTTGTATATGTTACTTCCGTGGCATCGTAGTGGACAGTAGGTGAGATTACATATTCAGTTAAACGTGTTAAATAATAATAATAATAATAATAATAATAATAATAATAATAATTATTATTATTATTATTATTATTATTATTATTATTATTATTATTATTATTATTATTATTATTATTATTATTATTATTATTAAATGTGATTATCACTTAGTCTGCTGGGCAACCACATAATCTCGAAGCTTTTCTTCGCATGTTAGAATAAAAATCAGCATTTCTAGAAAATCTATGAGGAACGCATAAGCTTATTATTATGGTTCTCAATGTCTTAATGGCATTTTTCCTAATTCATAAATCTGACTGCGATGTCTTTGATTGCTACGGAAATTCTAAAAAAGAAAATTAAACCCTAAATGCAATGATTTATTTTCAAATATTAACAGAACGAATATCCGGACGTTTGGTTTATTCATCCTATTTCTGCAAAGATAATGAAAATTCCGCATGCTGCGAAAAACGGCATGGTGATCAGTCTGTATCCATATCAGTACTTATCCCATGACAATGTACATCGTCATTTACGGATAGATTGCAATTCCACTAACCACACCCACTAATAAACCAGCTTTGGGAAGTTAGAAAGGCGAAAACCCGAATACAGCTGGTTGTTTCAAAGCGGTTTATTTATCCAGTAATTTGACGAAAGGGATCATTTTAGAAATAAAAATAACGGTTGCTTAAGGCAGGTGGTCCTTAGTGAATGCGACCTACATGGCAAGTTTGACTGCATAGGAAGAGTAATGTTGACCAAACACTGATATGTTGACTATTTTTATCTGCTTCAGAAAGAGTAAATCTCTTATCTGATTACTCCGACACATACAGGTGTACCGCGTGAATTGTTTTTGATGGCAGTCTTCATTACACCTAATGTCAGCAATTGTGTGTGTGTGTGTGTGTGTGTGTGTGTGTGTGTTTGTCTTTGCGACAGTCAACCTATCACAAATAGCCCTTGTCCCAATCACTTCGAATATGTTTGCGCTTACATCTGCAACGGTAGTGATGAACTCGACTATTTATCACCTTCCACGGAATAAATAAATTATCTACCGCGATTGGATCAAATTTTGCAAAGAGGTCAAATTTCCCAGTTTCTTTGTCAGCAAAACGATATCATGACAATCAAACAGTTTGTGTATTTAAGACTTTTTGACCTTAATTAATGCCTGGAGTTTTACGATTTTAATAGTTGAAGTCCTATCGGTGACACTCCTGGCACCGTTTTATTTACATTGATAAGCGATATGTCATCGTCAAGTGTAGCCTTTGAAAATAAGTCCTAAAGTAAAACTCAATATTCAACCCTCTCAAGCTTGTTTAAGGTGAATGCCACGAGTGACAGGTCACTTAATGTAAATATCTCATAAACTGTACGGAACATGCCGCGATTCGTTAAATTTCTCAAAACTGATCCTCATATTAGATTTTATATTATATCTTTTGAGATTAATTCTACCATATTGCATTTTTAGTAAAATGTAGAATTAGTAGAAGCGATGAAAATAAATTTTTAGTTCTAAATAGGAACAACAAAGGATGTTTTTAGTTTCGAACAATGGTTCAGAGATAATTTAAATTTGAAATAAGAAACTGTAGCGAATTCATTTGGGATGGGAAGAGGGGTGGGAGCAAACCCCATCTCAAAGGTTACAAAACTGAGTTCGAGTGCTCATATGATGTACTGTATCTTTAAAATGCAGGAGCTTCCGTCCCAGATCTTTGCCTACTTGTTTATGCGCCCCCACCCAACCAACCCCTTTCCCCACAACTAAACGGTATTTCTGGATCCGACCTTCAAGTTTGACGAGCACAACAAGACTGTCAAGCTAAATATACGTTATTATATCTGATTGTCAATCTTTGTTACCTGTTGAATATTCAATTAACATAATTATTTTGCAATCAAAACATTAAGAAGAACTGTAAAAATATATTATTGGGGGATGAAAATAAATATCAGATGTTTAGTGAAAACTGAGCCGGAATTGATAGGTAAAACTTGAACATGAGCGACCCTTAAAAACTAAACCACAGGGGTTGTGGGGGTGGGGTGAATATGGAATTTTGGAAATATCTATAGTAGAGTTGACTATTTTTTGCTTATCACAACCTCTCTCTCTCTCTCTCTCTCTCTCTCTCTCTCTCTCTCTCTCTCTCTCTCTCTCTCTCTCTCTCTCTCTCTCTCTCTCTCTCTCTCTCTCTCTCTCTCGTTTTAAGACAAGAACATACCTTAAAGCATTTGTGTTTGGTTGATAAACCAAGGAAAATATTCGTACACATATCTAAATTTAAAGCAGTCTGAAACTCTAAAGGGTAGACATACCCTTTGTGTGACCTCGGATTACCGCTCTTTAACTGCTTCTGGTCAAGAAATATACTACACGGACAAAGTGTGGACATATCCCCGGACAACGTGTGGACATATCCCCTGTGACCTCTTATTACCGTTCTTTGACTGCATCAGGGAATATATACTACACGGACATATAGTAGATTTAAATTAGCATATTCAAGAAAACACGTGGTTCGTAGCGTGTTTCAAGTAGTCAGCCGGGTCACACAATGTGATTTGAAAGAATATGCTGCTTGGTTTATTCTTTGACTTAGCCATATCATCAGTTTAGCCTGGTTTTTTTTTTAATCGGAGTGTGCGAGTATTAATGGTGGCCCCGTTTTCCTGACCTCAAAAAGACCACCACCTCTTGCTCCACTGGACCACCTATGTGCCCAACTATAACTAAAGTAGATATTATAGATAAAGCACCCAGAATAAACTAAATGTAGCCAATAATTTGTTCCAACACGTACCGCTGGCATAAAAAAATTTTAGACATGTTTTGTTGGGTTTTATTTTCTTCAATTCTCTTGCAGTATGTGAGCTTTGATTGTGCAGGAGACGGTATAGTTGTTTTTGCACTTCTGTCGTCAAAGGTTCGCCAGTCGGTGATGTCAAGTGCAAAGTATTGTTGTCTCCCATTATAGTCGTTTCTTTTTATCTTTCGATGTCATGTCCTGACCTCTAACGCCAAGAACACTTTATTCAAAGTGCTGATTTACATTCACTGAGATATTTTTTTTTCAAATATGTTAAATAAAAAGTAGTTTATACGAATATATTTGACACAACATTGAACTGTATATAACACGCCTCGGCCGATGAAGCTATGCGCTGTATATAATTGAGCCTTAAGCGGGTTTTTGGAATGGTTTTATTTGTATAGGCTATATCATGCTAAGAAAATGGGAAATAGCTATCCTTCCCAATGACACACCGACTTGGGCTGGCCTGGGTGGGTTTTGAACCCAAACTCTTGGTTTATTTGTCTGATGTTCACTTATTGTGCTACCGCGGCTCCCTAGTTAGACATGAACTGTGTATTTATTTGAAAATCAATTATTGAACAAATTATGACATATATTAAATTTTTCAACAACTCATCGAAAATACTTTCGACCGGTTACGTGTTGGTGTACGCATTTTAACATTTCCGTTGGTGGAGGAGTAAATCGCACAGGAAAGTTCAAAATAGATGGAATATCACTGTACACAGAATCCTCAAATAAGATCAATGTTAATAAGATGTTATTTCTAGTGTAAACCAGGAGTCGATGTAATTTTACTTGTTCTCTGGTTAATTGAAATTATTGAGTACACAATTGACAAAGGTGATAAAATGTTTTGTCCTGCTGTACTAAAAGGAAATGTGTTTTTAGAAAAGGAGAAAAATTAATTACGATTCTACACATGAACTGAAGAGAATATTTAGAAATTCCTTTATCAGTGGAGATATGTGTCTATAATGACTCAGAGACCAAGCATTTGTACTATGTACCCCTACGTATGAACATCCCTCAAATTAATTATGTGATATTTCCTCTATATAGATAACAAGTCTGACATTATAAGCAGTCAAGTTCCACCTCTGGATATTGGACCAGTGTGCAGATGCCACATTGTTTTAAACATTTACTAGAAGGTACAACTGACGTGGATTGCTGACCTAGTACTGCACAATTAATACGGAATGCCTATTTCACGCGGTCCACAGATTAATTCCACTCGCAGTACCGCTGCGTTCAGACGAGTCAGAAATATACCACCGACAGGCAACGTGCTTCCCATTACTATTATGCCGCTAATTTATGGCTGGGTCATGCCATTTTATGTACGCCAGCAAGTACAAAGTATATAGAATCATTGATACTACCATTCTATTTACCGGTAAATCTGTCCAAACAGTATCTGACACCGGACTCGAAGGTTTCCAATTAATCAAGGCTTTCGCTAAATGTGCTGTGCAAAGAAAAAAAAAGACATACTAGGCTTTTGTCGTTGTTTTCATTTCCGTATAACACCACACTGGTTCATTGCTTGTTTAAGATAATATTGCTCTGATTGAATTAGGTGACAGTTGAACACTATCGCCAATGATAATACAAATAGTTACTAAAGTCACAAAAAAGAATCCTAACAAAAAACCTTAAATACTTACTTGCACGTCTCCAAAACATCGGGACAAAGAATGACATGCACACATATTATTTTCGTCCCTGAACACATCACTATATGACATATAACTAAAATTTGACATATACAGAATAACACGTATATAGAATAGACAGTATCATAAATTACCTTTAGTGTAGGAAAGTTATTGAAAATGACGTGTTTTCATTCAAGCACGAATGTTTTCAGGTGCTCCGACAGTTGATGCGAATTCAATTATTTTACTTCACTGCGATTTTTTGTTTATTGCCTAAATAAAGTGAAGATCTGATAGCACTGATTCGCATTCATTTTCATCTAAGATTATGAATGACGATATTCTGCATTTTAGAAACTTTATTATTCATTAAACTGTAGCAATTAACAACCTAAACATTACCTAAATTATAAACCAATGAAATGTGTTTTTATACCAATTCACAAGCAGAGGAGGAAAAGTCACTTTTTGAGGCAAGGAAAACTTGTAAAAGGCGGCCATAGATCTATACGTTCATAATATTCAAATTTTAGAGAATATGGCCCTTTTATTTGCTACAGTACCATCGCTAATTACAACGAGAAACAAATATTGTCTATTAATTCTAATGTGTTCATTTTGTGTGGTCTAGATGAAAGTACTGGAATGAGGCGAAATTGGTTATAATACACTAAACAAGAGTCTCTCGAAGAGACTGACACTCTACTGACTGAAAATATTTTCCAGGAAATCAAAATATGTCTATTTTTCCCCTCGTAACTGTGGAATATTGAAACCATCTCTAATAATCTTCAACGATAACAAAAATGCCAAATTAGCTGCCTGCTATGGTGGATAAAGTGGATTTCGGTTTGACATCATTTTCTGTTACGACTAAAAGCAGTCTTTTGATGGAAATCTCATGTTGATATCAGTTTCCGTTTTGGAGGAGTAAAGATAAGAAGGCTTTCAAGATGGGTGTCATGGTGACTGTTTGATTTCAAACTGGCACCATTTCTATTTAACATCAGCTAGACAGCATGAGAAGTTGTGATTACATCATCTTCATGAAGGCAAATGTGGCAGTCACACTGAATTAAGATTAGCATTAGTTTCCTATAAGACGAATTAGACATTATAAGACGTATTTGAGAGGAAACCCAATGCTGACATAACTATTCAAATAAACCCCATGCTGATATAACTATTTATATAAACCCAATGCTAATATAACTATTTATATAAACCCAATGCTAATATAACTATTCATATAAACCCCATGCTGATATAACCATTCATATCAACCCCATGCTGATATAACTATTCATATAAACCCCATGCTGATATGACTATTCATATAAACCCCATGCTGATATAACTATTCAGATAAACCCCATGCTGATATAACTATTCATATAAACCCCATGCTGATATAACTATTCAGATAAACCCCATGCTGATATAACTATTCAGATAAACCCCATGCTAATATAACTAATCATATCCCCCATGCTGAAATAACTATTCATATCAACCCCATGCTGATATAACTATTCATATCAACCCCATGCTGATATATCTATTCATATAAACCCGATGCTGATATAACCATTCATATAAACCCCATGCTGATATAACTATTCATATAAACCCCATGCTAATATGACTATTCATATAAACCCCATGCTGATATAACTATTCAGATAAACCCCATGCTGATATAACTATTCAGATAAACCCCATGCTAATATAACTAATCATATCCCCCATGCTGAAATAACTATTCATATCCCCCCATGCTGAAATAACTATTCATATCAACCCCATGCTGATATAACTATTCATATAAACCCCATGCTGATATGACTATTCATATCAACCCCATGCTGATATGACTATTCATATAAACCCCATGCTGATATAACTATTTATATCAACCCCATGCTGATATGACTATTCATATCAACCCCATGCTGATATAACTATTCATATAAACCCCATGCTGATATAACTAATCATATCCCCCCATGCTGAAATAACTATTCATATCAACCCCATGCTGATATAACTATTCATATAAACCCCATGCTAATATGACTATTCATATAAACCCCATGCTGATATGACTATTCATATAAACCCCATGCTGATATGACTATTCATATCAACCCCATGCTGATATGACTATTCATATCAACCCCATGCTGATATAACTATTCATATAAACCCCATGCTGATATGACTATTCATATAAACCCCATGCTGATATGACTATTCATATAAACCCCATGCTGATATAACTATTTATATAAACCCCATGCTGAAATAACTATTCATATCAACCCCATGCTGATATGACTATTCATATCAACCCCATGCTGATATGACTATTCATATCAACCCCATGCTGATATAACTATTTATATAAACCCCATGCTGATATAACTATTTATATAAACCCCATGCTGATATAACTATTTATATCAACCCCATGCTGATATAACTATTCATATAAACCCCATGCTGAAATAACTATTCATATAAACCCCATGCTAATATAACTATTCGTATAAACCCCATGCTGATATGACTATTCATATAAACCCCATGCAGATATAACTATTCATATAAACCCCATGCTGAAATAACTATTCATATAAACCCCATTTTAATATAACTTTTCGTATACCCCCCATGCTGATATAACTATTGATTCAGGAGAAATAGTGGTACAATGATTTGCAAAATAACCACTTTGATAGACATACTGAATGCCTGCATGGCATAATTTTCATTTAAGACAAACTAGACATCTTAAGAATTTCTTTATTAAAAAAAAGAAACAGATGATACAGCCATCGTTTCAGGAGGAGCAGTGATTTTAATGTGGCCGCTGTACCAGCCATGTTGTCATATTGGACATCGGATCGGCACCAGTGTTATTTAGGACCAACTAGACAGCATAAGACGTCTTGTGGAGAAAAACCCATGGCAATATTGCATTCACTCACGCGGGGTATCAATAACAAGAATTTCAAGGTACCCGCTGTGGCAGCCACATTGGACACCACAAGGGCACCATTATCATTGATAACCAACCAGTAGTTATAAGAAAGTCTTGTGAAAATATCATGGCAAGATAGCTCGTTCATAAGGAGTAGCGATAACACGATTTTCAAGATGGCCGCTGTAGGACCCATGCTGGAAATCAGATCGGTATACTACTTTCATTCAACTGACAGTCATAATAAGTCCTCGAATCAAAACCTGTGTGACAACCATATTGTAAATCAGATCGAAACCATTTTCGTTTAGGACATAAGAATCTATTAGGACTAATGGGTTTAAAGTAACGTTTCATGGCAATCTTCAGAATAGTTTAGGAGGAATAGCGATAGCAAACTTGTGCAAACGGACGGACGGACGACTGACGATAGACAACAGACCAGGCCATAAACTCTTCTCGTCTGTTACAACTTAAGCTTATAAAATGATCCCTTGAAAAATATTGGCATTTTTTCACTCCAAACCATAAAAACGGATATCAGGATGGAATTTATAAAGAGGTCTAACATTTTGTAGCTATGGTTCCTGGAAAACCGAGATGGGATTTTTGTCCGGCCAGTTTGATTTTATTGACGTAACCTTTAAACAACTCATAAACAAGTACCAAACATAGACTTATTGGAGAAAAGGTTAATATATAGTCTACGAAAAAAATTTTAAAAAAACAAACAGAAAACAACCAAGAATAGCTGGACATACGTTTCTTTTCGTGCAGTACTCACAGATAATTACTGACATTTTTGTCACAAAATATAAACGAAACGGCAATGCAAATTCTAGCATGATTACAGTGCTAAATATGATTACAACATCTCATGCGACATTTCCAACGTAAGCATTAGAATATTTGTGTCAATATTTGCTTTTATGTGATCGGTTGCTGTTACAAAATGATGGGAATGGTGTTAAACTATATTAACTTCTGCAAAATTACATAAATGCGGTCACCTTTAGGTAAATTTCCATAAATGTTTCATGTGGAGCAAAGGTAATTAGCTAAAAGTTGTTGGTTCATTATTAATTTTGAGCACATGCTCACAAATTGGCATTCCTGTTATGTGTATTCCAACTTTATTTTTTATTGTCAAAAGCAGGAGCTTACAGGAATAAAATAGCATACGAGCAAAACTAAATAATGTATGACTGTATATGTGCATGTGAATGGAATGCTTATATAAGAAAGAAGGAATGTTTATGTAAGAAAAAGGAATGTTTATATAAGTAAAAGAAAGGAGATTGTCTTGTCAAGAATAATATATCCATAAAAGTGTACCAGCAAATTCTTGACACTTTCAAACCAGATTCTGAATATCGAATTAACTGTCTGTAACGCGCTATTCATCAACTTCCCGATCCATGGTCACGTTCTTGTTTATACCTGCAGTAGAATTTGCTTTTAGGAATCACGGTACTAATTCAGTTCCCATTGTAAACCTATCCAAACACCATGATATTAAAAATTCAATAACTCTAAAATTTCTGAGCGAGTATGATCAAACCAATATTTATCAGTATATGTGAAACTTGTATGTCAGCTTCTGTGTACAGGAAAGTATGTGAGCCGCGAAATTTTCTGGACGTGCATGTGTTTGGAACATGTGCTGTCAATTCCGCACCAAAGAGTCAGGCGTGTAACGAGTGTTCCAAACTCAGGACTTAAAGGACTGGAATTCCATCAATAACACAATGTCTGTATTTTTTTTCTCACTTAGAACTAAAATAAGCTCTCACAGCTTTGTTTTCCTAAAACACAACTTACATTATTAATCAATCATGGCCACCCAAACCCATATATACTGTATTTTATGTTCCCCATTGCCAGACTGGTTCCCATTTTTCCATACCATTAGTACCGTGTGTCCTATAAAAATTGGCTTGCATGTACAGGTCTGTCTGCTTAAATTGGAAGCCCCCTTGCTTGCTAATGTATTAAAATAATGACCACGTATTGGACAAATAGTTTTATTTTTATTTATTGGCCTTAAGGATATCCACTTTTTGTTAAATAAATTCAATTGTATATAGGAGTATATCTAGGGAATTTATTTTTAAAGCAGCCAGATATACAATGCATTGTCATGAGTGGCGAAGTAGATTGCAGTCTTTTCGCATGAATGTTTCACCATTCTGTGCCACTGTCATTAACAGGAGCATTGCTATATCCATAGAAAGAAGTTCTAAATCTTATAATAATTCTGGGACAGTGATATTTTACAATTTTAGCGATTAAATATCATGAGTTAAAATGTGTATTTCGGCAAAATAATCAACTTATTCGTACAAAAATGAAGAACCATTTTTAATTTTCCTTACATTTCATGCGCCTACAGAAAACTAGGAGCGTGAGACTTAATGTAAAAACATTACATAAAGGTTGAGTCAGACAGACAACAGAGCGTAACATCTTTATACAAGGTATTGCAATTATTGTGACTTTATTTGTAAAGATTTTTTGTTCATTAATTTGATTATTTTTACATTCACATGTAAATTTTTGTGTAGCCATTGCGAGAGTGAATTCTAGTTCGATAGCAAATTCTGTATCTAATTTTCGATTGTCACCTATATTCGGTTCACATTTCATACTAATCAAGGCCCAATATATCCATTGTTTTTAAACAAGATTGAGGTGAGTGTTAAGACTACTTCTGTAAAATTATTACTGCATTTTATCAGGAGAATTTTATCTTAAAAACGTGTACCATTTGTCTTAGAGAATAACAAGTATACAACATTGTATGTTTGAAACATAGCAACTGGTCATGTAAGTACAGTCACTGACAGTTGCCAACATTGATGTACATAGGTAATTATAAAAATGTAGTCTCTCTGTGTATGATTTTTTAGTTTTAACGTAGCTTTAATAATTTATCAGTCATATCACTATGATGTCTGTAGAGTGACAGCTTATATTCATGTTTAGCACTGAGGCGTCATGCCGCAGACATGCAGCATGATGTCCCACCCAGTCACATAATCCTAACACCATGGCCGACTAGTTCTAACACTAACCTCTTAATGATGAGCGACTAGCAAGGCAATATTTTATAAGTATGCCTCAACCGGGATTAGAACCCTCGACCTCCCGCATCCGAGACGAACGCTCTAACCACTTGAGCTACTGTAGCGGTTTATAAAAAAGGTTGTGCTAGAAGTCTGCCTTTTACCGTTTTGGAGTTCGTATTTAGGCATTTCTTGATGGCACCTCACCTACTGCATACGCGTACAATGGAGGAATCACATTAGACACATTTTAAGATCTGTACAGCCTCATGTGGAGGGAGAGAGAGGAAGAGAGGGAAAGAAAGAAAGAAAGAAGAAGAAGAAGAAGAAGAAGAAGAAGAAGAAGAAGAAGAAGAAGAAGAAGAAGAAGAAGAAGAAGAAGAAGAAGAAGAAGAAAACTAACAATAAAACGATATAGGTCTCAATATGGAAAGATCTGTTTGAACTATATATAAATATAACGACAGATAAATTTCCTAGCTAGGGAAAAAACAGCACTAAAATTGATATCACTACTGTGACGATAAAAGTGATATCGACACTGATACGATATCATTTTTCTTCTACTTATATATTTCAATATCTTATTATAAAATATATAATAAGACGTGTCTATTGCATTATGGCGTCATATGTATGGTGTCCATTGCTACTTACGTCGTTGTTATTGGTGTCTCCTAGAAAAACAATTTATGAGAAAAATTTTAATCACAAGACCAGTCCCGAGAAATAAAGTGATATAGTCGATGTATATGCGGCTTAAATAAATCTTGAGCGATCTTACGACCTGCTATAAATCGGTACGCGTGCTTTCTCTTGCAAAAGAACCCAGATGTAATCAAAATAATCGTGTCATTTGGAATAAACTACAACGCTTGATATTTATGTATTTAATAAGAGAAGCACATGATAGTCTTGTTTTCAATTAGTTTTAAAAAAATGCTTTGAACCGTGTATGCTCGCTTATAGGTCGGGGAAAGGAGGAATAGAGAGTAATGAAAGATCAAAAGAATTATAATATACGATTATTTATAAGAGAAGGCCAAAGCAGACATATGAAATTCGAAGTTTTGACTGTTTCCCCAGCTTTTTCTAACCGGCATTATATTATGGTAAGCACCACAATTTCATAGATATATGCTGGTGACGTATGATACAGTTAAAAAGTTAACTAAACTATAAAACGAAAACACCATAACCTTAATCAATAACAGTATATACTATCTTATAAACTGGGTCAAACTGCAAACAACACGGACCCTGAGCTGGGCAGTCTTGTTTTGTTTTTTCCTGTAACCGCTCCTTACAAACTGATCCGACCCAGATCGGCCAGAATATTTTTAGTTGACGTTAAACTTTGGAACAAAATTAGGTGCCCATGTCCTTATATATGGGCAATGTTTAGTAGTTCCTCCTGTTTGGTTGAAAGCATTAACTCGAACACGTACTCAAAAATACATTTAAATAAGAGGTCAACTCGATTGTTAAACCATTTAAAATGCATGATTAGACAGACAGGAAGTGCGTAAACAGAACAGGAAAATATTCAATATTCTCTGCACGTAAAGAACCCAAACTTAATAACTCATGCATTACTTGATTCTTGTTATGTGTGAGTGTTTGCTATTTTTCCACAACATTCCTAGTATAATATCCATCGATATTCTAAACATTTTGATAAACCAACGTTTAGGACATTGTACTGACTGCTATAACCTTTAATCCGAGAAATTCAAGGTTTGAAGGTCAGTGGCTGTCAGAGGTGTGATTCCCTAGAGTCAACCTAGGCAATAAATGTCACAAGAGAGCTACTGGAAAGTGAATGGACTGCAAATTTGACAATTTGATGGTCACTAAATGTGAGAAATTTGCAAAACTTTTGTATAACTTGAAACACAACAGTTGCAGCTCATACTAATTGTCGAAATAAAACCCAACAAATCGTATAACTGAATATAACTATATGGCCGAATAAGATGAATGACACTTCGGCAATTTTTTTCTCTCACTCTGTTAGCGATAATACTTCGCTGGTAAACATTAAAAAAAAAACCTGATTTACAAAATTGTCAGTACCTGACTTGGTGCAGTGAAACCTCAAGCCACAGTACATCTAGAGTGCGGGCTGAATGTATAACGTTTGCCTTGTAGTCCATTTTGTGTCAAAAGTAAAATAATTGATAGGGTATAGAAAATACTATCAAAGGCATAGAATGCAAACGTTCCTAGTCAGCAGTGCTTTAAAAAAAAAAAGAAAAATAGAAAACAAGCGGTCGAAACCGGCCAAAGATCCATCGCCTGCGTAAATCGAGCGTCAAAGTCGAATGCAAGGGTTTCTAGACAATAACCCTGGCTTACTATAATTTTTTCTGAAGTTGTTTCCTTTAAAAATGTTTCTCAACTTTCGTCTGCAATATAGCAGGGCTAATCGACATAATTTATGCCAATCTGAAGGCAAAATTACATGATACTTTCGGTCTAGTCGGATCAAATTTGCGACGCAGTCGTTTGGGTTTTTTCTTCTATTTTTAGTAACAGCGGAAAATTTTATCGGCATTATACGGAAAAAAAACATTAAACGGTTTTATGCCATGATATTTTCTGTCAGAGTTGGTCACAATCTGTTCAGCGTTTGTTTTGATTTGTTTTGGGGTTTGTTTGCTTTCATTTTTTTCAAAATCATTTCAATCCTTTTCAACTTTTAGTAACTGTGTACATACTTTATAAGCGGTTGTCATAGTTTGAGTAAATTCAAAATCCCTTACTGCTTGGATACTTCGGTTACATTCTGATTAATAGTTTTAAAAAGAAGCCTCTTGAAGTTGTTTTTTTATTGTAGTAACAAGGGACACATTGATCATGGAAAGACACCATTTGAAGATAACACTTAAGAGCCTTAAGGCCAGTATGCTTTCTGTCATATCTGGTCAAACACTGCACAGCGATTTTTGAAGAGAAGTTATTTACAGCATGTTTCTTCTTCTTCTTCTTCTTCTTCTTCTTCTTCTTCTTCTTCATTATCGTCGTCATCATCATCATCATCATCATCATCATCATCATCATCATCATTATCATCATCATCATCATCTTATTATTATTATTATTATTATTATTATTATTATTATTATTATTATTTATTATTATTATTATTATTATTATTATTATTATTATTATTATTATTGAGAATAGAAGTTGCCCAGATTTGACAGCAACATAGCATAAAGGCACAAACACTTAAAATGTATACAAACGAATCCGATTTTTTGGCGGTAAATCGGATTCGTTTGTACACATTTTAAGAGCGTCTGACAACTTATGCCATGTTGATTTTCTGTCAAATCCTGGTAACTTCTGTTCAGCAGTTTTGGAGAGAAAAAAGTCGTTTGATAGTTTCTCAGTATATTAACAAGTGACTATATTTGATACTGGATCAAAGTATTTAAGTAATATGATCTTTAAGTCAGGATGTTTTCTGTCAGACTTGGCTAAATTATGGTCTGGAGTTTATCAGAAGAGGCCGTTCGAAAGTTTTGGTATTTCTAATAATGAAGGCAATATCTGACTGTGGGGTACAATCATATGTAAAACGTTTCAATTCATTTATTCCAGGATGCAGTCTTTCCGATTTAGTCAAATCTTCTTAAGCCGGTTTGGAAAAAAGCTAGTTTAAATTATTTTCTATGGTGGCCATATTTGATGGCATATTGGTAGCATCATTTGTACAAAGATAACTTCGTATTAGATGGATTTTGTCTCACATTTATTCAGCTTCTGATTAGCAGTCTTGTAAAAGAAATCGTTTCCATGTATTTTGTTTTTAGTAATTGTGGCCATAAATGAAATGACATATCTGTAGAATCTTAAATAAGGTTTTTATGTCGGGATGCTCTCTGCAAAATTTGCCTTGGTGGCTTTGAGAAGAAATTGAAAATAGCAACTGTTGACAGACGACATACCAGAGACTACATGCGAGAGACTACACACGCAGGACCATACCATGACATTACTTGAATTTATATCTAGGTGAGTTAAATAAGCCTAGTGAGCTAAAATCAAAAATATTCTTTGAAAAAGTAATTTCTGTATTGTATATTAATTAAAATTTAATAGATATCATCGTCGTTAACACCGTCATCGTCGTCATCGCAGTAGTACCAGTCGAAATATTACCCAGACGAGGATTGGAACGCTTGTTTCTTATGCAAAAAGAGCCACTAAGGAACCAATATGACATACATTCTTATTATTGATGCGAACTGTTAACGACTGACATTGGTGAATGTCATTAAAACAGCTAGGCTTTATGAAAGAAATATAAAGTTAATTAAAAATATCGATCACCTAAGTACAGTGGTCACCAACAAAAAAAATCTCCTGACAATCCTGTCGAAATTTCTGCCTCCCCAGTCAACATGAACTTTATTGTTCTGGATATATACTACGACTGATACACTAATATTGTAATACATAGGAAACATATAAAAATATTATAATTCACGCAAAACTGCTAAACTACAGAAAAAGGCAACGAGAATAATTCTGAAAGTAGCTATATTGGCTTGAACCGGGTTTTGTTTATCTCGCGTCTCAGTGTTCAACAACACACAAACACATTCTAAATTTTAAATTAATCACGACAATGAATTAACTAAAAAAAAAAACTTTCTCTTGATTACATATTTGTCCTAAATGAACGATATCACCTAACATTATTATATTACCACTAATAGTAAATTTCAGATGTTGAGAACTAACCATTTAAAAAAACACGTTTTCTATATCATTTGGAATTCCCTACTAATATAATACGCAATTCAAATTCCATTGAATCGTTTAAATGTTCATTACAGAAATTCCTTCTTAACCAGTTTCAGTAATATATTAAAGTCTCCAACTACAAATTTCTATAATTGTATGCAGTGTGTAAGTATGCAGGTTAGCATGAGTGTAAGTATATAAATTATTTGTAATTGAGTGTACATATTTAAAAAATAAAATTTTATTTTCTTCTACATACGTATGTCCATACAGGATGTACGACAAGTTTCATATATAACCAGCTAGGTATCATAAGATCTCTAATAGTGAAAACCTAATGTTGATATAGCCATCAATTTGAAAGGAGTACAAATAATATTTTCAAGATCTGATATTCCATTCAGAATGAGCAGTAATAACATGATTTTTAAGATGACTATTATGGTGGCTATATTGGATTTTAGATCGGCACAATTTTCGTTAAATACCAGCTGGATACCATAAAAAGTATTCTGGTGAAAACTCCATGTCAATATGACTTTCGATTCAGATACGATAAGAATTTAAGAAAGCTGCCATGGTGGCCGTAATGGATATAAAATCTGCACCATTTATATTAAGGCCCATCATAGGAAATCTTTAAGCGAAAACGCCATGTTGATTTCACCATCCATTCATGAGTAGCGATATGGCAGCCATATTGGATCTCAGATCGAGACCATTTTCATTTGGGACCACTAGAAAACATACGACGCCTTTCACTAAAAACTAAGGAGGTGTAATTAATGACACGAATTTTAAGATGGCCGCTGTGTCAATCATACTGGATGTCCAGTAATAATAACCTGTAAATATATTTAGTACCACGTGACAGATGGGTTTCTTTCCCAAAATCTACTATTATTATTTTATTAATATTAACTAAGGCTATTCTAAGATTGTCATGTTTGTCGTTACTTTTAGACCCATGAGTATACAGCAGCTGACGGTCGGATACTGAGATAACCTAATAGGTGTCTCTTTTAAGGAAAAAAGATGTAAATACAGCTAGAACGTCTGTCGTGTGAATTCTCCACTACAAAATTATAAAAGAATATCTACTGCTTGACAAACAAGAATTATACAGTCCATTCATTAACTTGCATATATATTCATCTATTATATCGCTCATACCTTCCTACTTGCATATAACTACATACATGTATACACAAACACGAATGCATGCGTGCATGCATGCATACAAACATAGATTCATACACATGCATATGTACATACTTGTTATACGCTCATTCTTTTTCTCCACTAACTTGTGCTTTGTCAGAATCGAGCAGTAATTTGCCATACTATACTATTTCATATTACACGACACGCGTGTCTAAAAATAGGATAGTCTACTAGGAACTACGTTTAATTCTAAACAAATAATATACGCTAAAGTAGCAGACGCCGTAGCTTTTAATTTATTTTAGATTTCCATATCTACAACAAACTTGAGACAAGCAGTATTGCAAAATACCATTCTCATCGTATAAATACTTATTTAGGAGAAATGTTCATAACTATTCGTAAACTGAATTATGAACCTTGTTCTCTATGGTCTATAAAAATATATAGTCTCCCTCAGTTAGGAACAATTTTACAAGTCTGTCTAAACACCTAAATTCGAAATAAAAACAACTGAAGAAGGCTGATTTTGGCAGAAAAGCCAAGACGACGACGAAGCCTTACTTCAGCTAGCAAAACGTGCTGTCATAGCCCTGCTGTTTGGCAATTATTTCCTATTTTACTGTTTTGAGCAAATGTTTGGATTTATATTAGCTTGACAAGTTGTTGGTCATGTAAATAGTTGAGGTCCCTCCAACAAAGAACAAGGGTGTAATGTGTCGACTTTTGAAGAGGTACAGAATCCTAAAGTTGAATAAATTGTGCCTTAAAGTTATCATAGTCAAGCCAAAAAGGTCTTGGGAAAGTTCACTATGATATATCTCTTATTTCATCTCTGAAACATAAAAGGGCCTACGTCTAAGCCTCAGTGGAATTGACCCAGTCATCGTAGCGGTATAGTGGCAAAGAGTACATTAGAATTACCGACCGCATCGGTTGGAGGAGACCTTACGTCAAATAATTGATCTTCACAGTAAAGCCAATTGCATCATATTTTAGGCTGTCAAAAACTGATGAAGGACATGATTATTTGATTCTTTTGGGAAAATTGAGAAGCGGTTGCTTTTGATTGGTCAGTTAAAATTAAAGTGTACACTTTAGAAATAATGGGAAATTTATGGTAGCGGTTTAGCTCAGAATTCTTGAGTCCGATTTTGCCTTGTGGAAAGACAAAGAGGTCTGGCTCCGTGGGAAACCTAAAAGAATAGTTTTCCTTCGTAAACAAGTAAAGAGGATAGATATTTGACAGGAAAAGACAGGCTATAGTGCTATGACGCACGACTGTGTGGAAAGAAAAAGCATTACGGTACGCCATTTTAATTTCTATAAAATATTCTTTTTCTTTTTTTAATTTTATGCAAATTTGTTTGATATGGTTATAATTCACGCATGTATCGTGTATTCATTTTCAAAGGATTTGTTGATATATTAGAGTGTTATGCAATTTAATTATTTAACAGTTATTAGTATAATATTAATATAGTTGACGGATTTGTGAAGTAGTCATAATTTTCAGATGTGTAGTATTTCATAGGTTTATATGAATTACTCCTAATTTTCAGAAGTTTAGTATTTCATAGGTTTATATGAATTAATCCTAAATTTCAAATGTTAGTATTCATATGCATTTATAAATTAATCCAAATATTTAGAATTTATATGGTTATATGAATTAATTTCCTTTTTCTGTTTTATGATAATGTTTACCGTGAGTTATTGATAATTGCATAATTATATATGATTTTGCAATGCCTAAATGATAGTGCAGGTTATTGGATACTGCAAGCTAGGATTTAGTGAATCTTATGCAATATTAATCGTGCATTTATCTTATGGAGTGGAATTGGATAGCTAGCTGTAATGAGACGTATAGTAATGTATGCTGATATATAGGATCCTTTGTACATAGCCAGCCTTAAGAAGACTTATAGAAATGTATGCATATATATATATATATATATATATATATATATATATATATATATATATATATATATATATATATATATATATATATATATATATATATAGGCAATAATGTTTATATACCCCTCCCACGTGTCAATAGTACCTGTAAAGCGAGATCTAATTAGACTAGACTTGGATGTATTTAAAGCTGTATATTACTGGGGTCAGTTGTAAGGACCGTTAATCGTTAAGGTTACATTAGGTGCGAATTTATGCAGTGTGGATAGCCATTTACGTTTCTGAGTAACTAAAGTCAGAGATTTTATATATAATCGGATAGGCGGTGAAACATACACCGTTTTAGCCGTAATCTTGTCATTTAAGGGAACAGCTTTCCATATCCATTCCCCGAGAGTACAGTCTAAGAGGCAAGTAAAAAAATAGAGAGTTCAGAATAGGAAGAGTCCGAGGAAGATTATGATGTATGATTATGATTTTTAACGTAGCTTTAACAATTTTTCAGTCATATCGCTACGATGTCTGCAGTGTGGCAGTTTATAGTGATGTCTAGCACTGGGCATCATGCCGCAGACATGCAGCATGATGTCTCACCCAGTCACATTATCCTGACACCAGGCCGACCAAACCAGTCATAACACTAACCTCTTAATGCTGAGCGCCAAGCGAGGCAGCTGTTAGTACCAATTGTGTGAGTCTTTGGTATATCCAAAGAAGAACCAATCATACATACTAGACGTGGAATATACGAAGCCTAAAGAAGAGCAACGCCAGGTGATGAAAGACGGCGTGCACATCATACTCGTTTCAGCACTTGTTACTAAAATGAATGAATCCATAAATTGAACACTGCTATTAAACTCCATTAATGTAAATCTATTTAATTGAAATTTAAATGTTTAGTTTATGTATTGATTAAGGAAAATTTGTTGTTTGTTTTTCTTTTGTTTACCGGGGCTAATATTTGTTTATTTCTTCTCAATAGTCTCGCCTAGTTCTGTCATTTTTCTATCTACTCACACTGGGCAACGGCATAGAGAAAGGTCATTTTCTGGATAACGATCGCCAAATCAATTTACAGGACACATCACCAACCCCGTGACAAAGGGATCAGGTATAAACCAATCTGATTAAAATTAGATCTACACTATATTTCGTGACGATTTTATAGCGACATTAACGGAGATGTTCTGCTGACCTTTAAATCCAGTGGAAATTCATCTTTCAGAAATCTGAAAGTGAATCAAAGTGTTTCTGCATACATTGATGCTCTTTAGCCACATTGCACAGTCCCCCTAACGCGAAGATACAAGACTTCATCTGACTGGAAAATTAGCGATTATGGTAATGTCATGGGTTATTACAACATAACCATTAAGTGGTTACTATCAGATCTTGACGGTTGACAGTGGAGATCTGATTTTAGTCGGTTTGGTCATTAACATACGTCATCTAAAGCTGGTAATGGCAATACATATACTTTCCTTTTTATACGTTGATATTTTCAAAAAGTAATTTCTTAGTTATTTATGCTAATTAGATTTATATTGGTTCCAAAATTTGGTCCACATCGCAAAACTGTGTTGTTATTTCGAACACATGTCCAGCAGAAATCACATTCTCTTTACTTCACTCAAAAACGAAATGAAGGTGATATTACCAAGCATACAATATTTAATTATGCGGTGTTGTTTTGTTGATATGTTCAATTAAAAGAATTCATATCTTTCCAACCTTATGATTCCAAATTACCAAAGACTGAACAGAAATACGCACAGCTGCGTCAATGCCAGTCCCTCAAATCTCATGTACATGGTACGCTTTATGGAATTGACCCAGTTAATAAATCCAATCCGTCACAACTAATAAAACATACTTTAGGTGGATCACAGAAAAACAAACTCTCTCCATTACAGACTAACTAATAAAGTTGATCAAAGGCCCATACATTCACATCATTACTCTAAATTTCAAATTTAATTAGACCAAAACGAGATTTTTTTAGAACAAAAAACTAGTGACGAGGCACGCGATACTCTACCAAGTTCATAGGTCGCTGGGCTTTGCCTTGTTCTCATGAATGCTGTTAACTGTATTGTTGATCCTACCATCGAGTCTTTACTGAACAAATTCAATATTTTGTAGTCTGTTCTTTTTATTATTCAGCCTTAGACAGAAAATCAAAATTAGCATATACTAAAAAGGTTACTACACTGGCATGGAAAAATATGCACTCGTTGTATTCCGAGTAGTAATGTACTTTTAATGTCAAACAGTATTACTAAGAAAAACTCGTTTATATTTTCCATACAATGCAAAAATGTATACAATACATTTATACATGCGGACATAGAGTTGTTGTTGTTATTGGTTTTTGTTGTTGTTGTTGTTTTGGGCGTAACGACATACTTTAGCACACTCCGGACGTAGAGTAATGTTTACCTGGGGAAGGTCAAACTTGGAGGTGGTGGTGGTGTAAATTTTGATGATTGAATAAAATTCAGCTACTGCTAATAGTAGTGGTAGATCTATTATTAGTACTATTAGCTATATTAGAAGTAATAACAACAGTATTAGTGGTAGTACTTGTCGTTGTGACGGTGGTGATGATGGTGTGATTATTATAATAGTAGTCGTTGCAGCGGCAACAGCAGAAGCAACAGTAGAAGTACATTTAGTAGAACAGCTGAATGACTCATTTAGATGAACGGAGTTATCAATTAATGAAGCATCAATGTGCTATACATTCTCATTACGATAATACACGCGATAGCGACTGACATTTATTGCATACATTGCTAATTAAGCCATCAAGGAGTGTGTGTTATAGTTAAGTACACATAAAATATTTCCATAGGCACCTTTTGCCAACAAGTCAGGGCGATAAGTCTGGTTAATGAAAGAAATAACACATAAGCTTTATTTAGCACAATTAGGAACAGTTTATTTAGAAGACGTAGCCAACACTGATTGACGAAGTGTTTGTGAAACTTGAACAAGATTCACACACCATATTTTAGAGTGAAGTGTTTGAGGTTCTAAATATATAGTGTAGGTAAGACTAGGCTATTTCTTATAATAAAATAGCATAAACAACAATAAATGTCATTAGATACGTAAAATATCAAGGAAATGTTATTTCTTCAATCTGACAAGTTAAAAAAAAACAATGATGTGACTTTGTAAAAATTTTATCTAAGTGTTCATGACTTTACTGGAATCCACAAGAGTAAAATGTTGATGTAGCTGGAATGAAGAATAATAGCTTATATGAAATTTATTAAATGCTTGAACAAAATCAATGGGAGATATGAGGACATTGTTCAGAAACATTAACTCCACAGTTTATATGCGTTACACTTGCAGCTTCCTCAGGCAAAGGTGGCATCTCACTTTAGTATCGTTAAAATTTTAGACAAGAAAAGTCTTCATTATACATTTGTTGCTGAAGAAATATTGAAATAATGAAATGGGTATAATTAAAAAAGTTTGTCATATGCCTTTTTCGTGTAATATGAACTCCTATTTCATTAAATATATACAGCTGGGACTTTCCGAATTGCATTGTAAGTAACATCTTTTTAGCATTTTAGCGTATCGTTCGCATAATGTACCGTTTGATTACCATTTTTTTTTGTTCTAATCGTACTTAATGAGTTTTAGTCCCGTTATGTACTTTTCCTTGTGGATCGTTTATCAATTGATCCTTTGTTTGAATACTACATACCGTTTTGTATCATTCCTAAACATTCCCCGGTTTCGCCGTCTATTATATACTGCAACGAAAGCGTACCGTTTCTAATCGGTTGGGCACCGTTCCTTAATGTTAAATTTTAGTAACTTTTAGTCTTCGTGCCAATACTGTCTTTTGTGTTCCGTTTCAACATCATATCGATCAGTCTTGAAGCCATTTTTGGTTTTCACCGTGCTTTTCACACTCTACTGAATTATACTCAATCCTCCCCTAATCCCGCCGAATGTGACGGAACAAATTATGTGTCTGCTGTGTATCTAGAAATAACCATGTCATAGCTCAAGGTTTTAAGTTGTATTATTTGACGGTGTAGAATGAGAATAGAGATATTGCGTACTCCCTCCCATCAACTTATGCACGCAGGAATAGACGAACAGGAACACGCACTCTGCATGTTTTGCTGGAAAACCATTTCAAGATACAATATCATGCCTACCTGGTTATTGCAAGTTGAATACCGAATGCTCTCGCCCGAACAGCCAAACCGATAGATTCGACTCCGTAGACATCGTCTGGTCTGGTAGGCAGCACCACCTTCACATGTTCGCGAGCACTCGCTCCATCCTGTCCACTTTGACCAGTAACTGGCAGATGCCACCATCAGGATCTGCAACGAAATAAATAAGATAAAAGTAAGGAATTCCTCAAAGTATCTAACGCTCTACTGGGCGAACATTTGGGGAGTGGGGCGAATTCACGGCAAGATTGTTTCTTCCTTTTGATCAGGACTTTCTCCAGCGACGCCAAATTTGACCGTGAAGTAATTTAGCAAAATGGCAACATGTTATCAAAGCAAGATTCCTACCAGGATTACGTGGCCTGAAATGGCATGGTTGGTAATTTACAAGAGCGTCGTCGATATATTGCACATACCATTGACACGGCTGCTGCTGAGAAAGCAAGACAAACGTGAGTTTGAGCCATATAAACGTAGTGGCGATTTACAAGTTTTCCGGGAAAATATCCTGATTGAATATGAGCCAGGTAAAGACGCAGACAAAACTTCTTTCTAAGATGCATCCAGGAATAGTAACAACATTACAATGCCTTCGTATCTCTGGCGTTAAAGCAGATATTGTTCTTGGTGAACATTTGACTGTGCTACTTAACCATGAAAATGATGATGGATTAAAAAGCGCTTACCAGTGAATTGATGGTGATCCACTTATGAGTTTAAACAGTAAAGACACCAATGTTATCAATTACAAAATCGGCAAAAGCATGTGGAAGGTTCTCTAGACGTTTCAAAATACACAAAAGTTCGATTGATGGATTATTCACCGGCGCATGGAAGTTCGACTGCATCTAACTGTTCCGTAGAATTACATTAACACGCCACGGCCAGCACTGGCAACTGTGAAAAATGATGACAATCGATGTATTGAATGTCGGTTTGAGACTAACCTGGTAAATACTAACACTATCTGGATGAGCGTAAGTTTGGCAATGGTGAACTTCCTAGGCATGTTGCTGACATCACTGAGTCTCAGAGGCTTAATCATGACCTCGCCGCCAACGTATGTTTTGGAACAAACACCTTCAGCCGGTTTGACTATCTATACACATATGAAGGTGGTTTAATAATACTGTGCTATTGTTGCACGGAATTAAGGCATTTTATCATTACGTGTGCATAAATGATTTTCCACAAATGTTGTAGTGAGTACGAGGACAGAAAATGTCTAGACATACATACATACGTGCATGTAAGCAGGACTCAACAGTTGCTCGCGGACCATAACTTTTAATGAGGTGGAATCAGTGATAAACTGCAGTGGAATCAGTGATAAACCTCAGAGGAATCAGTGATAATCCGCAGTGAAATCAGTGCTAAACCACAGTGGAATCAGTGATAAACTGCAGCGTTCAATTATGTCAAACCTGGCAAGAATTTTTGAAATTGAACGCGGTCCGCCGGAAGATAAAAGTTCCGTAGGTAATTTACCCAGACGTCAAATGTTTAAACATTTTTGTGGACGGTCCTTGCGTTCTAACAAAGGCAACGCAAGTTGCAAAATAAATTCTATGCGGGTTTTGCTAACCTGTAATTAGACGTGATGAAGTGACCGAGCCACTAGTGTTATATCGAAGCCAATACTCAGTTGATACGCTTCTAAAATCCCTCAGATGGCAATCTCCTAGCTTGCTAACGCGATAATAACCTATGGCCACACACACTACTTCTCTGCGGCCACTCGCTGCTGGATCTCTTATAGGATTTGGTACCAAAGTCACGTTAGTGGCATGTACTGAGGAGCTGTATACAACACATATATTCAACAGGTCTGAATTTACAAAAAAAAAAAAAACAACATTCCATGTGGAACTACATTTCCTGCGCGGGTATTATGGTCGCCCGATCATGCAAGGAGTCGTATAAACCCAATACAATATGGAATAATACACGAGATTTAGGCTTGGACAGATGCAGTTCATTAACTCGATGCAGCTATTAATTTGCAGTCTCGACAAACTAGTCAGTAACCTTGCAACGACATCGAAAGATCGATTCAAAATCACTAGTCGATATGGTACCGCTAAATCTAACATATTTATAACTAGAAAAGGAATGTACTGATACGAGTACATGACCAGATGGGAAAAGTTTGACGAAACAAAGATGCCGCTGTTATGTATATTTAATTAAATCGTTTATTTGTTAGTTTTATTTATTTTTTAAAAAAAAAAACTTTTTGATTAATGGTGCTATAATGTAATATTGTATGCATGACTTGAACTTGTCCAAAACTGAGTTCATTTCTTCTTGACCTGACTGACATTTTCATTTTATTTTTTATTTATGTAAACAACTAAAACATATCTAAATTATTCTCTCCCTGTACGAGCTTAATATCAGGATTATTAATCAAGTAAACAAGAAGTAAATATGCTGATTTGGGTCAGGGTTTAGGAGACTCCTATGTGAAATGTACAAGCTATTGTATTGCAAGCAAACAAGGATCATTAGATCATTCTAGAAGATTATTTTCCATTGGTAATTGTTTAGAAAATTTATATTGTGACCTGCGGTCAAGTAGAGAACTATATAATTTTGTCATTGTGAGGATTTGGTATTGTACCTTCAAGTTGTGACCAGCTTGGGCTGCATTTTTTCCCCTTAAAATTATAGAGTTCAAGTTATTATTATTTCACTGGAAATACAAATGTGCTCTGATAAATTTCTTGGATAAGACACTGAAATTTATACTGAATTCAAATATGGAATACTATTTCGGTGATTCAACAAGGAATACTTATACATAAGCACCCCGTAGGCAATAACAGACACATCATCGCCTTCAGTTTTGATCTCTTTGGGACTTAAACTGAGCTTTATTCAAGTCTTTTCATTCTTAGGACTTTTGTCTATAATTCTTGGATTATTTTGGATTTAATTTACACTACCGTAAGTTCTTTTTACTCAGTCACTTTATATTCAAGGGAAAAATTATCTGTTGAAGTCTACAAAGCGTTGTTTTCTTTCACTCTTCCCTGTTACTTATTTTAAGAACATAGACTCGTAACACCGCCCATAATCGCCTTTAAGGCATCTCTGACTCGAAAAAATATTAACACTCACACTGTAAACACGCTAACCAGATCTGATATGAGTTTGAGTGAAACAACATTGGGAAATATTATGATCTATATCTCTGTGAACAAATGTTTCTTACTCGCAGACCTATTTTGACACGGGGATGTATTAGTTATATCCAGCTCACTGCTTCTCATTACCAGGAATGGCCCAGACTTCTCTGCATCCAAAGATAAAAATATAACTAGAGCTTCTAACGAAATTGACCAAGATCTGTTTATTAAACTAGCTATCCGTGGCGGGATTTCCCTGTTCAGCCACAGATACGCTAGCGAAAAGAATTCTAACGCGGATGGGTATGACCCAAGTCTGCCAAATGGCTATATAATATACCTATACACCGACAATTTTTTTATGAATGGATAATAATCAACCCATGCCTGTACGTTTGTTTTTATATGGATCAATCGCGGATGTAGGCATTTACAAGTAAGACAAAAACAGTGACATCGGGTAATTTTATTAAATTGACCTAGAGTACCTGAATGAGCTTCAAAAAGCCCGTACAGAGTGGTCGCTTGTACCGGAAGCGCAGTTGGAGCTGCATGATTTGTTTTCTCCCTATCAGTGCGGGATCGTAAATGATACCGCGCACAAGAATACAATAATGGACAAAGCTAGTACCAAACCTGAGTCTGAAACTCATCTTTGTTGTTCCCACACGAAACATCTGAAACTGTGGATCCGTATATGTAAATTACACTGAGTGTTACAATTTAGCCAGAGCGCTTATATGTTCAATTACATACAGATAAATGCTATCCATCCGACAAGTCCAACAACGACTTTAAAAATGACTTCATTTTAAAACTAGTGAATAATTCCGTATTTGTCAAGGCAATGGAAAATCTGAAAAACTGATCAGAGTAAACCTTGTCCGAGACAGCGAGCAAGACCAGCTTCAAAGACTTATTGTTGACACAAATTCAAATCCTGGAAGATCTTCGATGTGGTCTTAATGCTATACAAGGTATAAAAAAATCGAAACTGAACTGACAGGGGAAATCAACACTAGCGCATCTGTGTTGAACTGAAATACTTATGGATGACTTTTATTACGATAAAATCAAACCGCGGTCAATAAAACAATACAGGTTCTCTGCTAATGCATATTCCAAAAGATGATGTGCATGTGGACATGGCTGAACCAAATTTGATAAATGAATAAAGGACAAGCTAGTACCCAAAACAACAACTGTTTAGAAAACACTAACAAAAATGTCGTGGGAAAACTGAAGGCTGTACGTGTGGGTAAGATCATTGAACAGCACCTATGGCTTAAACCAAACTTGTACTAGATCGTAGTTTTATCAGGCAAACGCAGCAAGAAGGCAAGAGGATTTCCAGCACGATATGTATGTGTAATATCTGCAGAATTGACATATATAAAATCTGATTCGGTTGAAGAAACAACGGAAGGGTGTGTATTGCTGCACCAAGATGAATTTGCTTCCGCTTGACAACTAACGGTGAATTTTTCTTGATGAAATAACTACTTACGCGTATGAGCATCAGCAGATCCCAAGCTGTCACGGTCTACCTAAGCGGACGGATGTTTATCCAACTGACACTAATCCGGTGTTTGATCTGTGGACAAACGCCGCGAGCAAGAAGACAAGCAAGTCGTAGTCGCCAAAAGTTCTTTTTGCAGAACAGGGCATTGTAAATAACATCTGGGTGCTAATCCTTTAATAGGACATCAAAAGAGCCATTTGTAATAAAATGATAGGCAACTTATATCGACAGTTCCGCTGATTTACAACTTGGTAATGGTTAGTCCACCGCATCCAATCAGAATTAAGCTAGTGGGTGGGCATCCCTCAAAGTTTCGAGGATATTAAAACTGACTCCATCCCATAATTATTTAGTAGACTGAGGCAGATTACTAGGTGATTGCACGATTAAAGGCTACTCTGAGATACGCACTCGTAAATTTGGCGTGAATCGCAGGGAAAAGATTGGAACAAAGAAAGCTTCAGAAGGTAGATATTCGTTTGATTTTTGACTCACACATTGCAACGCCGTAACTGTAAGTACTAATATTATGTTTAAGCAATTACTAATAGTATTGTTAGAATGAAGAATTACTTTGTAGAGTTTCATTTGTGTACTTATTTGAGATTTGTATTGGAGTTAGGAAATGATTTGATGTAAGCAAGATTATGAATGTATGTTTGAATATGTTCAGAGCATAGATAGTTGCATATTTATTTATTTGTATGATTTGTGATGCAAAATAGATGTGTTGGTTATTATGTACTGATGTGAATCGATTATCGTTGCCTGTATACGAGTAATTGATATCGTGCTTTATGATGTGTTATTATGTTATGATTTTACATTGTGTTTACTATTCATGAATGTATGAGTATTTCGGTGGGAATGGATGCGTGGCCCATGAAATTTGATAGCCTTATCTGATGATAAGTTATCTGGGATTAGTATGAGTTTATGTGCCAAGCAAAATAGTACACCCTCCTTGTGTTTTATAGGAAGCTTTCCGGGTGAGATAACTTCAGTTAGAAGGAGAGTCCCGAGAGTCTGAAAGAGAAGACTGAAGTAAGACTGTCAGTACAGTCAGGGTCGACGGATTGGAGTCGACGGTTCGACGAGGAAGTCGACGGAAAGGGAAGTAGAGGTGGAGAGGAAATTGGAAGAAGCAAAGGAGGAGTAGAAGTGGAGAGGAAAGTTGAAGGAGTAAAGGAGGAGTGCAGGAGAAATTTAGAGAGACAGATGAGTAGAACCAAGGACAGGGCGAAATTCTCACACTGATTCAGATGATGAAATAGGCACAAAAGGATCGAGCGATTGGGAAGCTCGCATGTTGAAATTTTATTATCAATTAAATTGTTTTATTTAATTCCACCCCTTTGTACTTTTGTATTTAACTGTTTAATTTCACCCTTTAGTATTTTTGGATTTAACTGTCGGCATTGCTGACTGCGGGCTCAGAACCATATTCACCTACTTAACTTCTGAACCATAATCGAGCCTGGGTGGGTGCCATACCTGAATAAATATTGGAAACACCCCACCCCATTTTCATATAACCAAAACTATACACGGGTATAAAAATAATTCATTAAACCCCATAACACTTTAGGGTATAATAACTAAAAACCGTACCGTAACACAAGCTAAACCTTCACGGTTGCTTTGTGTGCATGGAAACGATATGCAATTTCTCAGATACAAATGATCTACTGGGAGGATTTGGTCCCGCCAAATGCCGGATTATTAGCTCGATGCTGCCAGTGCATACGGATGCTGAACAAAATTGTTTCCGAGTGAATCTAACGGCGACGCCTGTGAAATTATTTTGCATTTAATGTTGGCGTTTTTCTGTTCAATAGCCTTAGTAGATTTTAATCCATGATAAACCCAATTATGTATATGATTTCATCATTTAGTGCTTGTATGAGTGATTTAAATCTTGTTACCCACTCACGAGTTGGAGCACGTTGGGTCCGAGAAATTATTAATAATTAGATTACGTACTGTTGTAAGAATAAATGTTGCAGATGTGATCAGTTAAATCGTTCCGCATTTGTCTGCTTTGCGATATATATATATATATATATATATATATATATATATATATATATATATATATATATATATACATGAAACCACACCTTATGTTTTGTTACAATGCAGCAATGGCTCTTTTAAATTCTTTGCCTGGGCCCATTTACAACAACCGTGACAATTCTAGATGTCCTTGTGTGTAAATGGGCCCATTTACAACAACTGTGACCATGCTAGATGTCCTTGTGTGTAACATGTTAAGATTCGTCTTCGGAATGTGTTCAATCTTTAGACGTCAAAGGTGTCGCTATTTTGTATCTGATTAACGCGCACATGAATTTACGGCCATGTACCCGATCATGTGGAATAAACAAAACAACATCAGCCTAATGAATTTCATTGGGAGTTTTCACACCAAACCATTCACGGGATATCTTGGCGAGGGTAGATACGTTTGACATAATGATTGTTAGCCAACATTACCCCAGCAACTTTTACGGCACCTTCACCACTCCTGCAACAGCGTGGATTGTCGTAGAGAATATCCATGTTTATTATATCACTGAACTTTACCTTCAGTGAGTGGACTTTTTCAACCAAGTTTAATCTTGGGCTTCGTGCCTGCTTTGATGGCGGTTCCTTTCCTAAGTGTATGATTGATCGCATTTAAGGTACAGATAAGACATATCAGCAAGCATATCGTCCGCCATGTTTTTTCACTCAGTCGTTGAACCTCCTGCCGTTTGCTCACGTCCACGCATACCCGAACCTGGGTCATCATATGAACTTCAACTCGAATCCAGGCCATCATACAAACCTCAACCATTCTACAAACCTACAACCTCGTACGAATTTCCCACAACGAGACTACCAAAAAAAATGAAAAAATGGATTCGTCACTATTTATGTCTAAAGAATCAAACGAAGGAAAAAGTCTTGGCGGTCTTTATGATTAACACGACCTTGCGGAACAGTTGGAAACACACGTGCGGTCGGTTCACGCGGGCAATAGGGAACCAAAAAGTTATTCATTTTGCATTATCATTTTATCAGCGGTTGTACACCATCAGCATCATGGACCCAGGGACGTTTCGTGCGCTGATGCATGAACATACTGAAGACATCTATGATGTATATCACCATGATGATGACCTGTGAGATGATTCAAACACTTTTGCGAGAAATCAATACTGCGATGCAGCACGTCGTTACAAATACATCCCCGGGCTACATCTCGATGATTATAAACTCATCATCGAAACTAAAATTTTACGTAACTTTATTTGTACTAATCGCTACTGGAAAAGGTCACGTACTCGAGATCGACTAGTGTCGCTCGCTACCTGTCTATCGAAGTTGACCTAACATTTGATCTCTGCTATTTGGTGTTTCTCCGTGGATAACTGGTTCATGACTTTGTCAGACGGTTGCACTATTCGGAAAACCGTTGGACTTGCCACGATGGCTTACGAACTCGAGTCTATAAATAATGACACACAATGAAGAATCACATTGGTGATCAAACGCGACTCTAAAATCTACATATGCTAAAATTATCGTACGCTCAGAGCAGCCATCTACATCTCCAACTTACGCGGATAGTATTGCAGTCATAGCCGAGAACAGTTCCTACTTGCCCTAAATATAATAATAGGATTCTCGTGTACCAGTATCTCTATTACCGGACCCCACGATACCAGCTACAATTTCGGGCCAGAGATTGTCAGAATTACCTGAATGACTCGTAATAATCTGACAGGTCATACTATCAGTGACAGTTATACATCGATGATTGGATGATAAGTTTTGTGCATTATTACATCCTTGATGTCTTTTTTTTAAATCGGTAGGGGAGTTCAAAGAAACGGAATGGTGTGATAATACTATAATGGGTACATACTAGAAGCACACCCATTTTTATGAAATGCGACAATGAATTGATGATTTTACTAACTGTATGTATAGCCAATCTTTTGCTGAAGAAAGGCATCAAAGCCCATAACAACAACAACAACAACAACAACAACAACAACAACAACAACAACAACAGCAACAACTATAATATAAAGAGCAACGAATATACTAAAGGTAATCTATGTTTAAGAGAGGGATATTAATGACGCCTATATTAAACAATACAAAGTTTTCCAGAACGTACACTCTATCCCGTTTCTGTTGAAAGTCTGTTTAACGCTCTAGCTAACGTTTCTATAAATAGTTTGGCAAAGCTATAAGTGGCAAAACGAGAGATTGGTTTTTTGATTGATTGATTGATTGATTGATTGATTGATTGATTGATTGATTGATTGATTGATTGATTGATTGATTGATTGATTGACAGCACATAAAGTAGAAAAATGATGCATCGTGACAAAACAACTATAATAAAGTAACCGGAGCATACCAATTCATTATGAATACCGTATATACTCATGTATAAATCCAGTCAAACTGCAAACAATAAAGATACTCATCTGCTGTAGAAAAGTGCGCCTGCAGATCTGGGTCTATATTGTTTGTTCTGATGATTATTTCTAACAAACTACATAGACTAAGATCTGCCGGCGCAATATGCGACGGCACATCTGGGTCGGTACAGTTTGCAGTTGGACTCTTCTTATATGCGAGTATATATATGGTAAGTGACTGGAAGACAAACTTCGATTGGTTCATTCAAACGGAGCCAACGATTATGTTGGGTCACAATGGGGAGAAAAATGTACGGTGACTGGCTAAACAGTTTATGTATATTTATGAAAAGCGAGGAAATCTGCACAAGCGGGCATAGGTGCAACAGAGTAAAGCTCGTTTAAGGACGTGGCTTTCGGGGATAACAGTACAATGATAATGTTTTCTGTCAGATCCAGTTGAAATCGGCATACATACGTCTGTGGTGTTATGCTACATGGAACAAAATAATTTTTAACGAACTGGCATTTTCAATTACCCACCAATTACACACGTCATTGTATAAATGTTAACGTTACACGGGAATGTGCATTCCCTTCTGGCAAGCATTAATCAAAGAGAACGCCCTTAACTTTGTTTTGGGGTCACTATGAACAAATCTGCTAAGGTTATGGCTTGTGATGTATAATAGACTACAATAGACGACTCGTGAGAGAGTATAGTGCATGTTGTTGTCGTTGTTGTTGTAGGGTTTAACACCATTTTCAGCACAAGAAAGGCTATACATAGCGGCCAGTGAAATTGGTGAAGGAAGATCCTGGGGAAAATCCCAGAAAGAATCACCGACCCACGGCATGCTTTATCACATACCCTCATTGGCCGAACCAAGACTCAAACCCACGCAGACAGCGATGAGATGGTGATGATCGGTAACATTGAGCGCTTTAGACCACTCGGCCAATTAGCAGCTTTCGGAAATTTGACAGGGAATTAAATAGTTCGGCATATATTGACGATCTTGAGTCATACTGCTCAATCACCCAAACGCGAAAATGTAAGACTTCATCTGAATGGCTGAAATTTGTTTTAGTGATGATGGTAATAATTTGGGTCACCTGTACATGAAATTTAAGCGGTCGCTGTCAGATCATCAAGGAGGAAAGTGTTTGTAATCAGATTGGAGGTGAGATGGCCGTGATCAATAAACACGAGCATTTTAGACCACTCAGCCACTAGAGACTGGTGGAAAAATTAATTTGACGTATCAATAGGTCAAAAGACAATATTTTCAGCTTTTCTTGTACAAACGAAAATCTGAATTATTTCCTTTAAGGCAATATGGTCAGAATGGACAAGAACAGGCTGAACTTATACAGGATTCGAAAAATTTGGGAAATTACTCAAACATACAACAATAACTAATTTACATTAGAAATAATTTAATGGTTCTACATTGCGCACCATATTCGACAAATGATCAAAAATATATAATGCGATTGAATATAAAAATATAATTAACTAAAGTAAATTGCAATGATAGTTTTGTAGAACATGTACCTTATGTCCATCTTGATGCGCCTAACCGTACATTGTTTTAATTAATATGGGATTGTTTATTACTCGTATCTCCATGAGATTGTGTCAAGTAGTTGTATGGAAAAATGGCGTGGCGTGATTTTATGCACACCAGGCAAAAAGAGGAGAAACTAAAGTTCCTGTTTATATAAACGGACAGGAAACCCATCTTCAGCTATAATGAAGTTTGGGGAGGGAGAAACGAGCGCTAGCATTTGCGTCCTCTCTGATCATTAGCTAGTGTCTGCGTGATTAACAAGCGCATGAATCACAAACGTGTCTCCATTTCAAATTCCCATGCCAATAGCGTCGTTCCAGTACCAGTACATTAAAGAAATCAGTCCGGTTATTAATAGTGTGCAATTTGAAAAGGAACAGCGGGATGCTTCCATCTCTGGAGTATCTGTACATCTTGTATTACTTTGGAATTAAATAACTCTTATCTTCAAGTAAAAGACTGACGTATAAAACTTGTAACGAGCTAAAAGTAACTCATCAAGAAGGGTCATACATCAGAATTAGATTTCAGAAGCATCTATTCAGATGAGCTTAGATTATAAAGACAGACCTCGTTTGTTTCGTTTTTTTTTTTCTTTCTTCTTCTAAAAAGAAAATGGGGATGTCTCTTTATCTTTTGTGGGATGCAACTGGTTTGAAAATAAATCAGTGTAAATCACGCTCAATGAACGGTGCGGGGATCTCATCTATTCTGTTAAATGCTACTGCTGAAGAAAAAAAAATAGGGAGAACTACATGAAAATACGTTCGACATGAATCCGATAATTATAAACGCATGCTCTGTTATCATATGAATACAATCATCTAAAGTAACACGTGCGATAACTAGTGATTCTGAACTGAAACTGGCAGATTTATAAGAAGACTTAAAGTGTGCAGACTGAGTGAAATCAAGAATAGGAATTAAGAATTTGCAAACACTTGTGGAGTGATGAAGGTGAAATATATGTACTGCCGCCATTGTTCCTTCCTAGCTTCTAAATTATCGGATTTTAAAAAAAAAATTAAACTACCCAAGGGACTTCCACACATTTGAACAGTCTCAGAAGCGTCTTTTTTCCCTTTTCCTTTTTTACCATCCTGCTTTTGCAGTGGATGACAAATTAAACTTATCGACAGCCAGGTCAATTTTGTTATAATAATAGGGTATATTTAAGTAATGATGTAAATGATGTAAGTTTCTGATGTTCATCATATCAATCAATACACGATGGTGGCTATTAAAAAGCGGAAAATTGCCTGCCTTTAACATACTCCGGTGAGGTATGTGTGGGTGTTGAATATTTCCAACTTACTTCTAAAAGTCTGATGTTTGTTTCTGTTAAGTGCTTACTTCTATATATGCAGAGATTCCCATGACTTTCTTGTTCGTAGTGGGTTGATTATATGCTGCACGCCCTAGCAATTTGCACCCCAAGGCAGTCCCCTACTATCAACATCGAGATCAAAGGCTCCGCTTCACTGTTTCATCTCTGACTGCCTCCCACGTGACTGATGAATAAATGTGTGTGGACTGACTAAGCTTGAATCTGAGTGGCAAATTGGTTGTTCGACTATTTAAAATGTACGCACAAAGTACTATTAAATTACTTCATTTTATAATGTTGCTTACGATTTCCTAGTCCGAGTTTCATCTGACCCTTGACACCCCATTTTTGATATCTGGTTTTTTAGGTTGGGGTGTAGGGTCAGAGTCTATTTCCTATCAAAAACTTGGAATTTGCCGACACTCTTTGGTGTCGGCATACGGTACTCACCAACTATTAGGCCTAGAAAACTTAAATGACCTTGCATTGCCCCATAATTACATTAAATCGATAGAGAAATAATTTATCTTCTCAGAAATTACAAGCATAACACCGATTTTGTCTTTAATCCGTCGTCAGACGAGACGTAACTACAGCGTTGATGAATTTTGACCTCGTTTGCACCATTTTAATTGATAGTCACATGACTAACTAAATCTCGCGGCCGATATGCATAAACGTCATAGGTCAAATAGTCACATGATAACAACAAGGTGCGTTGACATGTAGTTTCTGCGTGATCAGTCAGCCTCTTTCCAGGAAGATGCGACAGCGAAATGTTTCGGGCTGCTGTTATCCCAATTAATATGTTGAATAATACGTGTTTTTTTTCTTGTAATTGTATACATTGCGTGACTTTCATTCAATATTTTCGAGTTTATGTCTTCTTTCTGCAATACTGGAATGGAAGGTTTTGTGCATAAACCTATATTGCAACATGGCAGGTAAAAAGGAAGCTCTTGCCAATGAGATACTTTAAGAAAAGGGATAATATTTTAATATTAAAGAACTACAGTATGACGTAATAAAATCAGTTATCAATGGAGGTGACACATTTGCCGTCTTCAACAAGGGGTATGGGAAAACGCGGTTTTTTTGTTGTTATCACGTGACTATTTGACCTATGACGTTTATGCTTATCGGCTTCGAGATTTAGTTAGTCATGTGACTAGCAATGAAAATGGTGCGAACGAGGTCAAAATTCATCAACGCTGTAGTTACGTCTCGTCTGACAACGGATTAAAGATAAAATCGTGTAATGCTTATAATTTCTGAGAAGATAAATGATTTCCCTATCGATTTAATGTAATTATGGGTCAATGTAAGGTCATTTAAGTTTGCTAGGCCTGATAGTTGGCGAGTACCCTATGCCGACACCAAATGGTGTCGGCAAATTCCAAGTTTTTGATAGGGAATAGACTCTGACCCTACCCACCAACATAAAAACCAAATATCAAAAATGGGGTGTCATGGGTCAGAGGAAACTCGGACTAACGATTTCCATACTTGGCCATCCTGTGAAAAAACATGTTCGAAACGGAATTGCCAATGTCAGTTCCTTCCCAAACTATGTTTCCAGCTTACCGAATTATCCGTTTTTCAATGCTGAACCTAGCACATTTTTCCCTTAACAATCCCGACATTGATTTGTGCATCTAATTGAGCCGGGTTTCTCCAGTACTTTGAAGCATTTAGTCTCTCTCTCTCTCTCTCTCTCTCTCTCTCTCTCTCTCTCTCTCTCTCTCTCTCTCTCTCTCTCTCTCTCTCTCTCTAGATAGATAGATAGATAGATAGATAGATAGATAGATAGATGCAATAAACTGACGACGAACAGTACGAAACTAGTAACTAACTAGCCTAAGCGCTTTCGATTCTTAATGGGTCTTTTTCAAAGGCAAATACAAAGCATATATACGACAAACAAATAAACACAAAAACGTTGTGTTTGTAAACCTCTACATGGCTGTCTCCACATGTGTCAAAACTATAAATACAACAAGCTTGTATAGACTAGTTGCGGAGACTGAAAACGGTGCATAATTCCCTAAAAGTATACAAGTCAAAGAGACATCTGTTTTTACTTTTTGTACATTTATGTAACGCAGATTATATACCGGATATTTGATTCTATACCGGTTATTCTTATAGTAAAAATTGAAGGATAATAAGAAGATTTAGAAAATGTTAAATTCTACTAGTGCATAGTTTTCATTTTCTAGTCTTCTTGGTTTAGACCGCTTGGTTTCAATGTTCTAAGGCGGCGTATCCAGTATGATTCCTTTTCCTTCCTGGCTTCGGAACTCCAGCTGTGGTTGTTAGCAATAGCGATAAGTATTATATCACTGAAAGTGTAGCCAGTGGAGGAGAAGTGTTCTGCGACCGGGCTTCTGCACAGCTTTTATGTCATCCAATCAGATCTATGAAGGTTTTTCCTTTTGTGTAGCTTTTCAGTTTCTCCGACGTACTGAAGGCCACAGATCTTACATGTGATGAGATAAATCACATTCTCTGTTTTGCACGTTTTGTTTGGACCATGTATGTTTAGGTTTTCTTTAGTCACTGTGCTAGTGAATGTCTTGGTCTCTATCATATGTTGACAGGTTTTGCATCTTTTATCGCCACTGCATTAGGAACATTCCATATAGCCAGTCACTGAGGATACGCAGAATTTGCTCCGACGAAGAAAGATTCCTAGAACGGTCTGAAGAGCTGGCTAAACATTTAATTTACCGAGGCTACGACAAAGACCTGATTGCGGAGGCAATCCAAAGGGCCAAACAAACAAACCGTGATGACATACTCAGATATGGACAGAAAGAAAGGGTTGAAAGGATACCATTTATTCTGACCTATCACCCAGACAATCCCAAAGTAGGTAAAATCATCGCAAACCACTGGCCAACCGTTCAATCGTCAGACATACTAAACCTAATACTTCCGAACAAACCTGTAGTAGCTTACCAGAGACCAAAAAACCTAAAGGACATCCTAGTCAGGGCAAAGCTAACGCCAATCGCTAGTCAAAACCAACCTAGCCAATCTGGACCCTGTGGCGATAAAAGATGCAAAACCTGTCAACATATGATAGAGACCAAGACATTCACTAGCACAGTGACTAAAGAAAAACTAAACATACATGGTCCAAACAAAACGTGCAAAACAGAGAATGTGATTTATCTCATCACATGTAAGATCTGTGGCCTTCAGTACGTCGGAGAAACTGAAAAGCTACACAAAAGGAAAAACCTTCATAGATCTGATTGGATGACAAAAAAGCTGTACAGAAGCCCGGTCGCAGAACACTTCTCCTTCCATGGCCACACTTTCAGTGATATAATACTTATCGCTATTGCTAACAACCACAGCTGGAGTTCCGAAACCAGGAAGGAAAAGGAATCATACTGGATACGCCGCCTTAGAACATTGAAACCAAGCGGTCTAAACCAAGAAGACTAGAAAATGAAAACTATCCACTAGTAGAATTTAACATTTTCTAAATCTTCTTACTATCCTTCAATTTTTACTATAAAAATAACCGGTATAAAACCAAATATCAGGGATATAATCTGCGTTACATAAATGTACAAAAAGTAAAAATAGACGTCGCTTTGGCTTGTAGACTTTTAGGGAATTATACACCGTTTTCAGTCTCCGCAACTAGTCTATACAAGCTAGTTCTATTTATAGTTTTAACACATGTGGAGACAGCCATGTAGAGGTTTACAAACACAATGTATTTGTGTTTATTTGTTTGTCGTATATATGTTTTGTATTTGCCTTTGAGAAAGACTCATTAAGAGTCGAAAGCGCTTAGGCTAGTTAGTTACTAGTTTCGTACTGTTCGTCGTCAGTTTATTGCATCTATTTTAATAAATCCCTGACACACGTGATCTCTTGGTGGATCCAGTACGCTTGAAAGGGTTGTTATTCGCCATATGATTTGTATTCTTTATATATATATATATATATATATATATATATATATATATATATATATAGAGAGAGAGAGAGAGAGAGAGAGAGAGAGAGAGAGAGAGAGAGAGAGAGAGAGAGAGAGAGAGAGAGAGAGAGAGAGTACCTTCCAAGGCAATTCTGGAAGGCACTGTACATACACAATGAAGAAGAAAGAGAGGCAGGTAGAAAAAAGGGTGGTAAGACAACATTCGAGAGTGGACAGACTTGACACTGAGCGCCTCATTGAGAAAGACGGAAAATCGATAGGAATAGAGGAAGCTGGTTGTTCGGTCTCGTGCGGTGTCCATACGGTCTACCTGACTACGAGGTTAATTATTTATTATTATTGTTATTTTTATTAGTTAATGTAAATCAAATTACTACCGACACTTAACTAAAACCAGTGCTGTCCCTAACGGCCAAATTATGCGTTATCAACACATTGTACTTTTAATAATTTATTTAGCTAAAATTTTACTTACTTCAATTAACTGGAATTTAGTGTACATGGTATACCAAATTTCGGGAAAACAATGCAACCGAATCACTAGGTATAAAGTACCTTCAAAAATATTGTGATCTTGAGTATTATTTCCTCGAAATCTTTGTGTTAAGACGGTGGCTCGAAAAGGTCCAAGTTGCAAATTAAAAGGTTGTGAACGAAGAGGATTTTCAAAAGCCAGCTGGTAAATCCCCATCTTAGCTAACCAAGGTTCCGATGTGATAAACCTATATATGTAGATAGGATTATCACATCAGAAGCATGGCAAGCGAAGATGGAAAACCCCTTGCAGTCAGGCGACTTCGAAGTATCTGTCACTGGCGATTTCTGTTCTAAGTGTCTTCTCACAGGATTACATATCATGCATGCTTAAACAGCCGCTGCTACATACATGTACAAATGACTAATGTGTTTGCACCTTGAATAAAGCACCAGCATGGGCACATGAGCATTCGAAAATGATTGGCGACATGTATATGGACAGATGATGCAACATTAGAAAGAAAACATACTTTATGTTGCGAAAGAGGAACAAAAAGGAAAGATGTGACCTACATGTTAAAAGAGATTAATCATATTTTTAAAAAAAACGGGAAAAAGACGTGATCATACAATAAACTAGACAATATTTTCTCGTGTGAATCCATTAATAATGTAGGGTGGGAAACTGAGAATATTGATAAAGAAAACGTTTCGCTAAACAGCCCTCGATTTCACTACCATAGGGGTTTTTGTCACTGTATCCTACAATATCCAACAATATCCCACTCGAACATATGGTGTAACTAATACTTAAATCAAACAAAAAAGACAATACAAAAACAATACAAAAGAGTACCAAAATTGTATGAGCATAAACTGGACAACTATATCGACTGTACTGTGAAAATTATTATTTGGAATACTAGTTCACACGTGAAGTTCGACGTATAATGTTCACCCTCGCCTGTCCACTACACGAATGCATTGCAGTTTGATATGGCTCGAATCAAATTTAGTGTGTCGGTTTACTAGTGACAGTATGAAGGAGAATTTAAGTGCCGAACGAATTTATAAATATTGCTCTGACGAGTCATTGCAGCTAGTGTCTTTAAGGACGCCATTGCTAAAGGTGTGTGCAGTAGATGTGGTTGCGTGATTGGCCTTAACCTATTTGAAGTATACCAATCATAGCACTCACGTGATATACTGAGTGATTTTCAAACTTCACAAGTTCACGTTGTTTTAAAAACTTCTATTGAGGCATTATGGGATTGCGGACTTCAGTCAAGATTTTCTTACCTCCGAAACCGAAAATGAGTAGCTTTATCACATGAATAGACGCACTTCAGACAACGAAGATTTGACAACTAAAGTCCGCCAGTAAGTATCGCCAATTTTAAGATTTGCAAAAGTAAACCTTAGCACATTTATTTAAGCAATTACTTTTGGTTTAAAATTGCTTCCAAGAGATATTTCACAATGATTTCAGTAAGTCATAAAATTAAAATAGTAAAGAGTCCATGTGTTTAGAACTAATATTTTGCTCTTAACACATAGACGTGACTTCAGAGTTCGCCCGCATGGAGAGAACATCCAAAATCGACCACAGTGGCTGGTAACGTTTCTTACAATTTAGCTGTCATACATGTACTATATAATAAATACAAAGGAGGACATTTCTCTCCTTTATCGAACAACCTATTTAACCATTAAAGCTGATATTTCAAACTACATTTCGCGTACCGTAATAACTTTTGATACCGATGTTTAGCTGAGACATTCGACTTTATATGCATATCAAAAGTTTGGCTTACTATCATACCTTTAAGAAATGCCAGATAAATTTCCCACGCTACCGCTCCATATGGCCCTGATCTAGCTCGCTTAATATACAAGTAAAACCCCGCTGAATGGAATACTATACTCTCATTGGTTAGCAGTAATGACGTCCTGCATTTATTTATAACGTTTTTTTTTCAGTTGTCCAATGAGAAGGCAGTGTTCCATGCAGCGCGAAGTTCTTGCATATTAAGCGAGCGCGATCAAGGCCAGATAAAGCGGTAGCGTGGGGAAAAAATTTATTAGGATACTTGAGCCCAGCCCGGGGCTTAGACAAAAGTGTCAGCACTAGACACAGGTGAGCCCGGCCCCGGAAGGGGGGAGGCCACTAGCCCTTTTTAGGGCTTATAGTCATAAAACACGAAAGTGTATACATGACTTTAATGCATAACAACAACAACAAAAAATTTATTAGTAAATCGCCAGATAGCAGTCGCTTATTTAGCGGCTATGGCGCAAACCGGATAAATTATAATGAGAAATAGTTATCAAGATGGCTAAAATTAGTGACTTTTTTAAATTTTGAAAGCTAAGCAGATTATAATTTGATTCAATTTTAAGAAACTGAATAACTATGACTTATTAATTTCAGAATTACATAAAGTCTGGAATAGCCAAGAGCTTGCTGGTAAAGCACCAGACTTTCATAAAGTTAAAGATAAAACTAAAAGCACAGTTAAACAAACACACATTTAAAAGAAACAAGAAAAGTTTTTCTTTCATAAACAAGAAGAAAAAACTACAAATTAGAAAAATTATGCCAAGGCATACAAGGAAAAACTCTAAACAAAAATACAAAACACATTCACGCAAACACCATACAAAAACAATATGCTTAAGATAAGGCTGTTTTGGTTTTTGTTGAGTTTTTTTTTTCTTTTTTTTTTTCTTTTTTTTTTGCTTTGAGCTGTATTTATCAACATTAGTAGCCTAAGAATACATAAGGAATTACAACTAAAATGTATCTGATTTAGATAGTGCCGTCCACAACAATACTTAGGGCGCCAAATTCAACAACATCCACAACACTACTCTTACGAAATGGACAACATGACTTGGCATGTCACTTTAAAAATATACAAAACTTATGGGTAAAAGGAAAGGACTCCAATTGACCTTTTAAGCTCTGGGGAGAGAGTACAATCCTATATTTTAAACAAAAAAGGAGGGAAACAAGGCTTACTGCCAACCCAGACAAAGAGAAGGGACTACCGACAAACTTTTGTTTTTTGGATAATGAAACAATGAAACTCTTAAAATTTGACGAACGAAATATAGAGTACCCCTGACAAAATTTATATTATTTTAAAACACAAACACAAAAAACTTTATGGGTGGATATGGAAAACCCACACCGTAACACACACAATTCGAAAAACCAGGGTGTCACTACTAATTAACCTTACCAGCTCTATGTGCTGGGACGAGCTAGTGGTGTCAACACTCGCAGAGTTGAGATGTTAAATTTGTCCAAGATCGGGAGCCGCAGGAGGTCAGTTGGCTGAATGTCGGCTTTGTGATCCAAGGATTACAGGTTCAATATCCGTCCAGGCTGTCTCGGTGCATCTTTGGGATAAGCACTTCCTCGACATCATATAATCAATATTGTACTGGAACAGGCATTGTCTCATTTGCATTGATACCGTTTAAATTGTCTATGTAAACATCTGGCATATCAATGGGACATTAATATTGATATATAACCAGACCAGGTTAAATGTAAGACACCAGCAGTTAATCAAGCAGCGAGCGTTGAGCTTGCTTTTTCAGAACAGAATCATAGTTCAAGATCGTGGAGATACAAAATAGCAAACGGATGGACGGACAACGTCATAACCTGATACGCTATATGGCAAGCATATCGAATTAAGTGATGCATAAGGAGTAAGATTAATGCATAATGGGGTATCTTAAGGAAAATTAATATCTAATGGGGAACCTTGAGGAACGTTATGCCTAATGGGGTACCTTGAGGAACATCGCCTAATGGGATACCTTGAAGAACGTAAATGCCTAATGGGATGCCTTGAGGAAGGGTAATGTCTAATTGGGTACAATGAGGAACGGCAATGCCTAATGGAGTATATAGAAGGACGTTAAGGCCTAATGGGGTATACTGAAGAACATAAATGCCTAATTGGGTACACTGAAGAACGTTAAAATTTAATGGGGTACCTAAAAGAACATTAATGTCTAATGGGGTATACTTAACAATGTTAATGCCAAATACGGTATACTAAAGAACGTTAATGCCTAATTTGGTATACTGAAAAACGTTAATGCCTGATGTGGCACCTTGAAGAAAGTTAATGCCTAAGGGATACATTGAAAAACGTTGATGCCTAATGGATTACACTGAACAACGGTAATGCCATGTGGGGTAAATTGAAGAACGTTAATGGCTTATTGGTTACATTGAAGAACGTTAATGGCTTATGGGGTACATTGTAGAACGTTAATACCTTGTGGAGTACATTAAGAAACGTTAATGCCTTTTGGGGTACACTGATGAACGGTAATGCCTAATGGGTACACTGAAGAACATTGAATTATTGCCCAATGGGGTACCTTGAAGAACATTAATACATAATGGGATACATCGAGGGAAGTTAATGCCTAATTATGATTCGGAAGACACAGTCAGCAAACGGCAACATATTTACGAATAATTTCACAGCTCTGTCTTGCATATTCTGTGACTACCGGTAATTAGACAACATGAGTTAAAGAAAAGCTATATACACGTATGGGAGAGGAACAAGGTAATTCTTGGCTCTATCAATGTATGCTAGGATGACGCTTAAAAATATCCCTGGAATCAATAAACAATTTTTTATGTGATAGTGTTTACATACAACAATCCTGGCCGGAAGATTATGTAGCTCCTTTACATGCTATATGCACTCATACGATGTCATGATTTACAATCAGAAAACGTTTCTGCCTTTCTTAACTGATTCTCTCTACCTACTAGATCTACAACGATATGCTGAAACTCATTAGCAATAAATCCATAATTTTCTTAGGCTACGATAGGTAGTATCGCCACCTCAGTGGTGCAACAGCGTGACACAACATAAGAACTGCGTGTAATAATTTCAATAGGAAACAAAACAATGACACTTCAAAGTACGTGTTTATGAGGTAACTGAATCTGAACAGTGATTTAAATATCTGATATTAAAATAATTCGTTTTCTTTAAATTGTGTCACACGCGATTAAAATGGGGTAAGGATAGTAACTGAAACTGTCCTGGTCCTACAAGCCGAAATGTAGTGTGCTTATTTATCGATAGAAATATGATTTAATTTTTGATAGCATACTTTTGACTCAAATATTATAGCACAGCCGAAGATAACTGTGCATTTAATCTCTCTCTCTCTCTCTCTCTCTCTCTCTCTCTCTCTCTCTCTCTCTCTCTCTCTCTCTCTCTCTCTCTCTCTCTCTCTCTCTCTCTCTCTCTCTCTGACTTACAGACACATCGTTTGTTCGTAAACATATCATAAGAAATGCATCGAATGTCACTAATGCACTTAACATTCTTGAATCAAACCAAATATTCTCTTTAAATCTCTTAGCATGCTTACTGAAGCCAGGTATTTTTCCACTAAAAGGCACGCACACTAATAAAGATTTTTTATTACTATAGATGAGAAATCGTTCGTTTTGCCATATTTCCTACATCGATGAAGACTTGTAAGTTAAAGACATGTTCTCCTCATTTCAAGGATGCCACGTGGTATCTTTGGCACCTGTCAAGCTGTTGATAAAAAAATTCTAGATATTCAAATTAATTTAAAATTGTAGATGATACTGAGATGTCGTGTTTGAGATGGCACTAATTTAAATGAATGCTTGGTTTAGGTCATTACAGCAAAGTAGCATTAGTGTTTTCTTGAATGGAAAACGAATTCCCGACATTGCCGGTTCGACATAAATATAAAACTGTACTACTTTCAGGCAAACAAAAATCAAAATAATTAATTATCAACAGAATACGATACTTAACCTCGCGATCAAAGGTCATCAAAGCATATTTTCTTACTTTATACTATTTCGAGAACTTGCGAAAGTGATAAAAAATTACAGATTCTTTCTCTCCAGGGACTGTTCTGATGACGTTCAGACGCTTTCAACTCTCCCAAGAACTTTAGTGAAACCCGCATGACCCTATCCCAGCCGATCATGTGCAAATAAGGCTTCTAAATCAGTGTTGACGTTTAGTTCACAACCTAATATTTCTTTCGAGATTTATAGTGGCTCTAGAATTATCGTCGAAGTGGAATAAAAATACAAATCTAATTTGAATTACCTCGAATTAGACTAATTAGTGGTAATGTATGGAAGTGAAATTTAATCTCGCTCAACCCAACTTTCAATCACATCTGAGAACAATGCGAAACAAGGCTTCTACTGGTATATATTTAGCTTTTTGTGGTAGTTAACTGGTTATCATTATATTCAAAAGGACGACTTGTTATCACAAATTATGAATAAATCACGGACAGACTGGTATCTTTCACGCATCTGGTGAGGAACATTAATATGACCCACACCGATACACGTTGATATTTTGAGATAAGGCTACGTACAAACTGTTGATTACGCAAGTAAATTAACAGTATGATCATTGAGATTGTGTTTTGACGTGAAGTGTGATGATATAGAACAGTGACTTAAGAGTATCTATATCAAAGTCATTTCTTTTTGCTTCTGAAGTAATGAAAGATTCTGTATTACACTTTACTTCAGACGTAAAGCAGACCAGATCATGACTCCGACTTTTGCAAAGCAATTCCTGATTCAGGTTCTGCATAAAAATCGTCTTCTTTCGCTAAGATTTATAATAAGTGTATTCTCTTGCTTATTGTAAATATCTTGTAGTTTTGTTTATATATTAAAAATTCAAAACTGAGTTTAATATTGCAGATATTATATGTTTACATTGTTCAATCAATGACTATAACCTTTTGCCTTTGACCCACAGTTCTTGAGAATATAATATCGTATGCAAACTATAATAATAAAACTTTCACGAAACATAAGAAGATAAATCTACTGACAAAATCTATGGGTACCACTGACTTTGTAACTCGAAAAGTGACACTTACGTCACTTGGGGAAATTAAATTTGTCATAAATAAATCCTAGAAGAAACTGACACTCTACTTAGAGAAAAGAGACTTACGCTATAATTACAGAAAAGAGACTGACGCTATAATTACAGAAAAGAGACTGACGCTATAATTACAGAAAAGATACTGACGCTATACTTACAGAAAAGATACTGACGCTATAATTACAGAAAAGAGACTGACGCTATAATTACAGAAAAGATACTGGCGCTATACTTACAGAAAAGATACTGACGGAGAAAAGCACTGATGCTGTACTCACAGAAAAGATAATGTCGCTGTAGTGAAGGAAAAAGACTGACCGAAAATAATTTTCAGCATTCCAGTTCCATTTTTTATAACTGCCGAGTACAGAAACCATTTCTAATATTTCTGTGAATTTCAAACTGCCAAACGTGGAAACAAAACTATTTTCTTACAGGAACTAGTTAATACGATCACAAGGTGCTTGTAAGTGCAGTAAAAATTATGTGGAATGGCCTTTGATCTTGAACCTGATCTCATTAACTGAAAATCGTTAAACTTCTCGCAGAAAATGTGAAAATATATGCATGTTCTAAGTTCACTTAATCTATATGCAAGGGATATGACTGTGCACGCGCATGCCTCAAATAGGCAGGGAGAAACTGTAACAGTTAGGAATGGGCTTAAGTGGCAGAGCGCCCATCTCATCATGGGTTTGAGATGTCAGGCCATGCATTTTCCTTGTTATATATAGTTCATATTAATTTGGTAAAAAGATAATTAAGCGACATCATCCAGGTATTAATCAGGTACATTCGTAACTGGATTTGATTGATATCTATTAACACTTGCCTGTGTTATCATGCCCTCAAGCCAGTAAAGCTAAAATCCGATGCCAAGGCCTTTGACCTTACAAAAACCGTATAATTGAGAGAATGTTCGCATACTTCATATGTTGCAGTTGTGGAAATCGTGAATGGTCAAACCACACAGCGGACTAAAACGGATGGCCCCATGTTCTCGAAAAATCAGCGTGAATTACCCCAAAGTATACTAACATTGCAGTTGAAATAGGGGAAACAAATTTAGCAAGAGGAAACAAAACCAACTTCGGAAACTGCAATCAATGAATTAATTACAAAATATAGTCATCTGCTCGTGTTTTGTTTGTGACAATTTATCTTTGAAGTCCATGAAATGAGAATGACCGAGCGGAGCTAGCAGTGATTGTTTTTTGTATTGGTGTAAATCTGAAATAAGGTCAAGCTGTATATTCAACAACCTAAATTACACCCATCAATCATACACCAAAATAAAGGGAATTAAGTCCTTTTAACAATTCCTAAGACACATATTGTCTTTTTAAATAGCCATATATATATAGATATATATATATATATATATATATATATATATATATATATATATATATATATATATATATATATATATGTGTGTGTGTGTGTGTGTGTGTGTGTGTTTTATAGGTTTTCCTCACTATATATAGTGAGGAAAACCTATAAAATTAACACATACTCAAGGTGTGGGTGTGGGTGTGGGTGTGGGTGTGATTAGGATTTTTAACATAGCTTTAACAATTTTTCAGTCATATTGCTATGATGTATTTAGTGTGGCAGTTTATTGTGATGCTTAACATTGGGGTATCATGCCGCAAACATGTAGCATCAAGTCCCACCCAGTCACATTATCTTGACACCAGGCCGAATTGTCCTAACACTAACCTCTTAACGCTGAGCACCATTTTGTAAGTCTTTGGTATGACTCGGCCGGGATAAAATCCACGCATTCAAGGAAGAGGCTCCAACCACTATGCCACCGAAGCGGTCATACTCAAGGTACGAAACGGTATAGCGCAACCATTGTGGACGTGAGATCGGCATTATTTTCATTTAGTACCAAGTATACGTCAGTACAAGTCTTTTCGTGATAACCTCCATAATGAGAGGTAGTTACAACACGATTATTAAGATGGAGGGGCCCCATTTTCCTTTTGGACTAGCTTGACCTTAAAATATGTGTGTAGTTTAATGGCAATCCTCCATATAGTTTAGGTGGAGCAACGATAGCAAACATGTTATAAGGAACGTACAACAAGAAGGATGGATAGCGAACAACAGGCCATACGATACACTCTTCTGGTCTATGACCAACATAGCTAAAAATGTATCACAATTATCAATATAAACAATACAAATTTGTCACTTCAAACAGTTAACTAACAGTTGACACGGTATGGACGGAGAGACAGACAGACAGATATGACTATTGTGACTCGTTTCTTGTTTTGGGCGATATATGAAACCCTGATGACATAGATATTAAATACAAAGTCACCTCCTGGAACCTTCATCCAATTAGAATCTTACGTCTGAATAATAATTGTAGCCATTACTATTTATTGTGGATCATTCTCCTACTCAGGTGAACCCTTGTGGAATCGGTACACAATTAATAAAATCCGGTTCAGTACCCACGAATGTAGTCCCAGTCTATTTTTAGATCACTTTTTCCGGTCTAATTTTGGTGGTGATAGTAGAGTTAGATTTTGGCATTCTTGGTAAGGATTTAAAGGCAATTGATTATTCTTTAAAATGGGAGCTTATGGTGTGGTTGTCTGTGTGTATTTCGGCGACAGTGCACATTGAGTAATAAGGTCATGGTGATGATCCGGAAGTGAAATCTGTGTTCCGTTGCCGGGTGTTTTGTTTACAATTCAGCCTCTCAAAAAAATGCAGGTCAACCCTTGACAAGAACTAAACCGTTAAGTCATCTTTGAAGGTATTTTAGATTAACATATGATTTGTATTGATTGTCACACAGTGGAAAGTTCAGTACTGAGAAACAAATGTAGAGACCGTATAGTAAAATTAATTGTGTACTATGGCCTGTCGAACGTACAACAAGAAGGATGGATAGCGAACAACAGGCCATACGATACACTCTTCTGGTCTATGACCAACATAGCTAAAAATGTATCACAATTATCAATATAAACAATACAAATTTGTCACTTCAAACAGTTAACTAACAGTTGACACGGTATGGACGGAGAGACAGACAGACAGATATGACTATTGTGACTCGTTTCTTGTTTTGGGCGATATATGAAACCCTGATGACATAGATATTAAATACAAAGTCACCTCCTGGAACCTTCATCCAATTAGAATCTTACGTCTGAATAATAATTGTAGCCATTACTATTTATTGTGGATCATTCTCCTACTCAGGTGAACCCTTGTGTCAGGTCTGAAGGCTATGCATCAAAGGGAGGTCACTCCCAAAAATACTTTGATCTCTTATATTCACCTGGACCTGTTGATCTTAAAATTAATAGAGATAGTCCCTATCGGTGGACATCGATGAATTTTCCATCGCGAAAAATACTTCCACAGAGTGATAAAGCATCAAAAGGGTAAAATCGCTGGAAAATGTCGAAGAACTCATTTACACATTAATGTACAATACGCAAACTATTAAATCACATCAAAAACATTATCATATTTTTTTGGAATTATTTCCACAAGTTCAGTGAAAGAAAGTTCTCTTTTGAATTCGTGCTCGAAAAACAAAACTTCGGAATGTTTCTGCTATGAATAAACCATCGCAGTCAAGCTGTCGTAATGAACAATTGTGACCATGTGATGTCATTTGTACTTATTGTACGCATATACAGTTGTGGTTAATATAGTATTTACGGTGTGCTTTTCCAATAACTGACGGAAAGGCCCATGATTATCCCACTGGAGACAACCCATGTTCTCTTTTTTACAATAGACGGACATGTAGAAATACACAAAATCCTATAAGCATTATGTTCCCAATCGGTTGAAAGAACGAGTTTGATATGGTGTAGAGATGTGTCGAGGCCACTAGAAGAATTCAATCGCCATAACAAAAGATTTCTTTTGCACATTCAGAACAAAGTATTATTTTGTGTTTATAACATACCCTCTTTTTCACGTTTTCCAAATATTGGTCTTATTAAAGTGTATATGGAACTTAAAGCAGATTGGAATTTAAATAAGTTCGATTCGATACAGCTAAGATTATCAAAAGGCGGACGTCGTACAAGCACCGAAATAGTTCCATTATGGGCATGTAATACAAATAAGGACTGAATATACCTATCAAACGCTATATCAGTCATTGATTTGTATGCCTCGCCTTGGTTACATTCGTAACATGCGAAAAAAAGGATATTTTAGAAAGCAGGAATTTCTAAATGATGCCTAATGAGACAAAACAAATGTTTGGAAAAAAGTCGAAATTAAGTTCTTTTTCAGTCAAGCAGACGTGTCATGCATACTTCAAGCAACACATTTTACTCGGGATTTAAAGAATGCAAACACTATCACGAGATTCATTCTTTATGTACCAACGACAATGATCTAAGGCATTTTAACGACCAATAACCAGCCAAGAATATGACTCAAATTCGTGTGGAGTGCTGTTGTACGTATTCTTTAACTACTTCCGTCTCATTAACTGTATAACTGACAACGCATAGTTATCTAATGATCCACCAGGCTGTACGATAGTGGAGATATACTCGTAACCAATTTACAAGGCAGTCAGATAATGGAGATGCATGAAGAAACAGTTTATAAGGCTGTCGGATTACGGAGATATATGAGGAACCAGCATATAAAGCTGTAAGATAACGTAGATACATGATGAACCAGTTTATAAGGCTGTCACAGTGGAGATACAATACAAGGGAAACCAGTTTACAAGGCAGTCAGATAATGAAGATGCATGAGGAAACGGTTTATAAGGCTGTTGGATTATGTAGATACACGATGGCGCCAGTTTATACGGCTGTCTAATAATGGAGATACATGAGAAACCGAGCCTGTCAGATAATAGCAATACACGAGAAACCAGTTTTTACGGCTGTCAGATAATGGAGACACACGAGGAAGCAGTTCACAAGGCTGTCACGTTATAAAGATTCATGTGGAGCAGTTCATAAGGCTGACAGATAATGAAGGTACATGATGAATCTGTTTATAAGGCTGACGCAATACGGAGATACATGAGAAACCGGTTTATAAAGCTGACATATTATGAAGGTCCACACAGAACCAGTTTATAAGGCTGTCATATAATGAAGATGCACACATAACCAGTATATAGGGGCTTTCAGATAATGGAGATAAAAATGGAGCTATATCATAAGGCTGTCAGGTAATAAAGATGCACAAAGAACCAGCGTATAATGCTGTCGGATTATGGAGCAGCTAAACGAAGAACCGGTTTCTATAAGGCTGTTTGATAATGGAGAGATACACGCAACCAGTTGATAAGGCTGCCTGGTAATGGAGATACACGAGAAACCAATAGATAAGGTTATAGGGAAATGAAAATACGCGGAACAAATATATAAGGCTGTCAATTTTGTGCTCCATTTTTAAAGTCTTTGGTATGACTCGTCCTGGGATCGAACCCACGACCCCCCGTATCCGAGGCGGATGCTCAAACCACTAGGCCTCCGGAGTAGTCTCTCCTCGTCCGATAACCTACTGCTTTAAACAAAGGCAAGATAAATAATTATAAATAACCTTTATCAAGACACTCCGTTACACTGCTAAGGCGTGTAGTTTATTCCATTTATGTCTATCATTATTTTCTATCATTAAATCCAAACGCTCCAACAACTATCAAATCTTCGAATCACGACCATCATCTTGTCAAATAACCTGAATGGGCAAAACAGCGTCACAGGTATGGACAAATAATGTTTAACAGATGAGGAGCTTACCGCTCCGGTGGCGAAAGTGGTTAGAGCATCCGCCTTGGATGAATGAGATCGCGGGTTCGAACTGCGGCTGAGTCATATCAAAGGCTTATCAAAATGATACGAGTATGCTTCGCCAAGCGCTCAGTATTAAGAGATTACTGTTAGGACTGGTCGGCCTAACGTCTGAATAATGTGACTGGGTGGGACATGATGTTACATTTCTGAGGCATGATGCCACAGCGCTAGACATTACGATAAACTGCCATACTTCAAACACAGTGGCGATATGACTACACATTTTACAGCTACGTTAAAATCTAAATCACACAGACTCACACAAACAAATATGGTAACATCTTGTGTATCAGGTAATTCGTTGAATGTGGAAACGAAATCGAACAATCAACCTTTTCGAAAGTGATAGAAAGCAATACTACCCTAAATACCAAATTTTCTGCACATTTTACATTTAATGCAATCGGTTTGTCACAAGCAGTTTGTTAATGCAATATGTTAATCACATCCTATTAAAATTAATTGCCTCAATTGGTTCTTTCACATATTTAACTGCTGTTGTCTCGATAACGTGATTAGTCGAGCCTGGAATAAATTAATCACCAATTCGAGAGAAAGATCGTTTAATTTAGACTAATCTTTTGATAGGTTCTGTGGAGTTCGCGAATTCAAGAACAAAGTTTTGGAATTCGAATCTCAATTCTGCAAAACGTTTCCACGTTTTTGCCAGACTAATATGCCATACAACTCGCTCGATAATGGGAAATGGAAGCTTTGACTTTGCGAAATGTAGACCTCAACTTTGCGAAGTGGATTGTGCCATTTGAAGTGATCACGTGATTAAAATGTATATTCTGGTTGTTTTTCTTTACTTCGCGTAACCGAACCTACCTTGAAATAGTGAATGTTACAACATTATGGACCTGATGGTTGGCCGTATAATATGTGGCCGTACAACTAACGGTAGTTCGGAAAAATGACGGTGCTGTTTACTACTAAATGTGTGTGTGTGTGTGTGTGTGTGTGTGTGTGTGTGTGTGTGTGTGTGTGTAAGTGATTTGGACTTTTGCTGAATCTGATCTTGCCAAAATAACTTTGTGGATAATGAAACAACTAACAACTAACGATAGTTCGGAAAAACGACGGTGCTGTTTACTACTAAATCTGTGTGTGTGTGTGTGTGTGTGTGTGTGTGTGTGCGTGTGTGTGTGAAATGGACTTTTGCTGAATCTGATCTTGCCAAAAAAAACTTTGTGGATAATGAAACAACTAACAACTAACGATAGTTCTGAAAAACGACGGTGCTGTTTACTACTAAATCTCTGTGTGTATGAGTGTGTGTGTGTGTGTGTGTGAGAGAGAGAGAGAGAGAGAGAGAGAGAGAGAGAGAGAGAGATTTGGACTTTTGCTGAATCTGATCTTGCGAAAATAACTTTGTGGATAATGAAACAACTAACAAGTAACGATGGCTCGGAATAAACGACGGTGCTGTTTACTACTTAATCTCTGTGTGTGTGTGTGTGTCTGTGTGTCTGTGTGTGATTTGGACTTGTACTGAATCTGATCTTGCCAAAATAACTTTGTGGATAATGAAACAAAGCGCGAATCCTTTAGTCCTCGTCCCAAATTTATACAATTAACTGTCCCGTGTGATATCTACACTTTATACGTCTTCCCAAATTGATAGTTAAACTATCCAGTGTCATATCTCAACTTTACATCATCCAAAATTGATAGGTTAAACTATCCAGTGTCATATCTCCACTTTACATCATCCCAAATGAATGGCTTGAACTGTCTAGTGTCATATCTCCACTTTACATCATCCCAAATGAATGGCTTGAACTATCCAGTGTCATATCTCCACTTTACATCATCCCAAATTGATAGGTTAAACTATCCAGTGTCATATCTCCACTTTACATCATCCCAAATTGATAGGTTAAACTATCCAGTGTCATATCTCCACTTTACATCATCCTAAATTGATAGGTTAAACTATCCAGTGTCATATCTCCACTTTACATCATCCCAAATGAATGGCTTGAACTGTCTAGTGTCATATCTCCACTTTGCATCATCCCAAAATGAATGGCTTGAACTGTCTAGTGTCATATCTCCACTTTACGCCATCCAAATTGATAGGTTATTATACTATACAGTTTCATATCCCAAATTTCCTTGTTGTATGCATTAATTTGTCTATTTACGACAACTTGTCAAAGGAAGTTAGTTTGCATTCAGTACATTATGCTATAGTGACCTAAATTTGATGAAATAAAAGCTTCAAGAACTTAAGACTTAGACTGTCATCTCTCTTTGAGCACTCCTGTCCATTACTTAGAACTTATAATTTCCAACCTATATTGTCCACCTTGACTGTGTATCCACTTTCAATGAATTGCTATGCAGCTGACATCGGATTCTTCTTAAACCAGACCCTGTTGCCAGAAATTAAGTCGTTAACCAGTCCCCAGTGTTTCGCTCCTACCATATCACTTTAGGTTTCGTACTGAAAAATTTCCAGGATATAACTTAGTTGCCACAGGGAAAAATCTCAAGGAATGATTTTATTGGGTCATACGGATGATCTCCAGAAGTATGAAATAGTGGGTCGTACGGAAAAACTCACAGGATATGACATAATGCAGTTGTACGGAAAAACTCCCAGAATATGGCTTAAAGATTGTGCTGAAAAACCCTGACGGTATCACTTAGTGGTCGTAAGGGAAAATAAATCAAGTTACCATATGCGCTGAGACTCAAGTCAAATATATAATTTTAAAAATGCTTTGTTCTAACAATATAAGGGTAATTACAGTTATCCACATCCCAGCCTTTATCATGTATTTTTCCATTATTATATTTAGACGTATTTAGATACATGGTAGTAAGTACAGCCTTAATCTGATACCTAATAAAAAAGAATAGTGCTACCGTTTATATAAACCCGATACATACATACATACATACATACATACATACATACATACATACATACATACATACATACATACATACATACATACATACATACATACATACATACATACATACATACATACATACATACATACATACATACATACATACATACATACATACATACATACATACATACATACATTTTTTTCTCATTTTAATGTTGGATATATTCCAAGAATAACTTTTTGAGGTTTTAAAGTTCTAATTTCGCGCATAATAGTCTCAAAAACGAAGGATAAGGATTCCTTCAATCTATACCCACACTATTAAAATGGCTGATCAAAAAGATTTTGTACTTTTTTCGTAACTTTTGTGAACTTAGACCCTGCTTACATACGATAAAGGAGACTGAAATTACTAACTCCTCGAAAATTTGTAAAGTGTGCCTTCATACGTTGTCCAATCCTGACTGACGAAAGGGATGTTACGAGCTATCATAAACTAAGATATATAGATTTCTCAACAAAATAAAAAAAATATTAAAACCAAAACGCATTCATGTATGAATGCTTTATATCACACTAACAACACTGATCATAGAGGTTTAACACCAGCTTCAGACGTGGCAGTATCGCCGTTTCCTTATCTAAATAATTTAACTTGTAGTAGTTCCTGGACTACTGGAATCTCTTTAGCCATCCGATAACCAAACGACCAGTAAGCACGATCATGTGTATGAACCGTCAAATCGTTTGATAAAGATAGATAACCAGTTTCTTGGAACGGAAAAAAACCGTTGAAAAGAAACATTTTCCCCCAAAATAAAAAGCGAAATTATTCATTATTGAGTGCAAAAGCAAGGAAATGTTTGGCGATTGAGTCGTGGCCTCTTTCCCGAATGTAATATATCACGATTCTTTTCAAGATGCATGACTTAAGGAAGGTACTTTATCTTTCGTTGGTGATAAATATATCAATGACACACACATACATACGTACGTACGTACGTACGTACGTACGTACGTACGTATGTATGTATGTATGTATGTATGTATGTATGTATGTATGTATGTATGTATGTATGTATGTATGTATGTATGTATGTATGTATGTATGTATGTATGTATTATAAATGGTGATACTTGTAATTAAATCGCATTGTTGAAAATAAATCTGCCTTTCGTTTTAGAGTTTTATGGGCACTTGAAATAAATCTCCTTACTACAAGTTCTTTTAATACCTACTGGTAAATATAGACTTAATCTGATGCCTAGTGATAAATACAGACTTAATCTAATACCTAGTGGTAAATACATGCTTAATATGATGCCTAGTGGTAAATACAGATTTGATCTGATGCTTAGTGGTAAATACAAGCTTAATCTGATGCCTAGTGGTAAATGCAAACCTAATCAAGTGCCTAGTGGTAAATATAGACATAATCTGATACCTAGTAGTAACTACAGACTAAAATGATGCCTAGTGGTAAATACAGACTTAAGCTAATACCTTGTGGTAAATATAGACTTAATCAGATACCAAGTGGTAAATATAGAGTTAATTTGATACCAAGTGGTAATTACATAGTTCATCTGATACAGGTGGTAAATACAGAGTTAATATGATGACTAGTGATAAATACAGACTTAATCTGATACCTATTGATAAATACAGACTAAATATGATGCCTAGTGGTAAATACAGACTTAATATTATGCATCTAATGGTAAATACTGACCTAATCTGATATTTAGTTGTAAATACGGACTTATCCGATACCTAGCGGAAAATGAAGACTTAATCTAACACCTAGTGGTAAATATAGACATAATCGGATACCTAGTGGTAAATACAAACTTAATTTGATACCTAGTGGTAAATATAGACTTAATATGATTCCTAGTGATAAATAGAGACTTAATCTAATACCTAGTGGTAAATATAGACTAAATCTGATACCTAGTGGTACACAGACTTTATTTGATACCTATTGGTAAATACAGACTTAAACAATACCTAGTGGTAAATAAAGGCTTAATCTAATACCTAGTGGCAAATGAAGACTTAAGCCGATACCTCATGGTAAATAACGACTTAATCGGATACCTAATTGTAAATACAAACATAATATGTCTTGTAGTAAATATAAATTCAATCTGATACCAAGTGGTATACACAGACTGAATCTGATATCCAGTGGTAATTACAGACTTAATCTGATGCCTGTACATATTGGTAAATACAGACTTAATCTGATCCCAGGTGGTAAATAAAGACTTAATCTAATACTAAGTGGCAAGAAAGACTTAATCGGATACCAAATGGTAAATGCAGACTAAACATGATACCTAGTGGTATGTACAGACTTAATCTCATTGCAAAAGATGCTGAACGATGAATGAAAACGTCTGAAATTCGTTACCAGAGGTAACATACCCGAAAACAAATCAGACACGAGATCCCTTCTAAGGAACTGGAGCTGATAATGGCCGAAAAGAGTTTTAAACAATCCACAATCCTTCTTTAATTTAATGTATATGTTGAATATTAACTATATTTCAGTAGTTCAAAAATATCAACTCTGTATCAAAGTTGAATTTTTATATGTCGGAGTAAATATGTTCACAAGAAAAATTTCAGCGCTAAATTCTTTATCATGGCATTGACCTTAACACTCATATCAAGGAGAGAAGATCACTGAATTCGTCTTAGGTACTGTTAAACTATATCCCCATGTTACGTTTGTTAAATTCAACAATTGTATTCACAAGCTCAGTTAATACAAGCATTCAGGTAATGACCTTTGACATGGTTTAAATGTTTAGAACATCTTGTTTTCAAAGTTCTTCACAACAGCGTGTGCAAGTTTGTATTCAGATCCGTATCATTTTTCACTAGGGAACAATCAATATTGCAAGGGATGTTTTCGCAAAAATCGCATGTCAACATCAACAGTCATTCAAGAGAAGTAACTATATCTAGATTTTTGTGATAGTCTCTATAATTCACATCTGATAAGCGTCATTTCCCCATTTCCATTCAAGATCAGCGACATACTATCAGGAAAGACAAGGGAAGGGGCGGAAATCCGGGATATATCCTCGAGGCCCGGGCCAGTAAGGAAACCAGGGCCAAACAGCACTCTTTAATTTAATCAAAGAAAAATTTTGTTTGAACAAGAACTAGGAGAGGCCCGGGTGTTTCTTACTCCAGGGTAGTTGAGCGCTCTCTACGGCCCTGCATACTATTATAGTGTTTTAGTGACAAAGCGAGCATTAACAAAAATGTTAATGATGGCCTTCTAGGCAGCTATTTTCGGGTTAGATCGGCGTTACTTTAATATATTACAAACTATTCATTGTAGGATGTGTTTTAGTGAAAACCGCATGTCGGTACGATCGTCCGTTCTTGAGGAGTATCCGCAACATGATTTTAGTTATGGTCATTATGGCAGACATATTGGAAGGCAGGCTCAAAACGAGTTTCATTTATGACAAACTACAATATGTATTGTAAGAGGTGTTTAGTGTGAATACGACTTCCTGTTCAGGATGTGAAGCAAAACAAATTTTATATTTGGCCATCGAGTGCCATTTTCTGACGTCAGAGCAATATTGTTTTCATTTGGACAACTGCTGATGATATGAAAAGTTTTAAGAGACACGATATGCCAATACAATTATGGAATAACTTTACATAAGGAATAACTTTACAACGACCATCGTGGCGGCCATTTTTAGGTCAAATTGGCATCATAATTTATGACGACCAACAACACATAGTAAGAAGTTTTAATGAAACTCATTTGTCGTTAAAACCAGGAATACAACAAAAATAGCCATAAGATTTTCACAATGGCCGTTATGGTAGCAATGTTGGAGGACATATGAGAAACAGCTTTTGTTTAGGACCCACAAAATATCATATAAAAGGTTTTAGTGGAAACCCCATACAGACATGATCAGCACTTAGATATTAATCGGAATAACATAATTGACAAGATGGCCAGCATATTAGATATTGTAGCTATCTGACCAGTATTATTTTTAACTTAGGACTAAATACACATCATAGAAAATCCCATGATGTTATGGCTAGCGACAACAAGATTTTTAAAATAGACTCCATGGTAGCCATGTTGACTGTCACATCAGTACTATTTTCATTTATAAGACCACCTAAGTATCAGAGAAGCCTTTCAATCAAAGCCTCATTTTAGTATAATCTGAAGAGTCAGGAACAGCAAGGTTTTTGAAATGAAGACACAGTAGCCATATTAGCTGTCGCATTGGCCTGATTTATATTTCGGGCCATTAACATATAATAAGAAGAGTTTTTATTAAAATCCATGTTGACGTGGCGATCTGTCTATGATAAGTAGTGACAACAAGATTTCAAGATGACTGCCATGGCGGCCATGTTAGCTGTCAAATCTGCATCCTTTTCATTTGAGACTAATTAAATATCAAGGTTTTCAGTGAAAACCCATGTGACCGTTGAGGATGAGTAGCGATAACATAAGTGTCAGCATCTGAGTGGGACCATTACCATTTAGAATCAGATAGACACTGTGATAAACGTGTGTATAACGTCTCATGGCTACTCCAGTAATCTAGGAAAGCCATAAGTATTTTAGTTGAAGAATTCAATATTTTCATTTTTATCATGCGTCATTCATAATTGCCCTTGAATGGGAATATGTTTATAGTTATATTTTGAAGAAAAAATGTAGAATAACTCATTATATGTATTAACCCACTGGGCTTTCTTTATTGACAAAACCCCAAGCTCCATCTATCTATCACAAATATATCGGTCAGTTGTTGTTAAATCGAATTCCAATGTGCCACAATCTCAATTTTGTCCCACGCCATGTGTGATTCGTTGGAAAATGACACTTGTTCTTCTAAGCTTGTCAGACTTTGATGGTGTCTGCTGCACCAATGGCATCTTCGCAGCCAATGTTACAATAGGTCAACCTATCTACATCTTGGACAACTGATCAGATATTTCAGTGATTCCGGTATGTGCATTTTACTGGATGAATCCAATCAAAATCGATCTTACATTTATCGTTGTCACTGTAAACAAAATGGCTGCCTCCACCGTTCCCACCGATATACAATGCACTGCTGTTACACGCTATTCTATTGGTTAATTGGCATTGTGTACTATGGGAGGTAAGTCGTAAAATCAAAACGATGTCGTCAGTGCAATGTATTGAAATATCGGGACTATAATCCAATGTGTAGATAAGTTAACCGTTGGCTATCGATGATGCTCCATTCGTTAGACACTAGGAAAGTTTGCACTATATAACATGTATAAATTCAAATATTCAAATATTCAATTATTTAACAACATCATATTGTATACAAATTACGTGGCATTTTCATTACCAACCATTGCAAAATGCTAGATATATCAACTAATCAAAGTACGAGGAAAGTGTAAAGTTAGACTTTTTTAAATGACGATATTAATAGCAATTCATATGCAATAATTTATATACATAAAAAGTACTTTGTTGAGTGCCTTCTCATTTGTGAATACGGTATTCTTTCCTGTTTGAAATTATGGCGGTGTAGTTTTTCTAGATGTTTAAGTGTAAAAACTAAACTAACTTCACCATATAAATTGAAAGAATCATATGGTATATATGAGTTACCTTGATTCCCTTGCAAAGTATGAAAATTATTTGAAGTGAAATTTGATTTCATTTCATTTCTGTTATATAGAAATTAAAATTTACAATCTAATACGGTTAGTTTTAAAAACATTTGTTTTTAATATTTTACATTTGTGAATAAACTTACGTGCTTGTACGTATAATTATTTAAATTAAAATTGGAATCTGTGGACATGTTCTTAGACAGGCTAGTGTTTTAAAAGCTCCAAATACTGATAGTCTTCGGACCTTGTATTAAACTGATAGGAAACAGTCATTATCTTTTCAAACGGGATACGGCTATTCTCTCTTCAAACGGGATATGCTATTATGACTTCAAACGGGATACGGCTATTATCTCTTCAAACGGGATACGGCTATTATCCCTTCAAACGGGATACGGCTATTATCACTTCAAACGAGATACGATTATTATCACTTCAAACAGGATACGGCTATTATCCCTTCAAATGATATAAGGCTATTATCACTTCAAACGGGATACGGCTATTATCTCTTTAAACGGGATACGGCTATTATCCCTCCAAACGGGATAAGGCTATTATCTCTTCAAACGGGATACGGCTATTATCCCTTCAAACAAGATACGGTTATTATCACTTCAAACGAGATACGACTATTATCTCTTCAAACCATATAAGGCTATTATCACTTCAAACCGGATACAGCTATTATCTCTTCAAACGGGATATGACTATTATCACTTCAAACGGGATACGGCTATTATCTCTTCAAACGATAAAAGGCTATTATCACTTCAAATGGGATACGGCTATTATCACTTCAAACGGTATAAGGCTATAATCCCTTCAAACGGGATACGGCTATTCTCTCTTCAAATGGGATACGTTTTTTCCCATCAAACTCGACACATCCTTTCTCTCATCAAACTGAATAGTCATTCTCTAAACACACGGGATACACTTTGGTTATCATAAACAGGATACATTTACTCTCTATCAAAGCGGATACATCCTTTCTGTCATCAAACGGGATACAGTTATTCTCTCATCAAACGGGATAAAGTCATTCTCTCATCAAACGGGGTACAGTCATTCTCTCATCGAATGGGATACAGTCATTCTCTCATAGAATGGGATACAGTCATTCTCCCATCGAATGGGATACAGTCATTCGATAGTGTCAACATGACAAGGACATGTGATAGATCTATGCATTCGCTTGATAACTCTGCACAATCAATTAACTAATGCCAAGCAACAAAAAGTATTAATTTCTATAAATTATTGGAGAAAGTTTATTGCTGGATCTTTTATATAACTATTAATATTTAAATGTTATCAATTAATTTTTACTATATACGATGACAGAACAAAATTGAAAATATAAATGGCTGAATGCATATTACTGAAATGCATGTGTTGGTTTTCCGATATTTTTCGCATGCTGGCGAATATATTTACTCTCAAACTTCAAAGACCTTATAGGTGTGGTTGATTAAACCGAAAATCGATAAGTCGACATACATATTTTCAAAAGCTAGCAATTATTGTATTAAAATATCTAACAACATCTGGATTCATTTTCAATATGAAACTTTGCGTTTATGAGAAGTGATGGATGGCACAAAGCGAAAGCTATTTAAACACTCAACAGGGGATACCGGGAACTTGAGAACTTTAGTGGGAATAACAACTTGGGAACTCTGTTACCGTACACTCTTAATATCAAGATGGATAAAGTCACTTCGCACAAGGATTATTCTACCAGCATCTTCCTTGGTCAATATTTCGATGTGATAACCCGATCTACACATCGGAACCTTGACTAGCGTAGATATTATGCCTGCAAAAAGCAGATGCATAAAACCCATAAATCTGTGATACATCGATAGTTTGAATTTGTGTGAATCTGAAGAGCGCTTGAGTACAAGTCATATAGGTCATGCCTACTTGCGTTCAGTACCGACTATTTATGAAATGGGTGTCATTTTTTTACAATGTGATTACACGAACTCTTAAATGGCGATTTTTCGCTTTATTTCGATCATCATTGATCCACCGTCTAAGGAAAATCATTATATAACCGCCCCAAAAATGCCTAAGGCAAAGTTTACGTTCAAGTACGTTGAAGATTTCGGACGAGATCAACTTAACGTGTAATCCATTACAAACAGTACTGGATGGCCCGCGCTGCGATGTCACTAAGAAAACAACGTGTGCTGATTACTTCGTACAACCCTGTTATTTGTTGTTAGACCTGACATCATCTTTTCTTCACCTAGTTTAGAACCTGGCCACCACTGTAGAATTCATAGCGATCAATAATTTTCGTCTGGAAGTGTTTTGAAGACTTTTATGGTGTATCGTTCGTATTCAACAATTAGGACTGAATACTCTGGTTAAACATATTAGTATTAAATTTTATAAAAAAAAAAAATCTGTCCGACGAGTAAATGTGTCTACGCGTTAACGTACGCTTTTGTTTCTAATTTAAGTAATTTTTCTAATCCAAACTAATCCGGTAGAATTGGCAGAGCTTTTCCAGAAAATATCAAAACAAATTTCAAGCCGAGTGAAAAAGACTTTTTTTATTCGAGTTTCGTGGAGATCGCCGGTAGGTCTTTAGCATGTATACTACAATGAATTCCAACATAATTATCGTAGCGTCTAGTGTTGTATTTCATAGTTTGAACTTCTGCAGAAATAACGCAAATTGCAACTCAACAGATGTGTTCGAAGTCGACATAGATTTAATAAAACATCGATATAAAAAATCCACAAAATATACATTTTTATAAAATATTAGTTTCATTCCTAATTATAATGATGCATGCTTTCAAAGGTCTTACATACAAAGCATGCAACGTCAGCATCGAATGACAATGGGGAAAAAAATCAAAATAATTACTAAGGTATTTTAAAATATATTGTGGAGAGGAGTAATCACTGTCTTCATACCTGCAAATCTACAAGGAATAAAACATGAGTAACGATCCAAACAGAAGCTATCGTATAAATTCCTCACATGCTCATGTCCAGTACATACATTCACTTATTCATATACATTACAAATTCACAGTCGCGTAAAGATATTAGACGCGCAACAAAACGTAATTGTGTCCAACCAGAGATACCGTTCATAACGCACATGTATGGACTAGAAAGGTGTCCCGCCAACACATACGCCCACGCCATGTACACTTAATATAGTATAATTAAATTTTTAAAAATATTTACCAATACGATACTTAAGAAAAGAAAAGAGATTTATTTTAAGGTTAATGAGCAAACTTTGAAGACAAAAACATGAGGAGATGAATGGATTTTCGATGATGACCCCCCCCCACTGACAATCAAACTTCTCATATGACCTTTTGGTAGTAAGCTACATATCAAATTTGTTTCCATCCATTAGGTTTTTCAGAACTTGCCTAAAAGAAAACAAAATTATGCGAGGGCATAAAGGTGCAATTTGATTTTAATCCATTCAGTTTTATATACAAAGATATTGAGTGGAATGAAAGTCGCGGCATACTGAACTAGTGAGACGGACAAAAAGTGGTAACGCTATACGATTCCCGCCATAGTTTGTGGTGAAGCCAGTTTGGTGGGAAAATATATTGACAATCTGGCAATAAAAGAGGATTATGGGGTTCATCTGTTCTTATTTTAATTCCCCTATGTTAAATAAGTGCATCCTTCTCTGTTAGGTTTGAAGGTTTCGTATGAGCTTGTGTACATGGTCATTATATACAGTCTAAATAAGGTATGGGGAAGTAAAGTTGTAGACCTACCGCTATCTTGAGACAGACGGCATGCTTGTAAATTAGGATGTGTCTTGTTCGTAAATAAGTCTGACTGAATTAACAACATTGTATGCGACAGTAAAGAAAGCCCTGGCTAACGTGTTCTCTCATTATTATATTCCATGGTTTTGTTCTTGCACTCAGAGATTTCTTTCATCGAATAAAATAATTAAGGACTACACAAGAAATCATTGGTATTCCATAGTAATGAATGCAAGATCAATTTATCTTTCCATAAATATGAATGCGAGAAAACTTTAACCAAAGTTCTCACAATGTTACAAACATGATAGGTAGTTATCTTATTTTGATGTTGCATAACTGTCATTGACAGAATGCTAGTGGATAGCTAGCACGTTTCAGTGGACAATACAAGTGCCATTGACAGATTGCTAGTGGATAGCTTGTACTCTGCCTATCGGAAATACAAGTGTCATTGACAAAATGCTATTGGATAGCTAGCACGTTTCCTACCGGCAATACAAGTGTCATCTGCGAAAGTATTAGTGGATAGCTTGAACTCTGCAATAAAAGTGTCTTTCACAGAATCCTAACACAAGGTTCGTTGCCAAAATACTAGTAGAGAACAAGCACTGCAAACGTCATTTGAAGAATGATATTATATAACTAACACGCCTCCTACCGGCAATAAAAGCGTCAATTACAATAGTCTAGCATATAGCTAGAACGCTTCCTACCAGCAGTACAAGCGTCAATCGCAGTCCTGGGAGAGACAGGCAGATAGAGACAGAGACAAGCACGCTTTCCACCAGCACTGCAAGGGTTATTTGAAGAATGATATTAGATAACTAGCACGCCTCCTACCGGCAATAAAAGCGTCATTGACAATATTATAGCATATAGCTAGAACGCTTCCCACCAGCAATACATGCGACAATCCCGGTCCAGGGATAGACAGATAGAGACAGTGTGAGAGACAGAGAGAAAGTGAGACAGAGAGAGAGATGGGGTAGGGTGGAATCTTACATTTTTCACATCAACGCAACCGTGACTATGTCAGTCAAGTCACCTTTGTTGAACAGAATACGATACAAATATAATTTCTAAGGCAAGGAATTTTAAGAATGCACATGTAATTACACTGAGCTTGAAAAGCTTAATAAAAATTAACTAAAACAGATCCTTGCTACAGTGCAATGTTTAAAGGCCTGGATTTAGCGTTATCTTGGTTTACATACCCCAGTTATTCACTTGCCTCTTGTACTTCGTTTTTCCATAAGGTTATACTAAGTTTGTATACTTATGTTCATTTTATACAAAGAAGTTTTACTCACATCACTCTGAAGAACAGTTGAGGTTAAGAAAGACGATATGGAGGAACAATAAAAAGGAAAACCATATTACGCAAAATGGGCAATGAATGAAAGACAGAAAGAATAAATGAATGAATGATCGATGAAAGGATGAACAACGAAGTAGGTAAGGGTATGTGAGGATGAGAGAAGTAATGAAAATTAGACAGAGGAGTGGATCTAATGCAAAAAAAGACAATCAATAAACAAATGGCGAAATGTACGAATAAATCCATGAAAGAAAAATGATGACTGAAAGAATGTTAATTTCTTATATATATATATATATATATATATATATATATATATATATATATATATATATATATATATATATATATATATATATATATATATATATATATATATATATATATATATATATAATGTTCTAAATCACATGTGCTATAGTCATTTTGAGCCTTTGATTTAAAACAAATAGCACTTATCACAACATCCGACATTCATTACATTTCAGGTGTCCCTCTAAACCAAAAAAATAAATAATAATACAACCAAAGGCGCATTACATTTATGAACAAATACGACCTCGAAATGAAACTTTAAAAGATGTATAGATTTAGAGATAAGTTCATCAGACAGAACAACTGCTTGTCCACACTGAAGCCATTATAAAAGTCTGGCAGTAATTACACAAGGCTTTTAAAATGATGTAGGTTGTTTAAATAGAACACTTATATTGAACAAACTGTTCATGCCGGCGTATAAAGAGCCGGCTGTTTTACTATTATGATTAGGTAATGTACAACAGGTAGAAACATTTTTTGAATTTAGTTAAACGTAAAAAAAAGAGTAGCTACGAAACATGCACACACACACACACACACACACACACACACACACACACACATACATACATACATATATATATATATATATATATATATATATATATATATATATATATATATATATATATATATATATATATATATATATATATACAGCATAATGTGTTGTTCCAAAATAAAATGTGGGATTTCTACTCAAAAAAATACTTTAATAAGTATACTGTAATTTATATATTTTTCCCACGACAGTATTATGATTCTAATACACATTGGGAAAAGTCGTTTTCTGAATATGGAAAGACCCCTCTTTCAGACAGACGGAGAGACAGACAGACTTGTATAGTCTAACAGTTTACTAGAGAAAATTTTAAGACACAACTTACCGAGAAAAATATCAAAAGAATTCTATAACACATCTTCTTGTACAGGAAAAAGTTATAACTTCCCTAAACAGCATATATTCGCCTTTTTGCACTCAAAGTCTCAAAAGGAACATGCACCGTTGTTTTTCTTTTCTTTTTTTCTTTCTAGCCTCTGTATAGTGATGTGGCTAATCTCCCATTGGTTATTACTGGATTTACTGGAGAGATAATCTTCGGAATGAACTCAGTCTACTCTCCCTTGATATAGTGCGATGCATTCACCAGGACAAAGACGTCTCTGTCCATGCTATTAATCCAAAACGAGTGACCAAAATGTCTGCGTTAACTCTCAGGTCCATTTAACATAGAAAATATGCATTAAGTCAATCTTCGTGATTTATGTGGAGCATGTTAATGTTCTATTCCAGAACATTGCAATGCCCCGCAACACAGGCTCTTATAACTAACCATTCACCGTGAAGTAAATATAAAGACCACGGTGTCTACCAAAATATTGAATGAACCAGTACGGCGCGCTCTGCATTATTTTACCAACCAGTTGAAAGTCTACGGATAATAGCCACCGTGGGATAGAGCTGATAAAATGAACGTATCGGATACTTTCGACCCACAGGGACTGTTCTGTTTCATGATTAGCCATGTTCGTTAACATATTCGGATTTCGCTATCTCGGAGAAAATTGTAACGTTATTTTGTAAACTGACATTTTCTCACTTTTTCACTGATAAAATATCCCATCAAGCTATAAGCACAACAAACACACCCACCTTGATGGCATATTATACCCCATAAGCAAACGATAAAAGGATAAGAATTTGGCGAAATTCCCATGTATACTCTCAATAAGAACATACCATAAAGAAACACGAAGTCTTGTCGTCCAACTTGTATTGTTTTTATACCCTATGGTGTCTTCACTGCGGCAGTGAAGGTTGGGATATTTATTAGATGATGTTAACTGTACCATGAACGCCTTTGCCTTACATGACACTAGTCGCTTGGCTGATTTAAATAACGTACACAAGGGAGATTGTATACATCTAAAATAATTCTAAATACAGGTTTACCTCGCACATCAGCGCTGTTTGCGAATGTAATCTGGAAGAGAATTCAACAGTTGCGTCTGTACGTGTGTGTGTTTGAATGAGACAGATAGAGACGCAGACAGGCACACAGACTCATGCAAATGACCGAGTTTGCACGATGTCTAAACAGGGCACACGTCAGATAAACCATGAAAGCAATCTGAATGAAAAGACAAAAGAAGATTTATTCAAGACTGTTCTGTCTCATTTATCTGACTGTTTCACTTGGAAGTAAGCAAAGTTGCAAACAGAGTTATTCATTAAAAATTAGCAAACTTCTCTATAGAGCATGATTCGTTAAATTAAGCAAAGTCAGTAATAGAGTAAGAGTCATTGAAATCAGCTAAATTGATAATATGATTCGCTGAAGTAAGCACAGTCTCCACTAGAGTATGATTCATTAAAATAAGCAATGTGGCCAATAGAGTATGTGATTCACTGAAATAAGCAAAGTCGAGAATAGAGTATTCGTTGGAATAAGGAAAAGTCACCAACAGATTATGAATACTGAAATAAGCAACGTCGCCAATAGAGTACGATTTATTGAAGTAAGCAGTCATCACTGTAGTATGATTCATTGAAATAAGCAAAGCCACCAATAGAGTTCGATTCATTGAAGAAAGCAAAGTCGATAATCGCACACGATTCATTGAAATAAGAAAAATCACAATAGAGTATGATTTATTGAAGTAAGCGAAGTCACCAATGGAGTATGATTCATTGAAATCAGCAAATTCGCCAGTTCAATATGATTCATTTAAGTAAGCAAAGTCGCCAATAAAGTATGATTCACTGAAATAAGCAAAGTCAAAAATAGAGTATTCACTGAAATAAGCAGTCGCCAATAGAATATGATTCATTGAAGTAAGGAAAATCGCCAGAGCATGATTTGCCAAAATAAACAAGTCGCCAGTAGCGTACGATTTATTGAAGCAAGCATAGTCGCTAGTTGAGTATAATTCATTGAAGTACGCCAAGTGGCCAGTAGAGTATAATTCATTGAAGTAAGCCAAGTGGCCAGCAGAGTATAATTCCTTGAAGTAAGCAAAGTGGCCAATAGAGTATAATTCATTGAAGTAAGCAATGTGGTTAATGGAGTATAATTCATTGAATTAAGCCAAGTGGCCAGTAGAGTATAATTCATTGAAGTAAGCCAAGTGGCCAGCAGAGTATAATTCATTGAAGTAAGCAAAGTGGCCAATAGAGTATAATTCCTTGAAGTAAGCAAAGTGGCCAATAGAGTATAATTCATTGAAGTAAGCAATGTGGTTAATGGAGTATAATTCATTGAAGTAAGCCAATTGGCCAGTAGAGTATAATTCATTTTAGTAAGCAAAGTGGCCAAAAGAGTATGATTCATTGAAATAAGCCAAGTGGCCAGCAGAGTATAATTCGTTGAAGTAAGCAAAGTGGCCAATAGAGTATAATTCATTGAAGTGAGCAAAGTGATTAATGGAGTATAATTCATTGAAGTAAGCCAAGTGGCCAGTAGAGTATAATTCATTTTAGTAAGCAAAGTGGCCAATAGAGTATAATTCCTTGAAGTAAGCAAAGTGGCCAATAGAGTATAATTCATTGAAGTAAGCAATGTGGTTAATGGAGTATAATTCATTGAATTAAGCCAAGTGGCCAGTAGAGTATAATTCATTGAAGAAAGCCAAGTGGCCAGCAGAGTATAATTCCTTGAAGTAAGCAAAGTAGCCAATAGAGTATAATTCCTTGAAGTAAGCAAAGTGGCCAATAGAGTATAATTCATTGAAGTAAGCAATGTGGTTAATGGAGTATAATTCATTGAAGTAAGCCAATTGGCCAGTAGAGTATAATTCATTTTAGTAAGCAAAGTGGCCAAAAGAGTATGATTCATTGAAATAAGCCAAGTGGCCAGCAGAGTATAATTCGTTGAAGTAAGCAAAGTGGCCAATAGAGTATAATTCATTGAAGTGAGCAAAGTGATTAATGGAGTATAATTCATTGAAGTAAGCCAAGTGGCCAGTAGAGTATAATTCATTTTAGTAAGCAAAGTGGCCAATAGAGTATAATTCCTTGAAGTAAGCAAAGTGGCCAATAGAGTATAATTCATTGAAGTAAGCAATGTGGTTAATGGAGTATAATTCATTGAAGTAAGCCAATTGGCCAGTAGAGTATAAATCATTTTAGTAAGCAAAGTGTATGATTCATTGAAGTAAGCCAAGTGGCCAGCAGAGTATAATTCCTTGAAGTAAGCAAAGTGGCCAATAGAGTATAATTCCTTGAAGTAAGCAAAGTGGCCAATAGAGTATAATTCATTGAAGTAAGCAATGTGGTTAATGGAGTATAATTCATTGAAGTAAGCCAAGTGGCCAGTAGAGTATAATTCATTTTAGTAAGCAAAGTGGCCAAAAGAGTATTATTCATTGAAGTAAGGCAAGTGGCCAGCAGAGTATAATTCGTTGAAGTAAGCAAAGTGGCCAATAGAGTATAATTCATTGAAGTAAGCAAAGTGATTAATGGAGTATAATTCATTGAAGTAAGCCAAGTGGCCAACAGAGTATGATTTATTGAAGTAAGCGAAGTAGCCAATAGAGTATGATTCATTAAAGTAACGCAAGTCACCAATGAGGAATGATTCATTGAAAAAAGCAAAGTCGATTATAGAGTATCATTCATTGAAAAAGCAATGTCACAAAAAGAATATGATTCACTGAAATTAGCAAAGTCGCCAGTGTGCATGATTTATTTAATTGAAGTCGTCACGAGCGTACGTTGAAACATTTGTCTTTAGAGTAACAGTCGAGTACAACCTTTCAATTTTGGCCTTTCCTTACATTAGGGAGGGATCATTTCATTTCTACAGTGTGAAGATGCGTGTGATTTTATTTGAGTCGGAATATGTGTTTTTATTTATTTACCTCAAAATAGTGTCGTTTTCAACTATCATAATGGATGTAATGTTTCTTCTGTTGCTATTTTCTGTGTTGTCAGGGTAATCCCATAAATCAGAGCACGACTAGTTTTGTTAAGCTATGTGAAAAACGAACTGTATGTATGTATGTATGTATGTATGTATGTATGTATGTATGTATGTATGTATGTATGTATGTATGTATGTATGTATGTATGTATGTATGTATGTATGTATGTATGTATGTATGTATGTATGTATGCAGCCAATCACATTTTGAATAATTTATGAGAATATTTTGGCCTCCTACAAAATGTGAAACGCAGAAACAAGCCAATGTTAAAAGTTAACAAGGTGGGAAAATACCAGTGTTGCCATAAATCCCAATCAAAATACTCGTACATGCATATCGAAATGATCATATATAGTTCATTCAATAGAATCGTCAACATTTAATTTGATTTTTTCTGATGTCCTAAGCACGTGATTAGTTTGCTTAGGGGTAACCGACAATGGGTATCGGATACGTGTAATTCATGCCTATCTAACAACTTTCCTTAAAGTACATACCTGTCAGTGTCACCTATCTGACAACTTTCCTTAGAGTACATAACTGTCAGTGTCCCCTGACTATCTGACAACTTTCCTTAGAGTACATACCTGTCAGTGTCACCTGACTATCTGACAACTTTCCTTAGAGTACATACCTGTCAGTGTCACCTGACGGTGGAACTCAATTTCATCAAGTATATCGACTCCCTCGCTCCCTCTAGAATTAAGATGTATGTTGTTTTATTATTATTATTATTATTATATATATATATATATATATATATATATATATATATATATATATAAAGGTTTGTGTGATGTGATTATGGTGATTATGATTTTTAACGGTGCTATGACAATTTTTGAGTGATATCGATACGATGACTGCAGTGTGGCAGTTTAGCAGTTTATATTGATGTCTAGCACTGAGACATCATGCCACAGACATGTAGCATGATGTCCTACCCAGTCACATTATCCTGACACCAGGCCGACCAGTCAAAACACTAACCTCTTAATGCTGAGCATCAAGCGAGGCAGCTGTTAGTACCGTTTTTGTAAGTCATTGTTGTGAATAGACCGGGGATCAAACTCACGACCTCCCGCATCCGAGACGGACGCTCTAACCACTAGGCCACTGGAGCGGTTATATATATATATATATATATATATATATATATATATATATATATAGATATATATATATATATATATATATATATAGATATATAGATATATATATATATATATATATATATATATATATATATATATATATATATATATATATATATATATAAAATTGATCCTATATTTTATAGGATTTAAAAATGTTAATCTTCTTTTTATTACGTTTTATTCCTTTCAGAAAATTGAAACACTTTTACTATTTACCTTGAATCTTGTAGTACTTCGTATTAATTATTATTTGTATGAGTTTAGTTCATAAGTTGTTTTAGCGTAATTTGTTTGCATATTTTTAGGACTTTACTTTTAATCGCAGCCCTATAGTTTTAACTGCGCATGCGTGCCATTGAACGTTGACATGCATATTATTTCCTTGCCAGCACATTTCTAAATTTTAAGTGCATGGTGCACTAACGCTTGTATATACGTTTCAATCCATTTTAAATTCTAAATACATAATCACACACGCGTATGTGTTTGTTTCTATCCATTTTAAATTCTAAGTACACACGGTACACTAACGCATGCAGGTATGTTCCTGTTCATTCAAGAGACTTGATACATTATTAAAACGTGGTTTTGATCATAGTAAAGACAACAAAAAAAATTGACAGCGACTTTAGGTCCTACTCATAGTGCCGGATTTTAAGACAAATGAGTCGCTGTGCTAGCTATGAGGCCGCTTACTTGGGACCTGAATGAGGTAGGTCCGGTAGGCCTACACAGGTAGCCAGGCATATATACCCAGGAAATTTAGGAGTAGTTAAAATAACCACAGACTTTTGGCAAATTCATCGTAAATTATTATTATTATTATTATTATTATTATTATTATTATTATTATTATTATTATTATTATTATTATTATTATTATTATTATTATTAGTAGTAGTAGTAGTAGTAGTAGTAGTAGTAGTAATAGTAGTAGTAGTAGTAGTAGTAGTAGTATTATGGGGGGGGGCAAAGAAGTTGGGACTCAGTGGCCAACAGGGGCCCAGTGCTTAAGCACAATGGTAAATCCGGCACTGCTTATTCAGGACATCAATTTTATGCCACGTTAGTCCCAGGTCGCGTTTGAAACTATCTGTCAATTTAGTCTCCTAACCTTTTGACCTGAAGTATTTAACTTACCACCCCTATCATGACAAATAAACAGTTCATGCTTAGTACTACACCAAATATTTTATTTACTTGGACACGACATATGAAGCCGAAAAACTGTACATCGACTACACACACTAGAGGTAACTTGGGTCAGGTGCGAAGAGGTGTGGAATTGGGTTAGAAGTCATTCGGATCCTTCTCATACATCATTCTTGGCCAAGTATCTTGGAATACATACGGCATTCAACTTGAATTTAATTTATTTGATCTGGAACTCTATGCTTTGTTACAGATTATATAGCCATTAAAAGTAAATCATTCAGAGGGTAAGTGACCCTGGTGATCCTGAGGAAGTCGTTAGCTACTATAGAGCAGACGTCTTTCGAACGTTTTCCTCTCTGAATAATAACTTTCGATAAAAACTGACACAAGTCGAAAGTTTCATCAAACAATTATAGTTGAATTCTACCCAAAATGCTGGCAAGCTTTTATATTATCTACATAAACTATTCATTTTGACCTGCTTTATAGAGTTATTTAATTTTTTGTTTTAAATACAGGTACTGAGTCGCGGAATCAGCGACCCTCTGCTTACAAATTAAGAACTCTGCTTAGATGTATTTATGTAACTTTCTGTTCCCGCACACAATCCATAATGTGAAACTCTAGCTTAGTGCTTGTTGACACCTCGACCCCTGGGCACTCGCAGCATGGGTCAAGGGAGAGGGTCACGTGACCCTCATCATTCTGTGCGTGTGTGTGTATATATATATATATATATATATATATATATATATATATATATATATATATATATATATATATATATATATATATATATATCGACAAGTATAATCATGCAAATGAAGCTGAAGTTATGTCACAAGATTCTGTTCCAAACGCTCAATAAATATTAGCTTTAGTTTCAGACTGCTTCTTATACTAACTCACCATGCCGTGACTGACTGACCCGCGCTTCCCCCTTCCCGAAAAAAATCCTGATTCATCCCTTTTCCCTGCAAAAAATCCTGCGGGCGCCCATCACAATGTCTTGCAGCATCGGTGCGTAGGTTGTAACTCACATTAGTTTCAAATTGTTTGCATCAGCTTGAAAATTAGAAGAAATGTATTATCCTCAACAGAAATCGTCTCTATTCGGGCAAATTCGGGAACTCAGAATATGGTGCCTCAAGGGCTATGGGTTAAAATATAATAATTACCGGTAACAACGCTCTTTTTTTATAGCTACCCGTACACAGCATTGCTGGAGGAGTTGTAACAACGTGACGGTATCAATGCATCAATATCAGATTTCACGTGTCATCCTTTTAGGTTCTAGCAGCAGCAAAGATAAACTTTCCAAACAGATAAACAAGATCAACTCTCTTGTCATTATGTCTATTGTTTATTGAAGTAAGGATACACGCAAAGGGGACTTTCCAACTCGTCTGCTCCACAGTAACTGGCGCGTGTTCTCAATTGCGAATCAATCAAAATCTTGTTCAGAATCTGAATTATTTTGTGTAATTCCATGCCAAACAACTGTTGTTTTTTTTTTGCTTTATTCCTCAGAAATTACAGATACGATACTGAACGAATTCCTAAAGTGGTTATTTCTCAAAAGATATTAAAAGCTGTCTTTCTTACGAGATGCTCTTACGTTGATCCGGAGAGCTCTCCGTCTCGGAAATGAAATCAGCAAAGTCAAAGTATCGGATTGGCGTCTTCACAATGGAATTTTTAATTGCATCTAAAACAAAATTAAAGTTCATTTTTGTTTCATTTTCATCAATGAATAGTGATTTTGGTATGCTTTTCTGGTAATAACGTTTGCCAAAATCTTTCCATGTAGAGTAGACACATCTGTCAATGACACTATTAAATATTGGTAAAATTAGTGCCCCAAAACAGAATACACGGAGAATATTTTCTTCTGCGTTAATTCCGGATAGTGGCCCAGGGTAGCTGAGTGGTTTAAAGTGCTCATCGTTTCGGATAATTGCCATCTCAGCTCCGCGTTTGTCTCAGGCTCAGCTAACGTGAGTATGGGAGAGAACTTGTCAGTAGCTTCTCGTGGGTCGGTGGTTCTTCCCGGGGTTTTCCATGGTACTTCTTCCACCAGTTATACTAGACACCATGTATAGCCTATCTTGTGCTGAAAAATGGTGTTAAACCCTACAACAACAACAACAACAACAACAACAACAACAACAACAACAACAATTATACCGGGTAGACTTCATCGTGTTACGCCAAAAAACATTATATTTTAACGTGTGGCGAAGCTACGAGTTAAAAAATATCTTTTTCGTACAACAAGATGAAATATATCACGTAATAACGCAGGAAAAGAAAATTGTCTTTTTATTATATGCTAAACTTTTTCCAGATTAAAAGGTTTCGAAGAATAAAATCCTTATCCGACTCGTTCCCCCCTAACCAATTTTCGTAAATTATCCGCACTTTTAAAGTCTGGTCATAGAAATATACGTACCCAAAGAACGTTGTAGGATTGGGTTGATCTAATGTGTTACAGTAAATCACATTTTTGTCATTTTGTAAACGATTAGACCTTATCTGGAAACAAATCGCATCAGCTGGTTTATCTTTTATGTCAATGAAATAACTTCAATGAGATGCAAACGATGTGTACAAAATTACCTTTATCAAAGATTGATGCCATGTTTGTAGTGTGAGACAGTTCCTTTTTATTTGTTCTAGCACACAAAGTACCCTGTTGTTTTTTCTGTTTCTACATGCAAAACTTTTTGGGGCACTCACAATCAAGTATCGCATGGCGTGATTTCATGTCTTATATTTTCACAAGGATATATTTTTCACATGTGAAAATATTTTGATGAAATAAAGATGAAAACTATTTCGCCAATAAGACTATATTTCACACCTAAGTATATAATAAAAGAGAAGACTGTTTGACCTATGGTCAGCTAAACATAAAACGGTTCAAAAATGTTCACCAGTTGATGATTATATCAAAGTTATAGATGTAATATAAATTTTCATGCTTCATGACTAATCCGAAAAAAAGCATAAGTTTCTTTTTGGCATGTAATTCGGCTTTATTTTGATTCCATGAACAGTTATATTTTAAATATTTATTTAACTACGCCAATCTATAAATAAACGCCAAAGTAGACGCAAAGAGTTTGAAGTACAAATACAACTAGGCTTTGTTCAAAATACGCGTCAAAGATGTTTCTGTTTCACCAAATATAGAGCAATCGATTTTTGTTACATTTATGCTACTCATTTGGCCCTATTGTTGCAGTATTAGAACAGCAATATCTGAAATAGAAAAAAGGATGTGCGAGGTTTCTGAAAATAAATCGTCAATGTTGATATAGTGTGGATTCGTTTAGCTAATTCTGGCTTAAATAGGATGTTACGCGCTAGTTGTGGTTATCGTTATATCGAGGATGATTGACCACAGTATCCGGATCGAGTAAATAAAAATATAAAATGTAAAATTAATGGGTGGAATATTCAGAAACCTGAGCAGAGTTACAGAATAAAACAACACAAGACCGTATGCAGAAAATAACAATTCAATCAATTACATAAATATAATGAAATTGATCATGACATTTGAGTGATGCACTTTCTCATAGAAATAAAACTACCAGATTTATAACTAAAAATTTGCAATTAGCTGTTCTGTTGATACCGATTAGATAAAGTTTTTAATGTTATCGAGAGAACGATCGAATGCAGTCAGTTGTTCAGCATGCATGCAAAACGTCCTTGCTTGCCGGTCTTTCCAAATTCAACGTTTATGACAGGTTCTAGTCGACATCTCTCTCTCTCTCTCTCTCTCTCTCTCTCTCTCTCTCTCTCTCTCTCTCTCTCTCTCTCTCTCTCTCTCTCTCTCTCTCTCTCTCTCTCTCTCTCTCTCTGCCACTGTATGGATGTATATGTGAAGCTATTTCCCTTATGCTTTTCTCGACTAGCTCGCTTCTACGTAACCGAATCTCTCTGTACCTTTAAGTTATATGTCCCTCAAACTTCAAGACACTCGCCCCATGAACAATTTATACCGAGAGAATAATTTCCTTTCTCCAGAGTAAGAATTGGTCTCTTGCAAACTTACACTGACTAATCTTGTAAGATTACTTAAAAATTGAAATTTCATCTGGGAAACACCCACCTTTTTTCTAGCTTAGCCAGTCAGGATTAAATGTCTCTAACCGCCATTATTAATACGCAAAAATTGAATAATTATCTATTCCGCACTTATTAAATAAACCGATTCCTGGAAAGTTTCACTTTATGACATTTATTTCAAATTGCACAAAACTGTATCTGCATCGACTAAGTATTAACAAAAATGGAATCTGTTTAAATATCAAACATACCTCAAGCCAGGAACGTAAAAACAAATACAGTCGAGCGATTTTATACGGTAACTAGCGCATTAGTCAATTTAATTTGGAAGACAGTAAAATTCTTTTGCAACAACATCAAGACAAAAGCCAAGTTGCGCATGCATTGACACTAGAGAAACTTTAAGAAAATATGGAAGTCAAGGTGTACGTGCAATTCTGTATTGCTGAATCTTGCTGCTGAAAAGTTATGCCATCTGTGAAACAAATTAATAAGAAAGACACCGAAAAATGTATTATGCAAGGACTAATATAGTTTCATGTTTCAACAAGAGATTCTTAAAGTTAAGAACTCGATAAACGGAACTCAGCCATGACTCATGTCCACTGCTGAATGATACGATTTTACTAAGACCAACAAGCTATTATTTACCATGTAAAAAGACAACAATTTATTGGTCTATATTGTATTATGTTCTTTATGAGATATGTTTGTGCTTGTATGGAATCAAAATACGCTTATAGCAGCACACCTGCGTCATCTGCAAGATCAATGTCTGATTGAGGTCCATTTGTTCTTTCGCTGAGGTCCATTTACTCTTTTAGTAAGGTCCATTTACTCTTTTGGTAAGGTTCATTTACTCTTTTAGTAATGTCCATCTCTTTTTTTAGTAAGGTCAATTTACTCTTTTAGTAAGGTCAATTTACTAATTTTGGTAAGGTCCATTTAATCTTTTAGTAAGGTCCATTTGCTCTTTTAGCAAGGTCCATTCGCTTTTTCAATGTTAAAACTGATACGTACAACACTCCAACAACTGTTTATAGATTTTCATGCAGCTAACCCGATAAAGTGTAATATACAGTGCGGGCAGTGAGCCAGGTCGAAAAACACCCTGAAATCAATTTAAAATGAGAAAAAAGAAGAAAACATCTCGCTAAAGTACACAACACAGGTTACATAAAACTATGGTATGCACATTAACCGCGTATCACGTACTAAGTGCGTCAGCTGGTACAGATTTAATTAAATAAAATTATACCTACTTTATCTTGAACTTCTCGAACTTAACAACGGCTTTTAACTGTAATTGAGTTCTATCGACGTGCTAAGTTATGTCATGAAGTGGCTGTCTCTTGACAGCCTCGGTTACAGATAGAGGTTGTCTTTCGACAGGCTAGTTTATGGTGTGACGTTGAGGAGGAGGAGGAGGATGGGAATACAATGCAACTCTCCGACTTTTCATTATTCTTGGACCATGTATCTTAACTCAAGACATCAAAAGTGCAAAGTGAATGAATGAATGAATGTATCTTTGCGCAATCCACACCGGTAAGTTCTTTCCAGACTCTTGACACATAATGATGAATCACTTACCTGAATAAAAGCTAAAATTACTCCCAATTTAGCCATTGTGAATATCCATTACCGCTTTCATGTCCAGTTAAGCACGGACTGTCCTCGTATACATAGCACTCGTAACAAAGTTATCGAATGATACCTTTCTGCAAGCCGGCTACATGTCAAGAAGTTTTTGCAATGAATACTGCAAGAATCAATCCTTTTTTCTCACCGTATTTCAGTTCTATACTGCTGACTGCATAAAATATGTTTTTTGTTTTGAAACCAAGATGTAATTTAAATATTTCCTCGGTGATGGCAGTAAATAGTAAGTTTGCACTCTCACAGTATTAAGGAACCGATGCATAAGTGAATACACACGCAAGACAAAGGTGGGACAAGTATATACAACTGTTTCCCCAGGGGAAGCCGAGTGAAACATCTGTCAAAGCCTTTTCATTCAACAGGGATGTCAATGTGTCACGTGATAAAGGGCACGTGCTGGAACAAATAGTTATAATAGACTCCGTATTTCCCCCGCTATAAATATCTTAACAGCCCGGGAAGCTAACATAAACAGTTTTCTAGCACTGGGAAAGGCACGTACTCTGGTAATTGTCTGGTGCTCATACATTACCAGCAGGAAGGCTAAAGCAAACAAAAATCACTTGATGCAGAGAGGTTTTATACACGCATTTGTTTTTGTCTTTATCATCATGGTTTCTATTACACTCAGTTTTGTTATGTCGATTTGTACATGTTCAAACAATTCACTTTTGACTGATCATGTTTGTATGTTAAGTGTAACAGATTAGTTCCAAACACGTGGCCCCATAACTTTGTTAAGTTTCACGACTTATTGAAGACAATCTAATACATCTGTTAGGAGTGATTTAAACAAAACACGATTCTTTCAAAAGCATAACATTGCTTACTGGAGCACTAACGTTGTCAAATCTTCACTTTCGGAGGTGAGTAGTTTCTCACGTTGTAAAGTTTTTCAATTTCGGAAGTTAAGTTAATATTGCTTGTAGTTCGCTCTCCCATGATACCTAAACAGAAGTGATCGGTTTATATATTTAAAAAAAAAAATCAACAAAAAGAAAATTAAACAGAAATTGTAAAGTTTGAGTCACAGACATTTAGTCAGGTTGGGTAGGTACAGTATACATATATCACGTCAATTTCATTAATGTACAGGCGACGGTGTTCAAGAAATAACATGTAGGTGAAAGCCCCTTAATTATGTCTAACAACATGACATTCCACAGAATGCATACACATGCCAAGTTGAGACCGTACAGACACCAAGGTTAGACCGTACAGAAAACAGTATGAGTGAAATTAGCCACAAAACAAGTAATAAACGTTGCTACTGAAACGATAAAAAAAAAATCCATCAAGTTTCATGACGGTCATATTGTAGCCAATGCAAAGGTTTAACACTCCCTGTGGATCGTGAACTAAATTGGGACGGTGGAGCACAACCCCTCAGGGTGCATTCAGTACAATACGTAAATGTATAAATGTCCTAACACCGAATGTCATTAAATATCACGATAAGTAGGTCAAAGCTGCTTGTATTTGACTGGGTACAATTTTCTTCTCGGGATGCATCCCCAGGTTTCATTACCGAAGAGGCAGTGATTGAGAATTGCAGATGAACATATATAATATAATGTTACCACTGGAGTGTGAAAAGTAAGATACGGGGAGCTACACTTCATTGCATAGGATAGTACATCTCACAATGAAAGCAGAAATCAAGTTTCATGACTGAACAGGCAACACTGTTTGAAAAGAAAATGATAAATGCAGAAATTAGTCAAACATAAAAACTTTCCCATCGTTCCCATTGCCACACACAAAGATGAAAAATTCACTTGCAAATCGTACAAAAGCACCATCATTTTGACCAAGTTTGGATAAAATGTATTGAACCTTGTTCAAGATGAACGATAGTAGTAGGAGAAAGTAAGAATCCGAGCTCAACAACCCCCTCCAGACCTCCAAACAAATACAAAATACCTAGGTAACGTAATAGAAAACCTATTGCAATCAATAATTGCGTTAAGAATCCGAGCTCAACAAATACAAAATACCTAGGTAACGTAATAGAACACCTGTTGCAATCAATAATTGCGTTAAGAATCCGAGCTCAACAACCCCTCTAGACCTCCAAACAAATACAATAGAACACCTGTTGCAAAATACCTAGGTAACAGGTAAAATTTAATTACGTGATCTTCCAGAATAAGCAGAATGATATGTCAGACTCAATCTTCCAAATCATTACGATTTAGCAGAGCGTGGCGATTGTGGACTAAATTACGCATTAGAATTCCAGTAAGGTAAGTGGTATTATACCTCATTACCAACTGTTAATGTCTCAACTGTAGATATCAAAAATATTTCATTATCATGGTGATAGAGGCTAAACTTTACTTTACCGCTCACATAACGACGGGACTCAAACAAATCTTTTATTTGTGATTTGTTAAGAGGGTATTTTTTGTCGATAAAATACACCTTTGACCGATCAAGATCAATTGTAAGTTTGGTGTATTTTTGCTGACTAATCGGACAGTGAAAGTTTTTAAATTCCGCAAGCAACTTTTGATACAATTGTTCGAGATAATTAAAATACTCGCTGTCATCAGATCTGATGAGCGAAAGTTTTAACTTGTCACGGCTACCACTAAAGCATATGCCTGATGTTTCATTATTAATTTCAACTGTCAATGGTTTGTCGTCCATCATTAGATATTTGATTTTGCTACTGTAGCTATTTGTTACTGTCAAATTTTCAAACATTATTTTTAAAGTTTAGATAAAATTTTAGTTTGCAAAGATAATGTCAAATATATCTCTATCATCATGACAATACCCAAGTGCAAATGTATCTACCCCATTTTCGCAATAACGTTTATCATCAAAATTGCTCAAACCGCGTTTGATAAGGACATCTGTTTCGAGCTTATGATGATTTGTCCGAATTGACATAGCTCTTATAAAACTAACACCGCCATCAAGCGCGTACTTGTAGTCATCAAATTTTATAAACTTTTTAACAAAATCACGAGGCAGACCTTTTGCTTTTTTTGTTATTTTATTATTGTCTAACAATACGGCATACATTTTACTACGTAATCCGATAAAGTATTTGATAGCGCTCGAGTTCATTTCATCTTTGAACTTACCAATAACCTTTTTATTTGTGTCGTCATGAAATTTACTGTCACGTGGGTAATCAGAAAGATCAAACAGATATCTATTATCATGCATGTCCTGATAGATGTCCTCGCATTCGATTTCATATACGAGCGAATCAGTATCAGTAAATAATAATCTACTAGCCGGCCATTGATTTTTAACAAAATTATAATGAAAATCGTACATCAGCCACTTTGATAAATCTAACACTGAAGCTCCAACGTAGATCGGCTTGTTTAGTTTTAGATTTGTTTTTCTTCTTTGTATCGCAACAAGATTCTCATTAAATATTTTCATGCTCACAAAATCATCGTCTGACATAAGTTTGTTTCTGCGATTGACATCATTGACTAGTTCGATATTTACGCGTTTCCTAATATTCTCCATCGTCTTGCCAAAAACAGAATTGTTCATCAGTTTGAAAAAGTTTTTCTCAAAATCAGTTTTTGCCGCAGCTCTTCTTGTAGTGTTTGAGTTAATATAACCTCTCATCCACGGCGACTGATTAAATTTTAGTACGCGATGAACTTTTCTCAACACGAGACCAGCATCGACTGCTTGTTTTAAAGCTTTGTAATGCAAAACATAATTACGTTTATGAAGCAAATTTGGTACTAGTTTCTTGACCATGGAATGTTGCCTTGGTGATGCTAACGCTTGTTGTTCTTTTGATAACAAACTATAATCTATGACCATCGATTCCGCGCAGAAAGGGTAATCGTTATGTAATTTGTGTAGTGAAATAGGATAATCGAGATCAACTTCAACGAAATATGAAACATCGTCGGATATCTTTTTTTCTGTCTCTGATAGAAATTGATCAGCCGTGATCCAATGAAATCCACCAAACGGCATTGACTCTGCCATCGAATACCCGTACAAGTTATTGCAATCTAGATAAACTATATACTTCGAAGGAAGGTCAGGATTATACTCTTTCAAATATTTGTTGTTTGCTTCAGCATATTTCTTCGTTATCACGCTAATACCGCCTCGGATACCTTTTTCGATAAAATTGAACATATCAACATCAGTCAGTAATTCCAACCTTACCTTACTAAACTTTAACAGAGCATCCCATGACAGTCCGGGGGCAGAATAATACCAGCAAGGATCTAGTCCGTAATTATTATAACTCACTTCTCGAAAACTTTCAAAAACATCTGCTAATAATAACACGTCAGTTTTCAAATACAAATCGTGATAATCACCAAAAGTCTCACAATCAAACTCTTTCCAAATATCTTGTGCATACTTGTACTCGTCATCAGTTATATTTTCATTTTTAAGTTGTGAGTAAAATTTGTCTTTGCTAGGTAAAGATGTTTCATCAAATTTACTCCAATCGTCGAGATATTCGTATGGAAAAACTCCTTTTTTAGCTAATAGATTAAATTTATCTCCAAAACAGTCTCTTAGGTTATTAAATTTACTACAACCTTTTACTAGCTCATCTAACGATGCTGCCATAAACTGCAGGCTGTCAATAAAGCGCAATTTACCTAGCGTAACTGACATATACTTTTCAAAATTATTTGGAATGCATTTGATGACATTATTGAGTTTTAGATGAGCTTTTATCTCAGGATCACCAAAAGCTTCTACTATAATGTGGCTATCATATCCTCGAAAATTGTGAAGAATAACTGGAATAAAATCTGGAGCGTGAAATTTTAAATTACACTGGTCATGAGCCGCTCCACGATACTGTCCGGTCAAATGGCAATGGTCACGTACTTTTTTGTCATCATCAAAAGCTTTTTCACAAATATAACAAATTTTCGCTTGCTCGTGATCAGATTCTTGTTGAGGTGTTAATTTTAACATTGGAGTTACTTTTTTCAAACGATAAGTAATATTATCAACTTCATTAATCAACTGCTTGAGAAGCCAAACAGCTGGATTTTTACCACGATAGAGTTGGATTGGTTTAGATAACCTCGAATCAGCGCAACAAACTACCTTGTACGCTACTCCGCACGGAACATGATTTTGAATTTTTCTTGTACTCGATTGGTTAGGATCATTTTCTACGCCAAGTACAGGTTGAAGTAAGCATTCGAAATCGACGTATATGACGAAAGGAATTTTTAGTTTATGATTATGATGGACAAACTGTAACACGCTATCTTTTTTAGATGGCATTGTTATTCTTTGTACGTCACTACAGTACTGCAAATGCTTTTGTAATGTTTCATTGTTAGTACAACCATGCAAGCAGCGATAACAAAAGAACTTTTTGTTGTTATTTTTATTATACTGTCTTCCAACTAGTCTGTTAAAGTTTTTGATCCAAACGTAATGATTTTTATAAAACAGTAAATTGATAGTCGATTGTGAAGCTTTTTCTGAAATATACCTCGGATAGACATTTTCTTTTTCATCTAATCCGAAAACGTTAATCGAAACATTATTTTGCTTTTCAAACTTTGGTATTTGATTTTCTGCCACTGGAAAGTCAATACCAGCACAATTTAATCTTGACACGTGACTGATATACTTCTCAACACGATCAGCATTTTTTTCTGCTGGAAATAGCGCGGAAAGAACAGCCCATTGGAAACATTTGCTATCGACGTTTTTTATGTTTATACAGCACTGTTTATTTTTTATTTTTGGTGGCAGGTCGATATATGAACTACCGCGTAATGCGTCATATTTCATCGTGTGAAACAAAATTTCCTTGATCATTTCAAACTTCCAACCCGAACCTAATTCGGTAAATTCTTCTATTTTTTTCCAAATTTCTTGGTGTATTTCATTAGATAGTGACAAAAGATCACTACCAAGTAAAACACGTCTAGATTTTGCGTTGATGTAAGGGTCTGCAATTTCCTTGTTAGTAGATTCTTCCGTCACAAGTAGTTTTGAAAATATAACGTGATATTGCACTAACAATCTTAGACCCTTGTGTTTTTCAAGCTCACGTTTTACAGTCGTCTGTAGCAGATGAAAGAGATTTGTTTCAGAAAAATTTACTAAAACGTTTTGATTATCAAACTGATAACTATTATCAAAACCTGCAAAAGCAGTCGCTATTTTAACAGGTTCTCCCATAAGACTTCTCTTGGCTATATCACGCAATTTCAACATTATTATATTATAATATAATCTCTAATTGATAATTTACTCCGCTAAACAACAATTAGAGATAAAAAAATATCACCTATAATATAATGACAGTAAATCTGACAAGCGCACGTGAGCAAGAGGTATATCATGTTTATCCGAAGTACAATATGTACGCTGGAAATGCACTTGGTTCGGTTATTAATATCATTACTGGAATATCTGTTGGTAAAGCAACGCCAGCGGGTTATACGATTAGTGTAAAGGGAGATAATACTGAAAGAATTACGATGTTTAGAAAAGATTTTATTTACACGTTATTTTGCGATGACATTCCAGAGGGGAAACGACTATATCATTATAACGGTAAAGTCACTGATGATAATATTGAAAATTTATCCTTACAAGACGAGTTTCAGCCGCATCCGGTCTTTGATTTATACGAGGCTAACGATCGTGGTATTATAAGAAACAGAAAAACGAAAAAAGTTCTTAATAATATGAGCAATATGGGATATATCAGTGTGACTGTTAGAGGAACATCGACAGATCGAGTTTGTTATACTGGTCATAGGTTTGTTTACGAGGTGTTCAACGGATCTATACCCAATGGTCTGGTTATTAATCATATCAATAATGTAAAAACAGACAATCGATTGGAAAATCTGGAGCTAGTGACCCAACAGGAAAATGTGAGAAAAGGACGAGGTGGTGGTATTAATTTTAGATGCCCAATAAAACCTGTTATTTCGTTAAACCTTGAAACGGATGAGGAGATCAAATTCAAATCAATTACAGCTGCGGCGAAATATTATAATATAAATCCCAGAGCAGTAAAATTTGTAGCTGATGGAGCAACAAAATCAGCTTTTTCAAACAAATATGATGCTAGTATTATTTTTAGATATAATGATTAATAATATTTTGTAATTCGGTTTTAGTCAAATAATGATGAGCAAATGCTATAATATCATCGCAATCAAATTTTAGCGTCGTTACTGCACTTTCATTAATTTTATTTTTTTCTGCTTCTGTTAGTAATATTTTATGAGAATCACCTTGCATTACAATAACGTCAACGGAATATGAACTATAACCTGACAAGCATTTTCTTACCGCTTCGGTCAGTTCGTGGTAGTTTATTATATTAACTTTTTGGTGATATTTTATCTCATCAGTCATCTTATAACAACAAATTAGATAAAAAATATATTATAATAATGGACTTGATGAAACGACTCGTTCAACTCTACAAGCAAGGTCGTCAGTGATGAGGTCACATTTTCCAAAGATTTCATAGACAAATCCATTGGTTATAACGAAGATGATATTTTATATAACAACGAGTCTGATGATGGTGAAATAGTCACCGTCGTTAACAGATATAATTATAGCAGACCAACCACTGGAAAATATAATGTCAAGTATCACATTGCTAAAAAAATTATAAAATTTAATTTTACCGTTACCGAACAGCAGGTATTTTTGCAGTTAATCAGACCTTTTTTAAACATCAAAATTCCAGACCGACAGAAAAATATAAAATTTGATTTCATCTTTGTTAAGATTTTTAATCTTATGACGATCTCTGACGATCGCAGACAATATCTAATATCATTATGTAAACCAGTAAAATGCAAATCTATCAAACGAAAGTATGAGGAAATTTATAATAGCATTATTTCACAGTCGATAAAATCGACCGGGTTGGAATCCAGCTGTTAAATTTATCACTATACCCACGCCATTTGACTAAACTTTTATCTCCTTTTTTCCTAATCACTTTTTCGATAACGAAAACATCTTGTTCAGTTTTTTGTAGTTCTTGTTCGTAAAAACTACCTACTATAGGTTCACCTGCCAGATCTTTTAACGCGTACGTTACAGGTATTGTTAAGAGTACTTTATCAACAACAAATACTTCTTCGCTCCAGTTTGGAGTAAATCCTTTTTCAAATATCTTTTTAGTCAAAGAGATTCTAACTTTATCACCGACCTTAAATTTATGTCTGCGGTACATGTTTTCATTTGCTAATATTGGATTTTTGATAGCGTCATTGGGTGACATTTTGATGGTTCGATGTTTCGTGTTATTATATTCGCCTACGATTTGAGAAAGGTCATCGATGTACCTGTTGGTGTTTTTAGCTGTCATATGTTTGTGTAATTTTTCGTTTAGCGTGCGATTAAATCTCTCGACAACAACGCTTTTGCCTTCGTTTCCTGTAACGTATTTTTTAATATTATTTTGTTCTAGAAACTGCTCAAACTTTTTGTTAAAAAACTCGGCTCCATGATCAGTCCAGATTTTGTTTGGTTTTCTTTCGGTACTCGTTATTATTTGTTTTAGCGCATCAGTGATTGACGTTCCTGTTTTATCTGAAACTGGCACACTAAAAGCGTATTTACTGAAAACATCTATAACGTTAAACAAATACTTCTTTGGAGCGCCATCAGCGCCAACGTTAAACTGAGCCAGATTGGATACATCTACCAAATCTATTGCCCAGATATCATCTACAGCGTTTGCAACAACTTTACGTCTCGGAAACTTTTTTTTTTAGGTCTGTGTAGTTCGACTGCAAGATCATCGTATAATTCTTTTCCGAGTCCAAGTTTATATTTTGCTCCTATCATTCCTTGAACAAATCTTCTATCAAAACGTTCTCGTAGATTTGTTGGCTCCATATCATGTAATTCGTCTAACATTACTTTATCACAATCTGCTTTCGAGTCGTGATCACGATAACAGATATCGTGACGCATTGCTATTGCAGGCTCTTGGCCTGGCAATGGATTGTCGTTTTCATCTAATTGTTGGTCTAGCGGATTGTAAGGACCAGTATACCGATGGCCTGGCAAGGTCCAACCGCCTTTTGGTTTTGGTAATTTACCAATTAGTTTATGTATATCTATACCTAACCCTATTATTTCTCTGTTGTTACAACGTTGACAGTACGTAATGATTTTATCTTGTTCTATGCAAAGATCTTTGTCACAATCACAATTGCATTTCATTTTATTTTATTTTGTTTCATAAGATTAATCGTCGATCAAGATAACTCTATCAACGCTAGATCCTACTTGTTTTTTCAAAAACATACTTTTCTTTCTACCACAGATTGCACAAATGCTTTTTAACATCATTCTATTATTTTTCGTTTTTTCCGTCATCTCATCCTTGTTCTCTGTTTTAGTTTTGCATTTGAGACAGTATGTTGACATTATTATATCAAGGAGTTTAGATAAAATTGATTGCAATATTATCATTTGCACTTCCAGAGCTTTTACTCTGGTGCATTTGTCTGACAAACATGATACAATAATAACCACAAGCTGATGTTCCAATCGGCTGTAGTTGATTAGACGAATAATTTATTTTATCAAATTTTTTAAAAATATATTTTTTTATGAGATCGCTTGGAGGAAGTCCGAACGAATCAAAATAATTGTTATCGTGGACAGCAACCCAGTGGGTGCCAGAGCCATCATTGAAGTTTTCAATATTTACAACACAAGAACCGCCTGTTGGTACGTCATCGAGTTCATCCTTGGAAAATACTCCTCGAAATCCAACAACGTCCTTCAATTTTTCAATGATGTCAAAATTGCTCAATAACGTCTGGTCCCTGGTAGAGTTAATCCGCGTCCGATTCCTAGTAAGTTTGGCAGCAGACTTCCCGCTAGTCCCGCCAAAAGTGGAGCGAAAGGAATAATTCCTCCTTGCTTTGTTTGTTTGCGTTTTATTTTATACTGTTACATAAAATTAACGATAGATTTGTTTGATACCACGACCTTCGACTGCTTTCTTCGTTGCGCCAGAGACTGCTCCTGACGCAGCCGCAAGTCCAAGTGTACCAAGTACTGGTAAAACTTTGCTAGCTATTATTGATAACGCTGGTCCAAAAAATCCACCTTCTTTTGACATTGCAGTTACCTGAGAAACAGATAATTTCAACACAAATGGTTTTCCTTTGTCGAGTTTATTGATTTGTTGTTGCGTTAGCATGACTTTTACTGCAATTTTATTTGAAGTTTCCGGAGAGATCATCAAAGAAACAGAGCTGCGTTTAGCAACAGCTGCTGATAATTTTTCAACTTGACCAGATGTTAGGTATATTTCTCGAGTTGTGTATTTGGTTTTCATAATGTTATATCCAAGTTGTTAGATTAAACTTGTACTGTCATTCTTCCTTTGATTGAATCGATGGTCAGAAATCGATCACTAACCAATAGCGCGTATACGTTATACTCCCACAACACGCTCCAAATGTTTTGATACATCAAAGTAAAAGATGGGATATAGCGTTCGAAACTCTTCTATTGATATTTGAGATCCACTGTCCGCGTTCTGATATTTTTGCATTGCTTCCATAAGATACATGTACGGCCGAGAGATGTTTCTGGTGGCGTCTTCGGCAAAGTTACATTCGATTGCACGTTCGGGATATTGTTTGGAATTTACTCTCACAAATATTCGTCTAACGTCTGGGTTATCGAATATGGAGTTGTTTATTTCCTGATTGTTACGACGTGCTTGTCGTTGAAATACGACGAACAAGTGTCGCGGTAGTTGTTCGCTGGGCGTGGTCGTTACACGCCATGTATAATCAGTCGCGGGGGGAATGGCTGTTTGATAAATCCTGTTCTGTTGGAAGTGTATCTTTTTTGTAAAGGTGGCTAGTAAAGATTCGAGCTCCATCATTTTAGCTAATGATGGAGCTCGAATCTAATATAAGCGTATGTTTTATTCCTCGAAACACTTTGTTATAATCACGGCAAAATCCAAAGATTGTACTTAACGGAAGCATCATCGTTATTTGGCGAGATTCTGCGGCAAACGCTTTTCGTTTAGCAAATCCCTCGTTAAAATTTAATCGTCGTAGATTTTTAATTGCGTTTCTTATTGCATCCGCTACTATAGCACCACCAGCTGCATCTGCGGTTAATGCTGGAACAGTATGTCGTGCAGCTGCATTAGCTCCAGCTGGGTTTAGAATAAGTCTGTTTGTAACATCAGCATCAGCTAGCTCTCCAGTTTTAAACTCGTTCGAAACAGCTGTACCTAATGAGGTATCTTTGAACCACATCATATTTGTGGCTATTGATCTGGAATAGTCATCGCTAAACGAAACGATGTTTAGTATTGTACTCGCTATGGGTAAGTGCATCGAAATATCTTCTACGGTTTGATTGGCCAGTTGGTATCGTGCACCGAGAGCGATTTCTGCATCAGCTGCAATATCACCACCTATCACAGTTAATATTTGACCACGAACTTCTAGCATTGCCTTATGGGGTAGTAGAAACACGTCCTCGTCTCTTGTGTTAAAAGTTCTAACCCCAGTTTTATTCGGTTCGTTCGAGTTCTCATCGAGATACTCGACATACTCTAATTCTGTTACAGCATCGTCAGTATCAATTTCTTCTGCAAAGTCGAGATAGTTTTTAGCGGACATTTATTTTATAATCGTTACACAAAATTAAAAGGCAGCAGGGGTCATCGGCGCTGTTTTCTTTACAAGTTTACGTACTATTTCTTCACCACTCGGCGACAATAATTTTTTTGTTGTAGCTATCATAGCTCGTTTTGTTTCTTCTGTTGGCGCAATATCTGATATTACTCGTTTTATTTCAGACACCGTAGGTGTTGTTGAAGGTCCTTTAATCTTATCAGCAATCTTTTGCCCTACTGCAGTGCCTGCTGAAGATGCCGCCCCTGTCGCGAAAGCTTTACCAGCGTCAAGTGCAATGGGCGCTACTTTACGCGCGATTCCTGGAATATTCTCTGCAATTGTTGTAAATATATTTCCAAAAAATCCACCTACGATTTTTCTTCGATAAACTTTTCTTCGTCTCATTTTATAAAATTATGTACACAAAATCACATGCCTAGGCAGTGCGTAGGTGTAAGTAATACGTGACTATCTCGTTGTTCACATCTATTTGTCGTCCAGATTGGTCTGTGAGTTGCATTGTAATGCTTGTAATTTGATTCTCAGGTGTTATTGGATAGTAGATAATCTGTCGCGGATTGATTTGCATGAGAGAACCTGGTGGGACTTCTGGTGAGAAACTGTAGATCGTTTGCCCGCGGTTGCCTTTTGACGTATAAGATCCAGATGCGATAGAGCAATTGATGAGTATTGTATTTACTTCTGTAATATCTACTGGTAGTTCTCCATCAAATGTCAAAGATTTATCTTCACCGGTGGTATAGTATAAAACTCTAGTAAAACCTAACATCTTTCCAAAACTTCTTTCTTCAAAGAGGACTTTCATATTTCTTTTCACTGTTATCCTAGCTTGTAAGGTGTTATAATTCGCCGCTAATTCGAAATTATCACCATTCCCACCAGCTTTTGTTAGAAGCTCTTTTATTGTTCTGTTTAGATCAGTAATGTTATAAGCTCCTTGTGGAATCTGTAGTTTGTATTGTATATCAATAAACTCTTTTTGTGATGTTGGAGATTGTTTAACATTAACGATTAAAATTTCATCATTAATCCCAGTTTTAATATTCGGCATGGCGTTCCAACAAGTACAAGAAATTAATCCAATCTCATACTGTTTTGCAGGATCTAGTTCTATTGGTGGGTTGTAATTTACTGTAAAATTCGCGCTGTTTCCTGTTATTTGTGATGAATCAAGCAATAATGTTGTTTGCATTATACTAATATTTTAGATAAGATCGCGGTGTAAAATTTCGTACTCGGATGATGTTAGTAATCCACTCGATCTTAGATGATCAAGTATATCAATAATTTCGTTATCAATCTCTACACTTTCATTACCAGCTTCTTTAGAGGATATCAACAGCATTAGCCGATCGACTATGTCTGCGTTTGATGTAAAAACTTTAACTCCACCTCCAGTTCTTTCTTCCGGTAATCTTTTATCTCGCATGTTTTCATATTGTTTGAGTAGTCTTTTAAAATCCCAACCTTTACTATAACCTCCTGGTTTATTTCGATATTGTTTTGATGTTTTAAGAAAAACCTTAGCAATAATTCCTTCCCTAATATAATTGAGTAATGTTGGAATATTTCCTTCATCTTTTTGATCTTTAATTTCTTCATCAGCACGTGAGCCATCTTCTACAATTCTTTCTAATTTTTCCATCAAATTATCATAGTTTTCTTTTGACCAAGTTCGAATTTTGTCAATATCAATGATATTATTATTTTCCATAAACTTTTCATACTCAACATCTATTTTAAACCTAGCTTGTCTTCTGTAAAATTTTATAGATTCTTCAAAAGGTACCATTTTTATCACACTTTCTTGTAATAATTTTTGTTTCTCAGCTAATTCCTCAGTTTGTTCTGACAATTTTTCCATCATACTTCTTATCTCATCTGGATTAACCGTCAATCTTGTTATTGCGTGTTGAAGTTCAAGAGGATTGTTCATTAGCCTGTCAAACTCAGCTTGTCGTGCAGCAGGATCAGCAATGTTTCTTACAAGTTCGTTTACAATTTTTACAGTTTCTTCTTTTGATCTTTCTCCAAGTAAACCAAACAAACCCTTTTCTTTCATTTTTGCTAGTTCTTCTGGAGATGATGTTTGTATTTCTGGCTGCTTGCCAAGCATCGCCTCAGTAACAGGTTTGAAAAATTTGGTTCTTTCTTCTTCTGCTTGAACTTGTCCACGTCGAGCTTCTTCCACCTTTTTCTTAAAAGCCGCACGAGTTTCGAGAAACTTTTTTAGTAATTCGATTTTCTGTTGATGTTTGTCCATTATTTTTATACGCTTTACAAAATTATATCATAGAAACGTCTCAAGGCAACAACGAAACATCTTGGTTGGATCACGCGCTAGCTTGTCAAATAAAAAGAAACTATATCGATCTTTAGTTGCTCGATGATATAATTCGATAAATTTATCTTTTGTAACATCACCACATTGTTCGTTTGCAATATTTCTCACATCCACATTATCTAGTCCGGGAAATAATATGAAACAACCCGTATTTCGCCTAATAAACCTATCAACATTATAAAAACCTTGGGCAAGATAAACAGAATTACATCTTTTATTACGTGATAGTGAAAAATATGATCTAATCTTGTTCATTTCCTCATTGTTTAGCGGAATATCATCAAAGACGATTATCTTCTGCTCTGACGAATCGAGTTCATTCACTGGAACAAGTTCTTCTGGTTGTTTTATCAAAAATATATCATCACCAATGCCAAGGTCATCACGAAGTTTATCATTATACTCACTTAGTAACTCGTATTTGTCTTGTTGGGGGTTGATGGTGTAAATATACACCTTATCATAGTTAAAGTTATTATTGAGTAAAAGATTTAATAACAAATTTGTTTTACCAGATCCAGTTCGCCCAACAATAAGATAATGACAGTCTGGAAGTTCATTGTTATGTTTATGCTTCACCAATCGCTCGGTGTCAAAGTTTATTATCTTCGCCATCGTATAATTTTATGTTATATTAAACCAACAATTTTGTATAGAACGGTATGTATAATGAGCTACTATACAAAATTTGGAACATTAGCAGTAGATTTATTAACAGAAGGTTACCAGGGTGACTTATCCAAGTATGCGACTCTTGATAAGCTCAAAAATGAAATCAACAATTTGTTAAACGTTGCAAGTGTAGATCCAAATGAAGTTGTAGTTTTCCAGGACAAACAAGGACGATTAAAGACGAGTAATGTACAACTATCAGATGTACTAGTACGAAATCCTACTGCAGTTGCTAATAATATTGTTACTTTTAACAATCAAGGTAAGATAGAAGATTCGGGTAGGTCAGTTAACGATTATGTTAGAAAAGCAGGTGATTTATTTACGGGAAACATTGCTATGAACCAGAACAAGATCACATACCTTGGAAACCCAACTGAGGATAATGACGCTGCTACTAAGAAATATGTTGATGATCAGGAATCAAAGTACGTGTCGGCGCATGGCGGTATAATGCGTGCATTTCTCAACATGAACAATAATGGCATCAATAATCTTAGAACACCAGAATCTGATTTTGATGCTGTAACAAAGAAATATGTTGATGATATCAACAATGAAATCACCAAGTTCAAAACTGATTTCACTAATCACATCACCACGTTTTTAAATTTTCGCAGAAACATAAACAAAACCAATAACGAATTTTTTGGAAGTCCGCCGTCTGTTGATATTACACTCGATAATATTAACACAAAACTCAACGATATTATTAGTGGAATTCCTAGTATTGTTGAGAAAACGAGTATGATTAAAATTCCTCACAAGCAGATTAAAAATATTGTCTATACTGTTGCTTCTGGAATGTCTACTTGGTCGCCGCAAAATAACACTCTCAAACATACTGCAGAGGTCACTGGTGTGTATAGATTGTCCGTGTTTAGCAGTGCAAAGTTTAATATATTTTCCTTATTTCCATGGCGTCACTCGACTGATAATTTCTCTGGAACCGTGTCTATTGTGTTAAACAAAGATGTTGAAGAAACTTTTATGCTAATAGCAGATGACAAAAAATTAACTGCTGCGTCATATTGGTATTGTTTGGAATTTGTGGCTGAAACACCTCAACTAGTTACTTAATCAAGCCTGAGATTATGTGAACAAATATTATAATGAAAAAAAGTATAGTTGATTTCAATCATATTTCAAAAGATATTCCAGGACAGGATGTTGACGCACTAATACAATACTACAAATATTATCATAAAAAACTTTGGTGCGTTAAAAAATGTTACAAATATTATAACAAAATACTTCGAGTAATATCATATCTATCCTTGTTAATGACTAGTTCTGGCATAATTTCAAGTGGTATATCATTAAACCCGTTTTTGTTAATCATATCCGGTGTTGGTGTTTCTCTTACAGCAGCTTGTAAAAAAGTTGAACCTAAAATTTCGATAAAAAAGCACGGCTGCTTAACATCAATTATAACTTACAAAAAACTACTTGATCAAATAAGATCTTACCTACGAGGAGTAAAATATAGTATGGACGATTTAATACGTGAATTTCGTATTATTGACAACATGTTAACAGATATTCTTCCCATGAGGATCAGCAAATATGAGAAAGATTATCAAAAGAAGTATGATATAACATAAAATTTTATATAATACCACTTACCTTACTGAAATTCTAATGCGTAATTTAGTCCACAATCGCCACGCTCTGCTAAATCGTAATGATTTGGAAAATTGAGTCTGACACATCATTTTGCTTATTCTGGAAGATCACGTAATTAAATTTTACCTGTTACCTAGGTATTTTGCAACAGGTGTTCTATTGTATTTGTTTGGAGGTCTAGAGGGGTTGTTGAGCTCGGATTCTTAACGCAATTATTGATTGCAACAGGTGTTCTATTACGTTACCTAGGTATTTTGTATTTGTTGAGCTCGGATTCTTAACGCAATTATTGATTGCAATAGGTTTTCTATTACGTTACCTAGGTATTTTGTATTTGTTTGGAGGTCTGGAGGGGGTTGTTGAGCTCGGATTCTTAATTTCTCCTACTACTACGATCTAAATATTTGTCTCTTTTTGTGACAAAACTTGATTATTCAAAAGAGAAAAACGCATGTTTACGCCTCATGGATGCCATGGTTACTCATTTTGTTATTTCTTTTTAAACACTCTAGTAGTTCAAGAGTTATGCTCCGGAGACGAAATTGTTTTGCAAAAGAGAGACAGACAGAAATAGTGATAGCAACCGCACCTCTTCCTTCTTCTGTAACATATGGGGAGATCGCATGGGTGGGGTGAGTGGATGGCAGAAATGCTTTAACAAAATTATTGCTAAAGAGGAGGACGAGCATTCTTTGTCGAGAAATTAATTGTATTAATTGTCGATTTTGACTTTGTGGTTACTCTTGTAGTTACCACAGCTATCATTATTATTATTATTATTATTATTATTATTATTATTATTATTATTATTATTATTATTATTATTATTATTATTATTATTATTATTATTAAATTCATCATGATCATGATGCCATCATCATTATCAGCATCATTGTTATCATTATCAACATCATCATTATTATTATTATTATTATTATTATTATTATTATTATTATTATTATTATTATTATTATTATTATTATTATTATTATATTCATCATCATCATGATGCCATCATCATTATCATCAAAATTGTCATCATTATCATGATCATCATCATCGTCATTATTATTATTATTATTATTAATAATAATAATATTATTATTATTATTATTATTATTATTATTATTATTATTATTATTATTATTATTATTATTATTATTATTATTATTAATATTAATATTATTGTTATTATTATTATTATTATTATTATTATTATTATTATTATTATTATTATTATTATTATTATTATTATTATTATTATTATTTATTTTTATTATTATTATTATTATTATTATTATTATTATTATTATTATTATTATTATTATTATTGTTGTTGTTGTTGTTGTTGTTGTTGTTATTGTTGCTTGTCGTGTTATTATCATGAGAACTAAAGTTTTTTAATCAATACTTTTTTGAGGGCCAGTCTTTTAAGAAGAGGTACAGTGAAACAAGGGCATCATCACCAGATCACTCTTGGCAGTTGAAGATTTTCTATTATTCTAAATCCATTGTTGATATTTACAGTGAAGTTAATAGTCGAATTAAGTTTTAATATGCTGCTTATGCATGCATTTGCTAACAACAGAAATAATCGATGTTTCAGATTTAATTTTCTATATCAAGCATTACAAAGCAACAGCATGTTCAGGCGGTACTGTTTACAACCCAGCGCACTTGCAAAACATTGAATTCAAAAAGAAATAAAAACTTAAACGAAACTTATACAAGTGTTATCAAGTTTAACGTCATTAAGATTCACAAACTCAAACTATTGTAACTGTTTTTCCTTTACATAGGATTTCAACGCAAATGCTTCAATTCGTGTACTTGTCTGTTTTATTTACTTTTGGGATTTTGCTGCGGTTGTTTGTTTTTTTTTTTTTTTTTTTTTTTTTTTTTGTTTTTTGGGTTTTTCTTTTTTGTTTGTGTGTTGGAGTTGATTGTTCTTTGGGGGTTTTTTTTCGTTAGTTATAGTGGCTTTCTAGTGAATAAGATACCTAATTTTGCAGCATGTCATTGCTCTACCGAATTTGGAGGCAGGTTAATGATCTTTGCCGGACTTTGCCGATATGATGTGACTAGGTGAATAGTGAACTTCCGACCAATCATTGGATATGGATAATGGAAAAAATGGTCCATACGCTTAGGAGTTAATTCCCGGATATTAGTAAGAATGGTCCATATGCTTTTAGGAAATGACGTCATGAATAATGGCAAAAACGGTCCTTTAGAAGATAACGTCATGAAATATGGTTAGAATGCTTTGTACACCTCTAAGAGAAAATGTCAGATAGTCTACTACCTACTTCCCCATGAGTGCCAATGTTTCCACACAACCGTGTTTTACTGCCTGCGTATATTTACGTCACAAATGTTCCAGTAAAAATATCGTCGTAATGATTGTTCTAAAGTAAAGTGCATGTCAATGTAGTTATGTAGGCGCATTTATTTAAATGAAATTAAATATAAATTGCTTTTTAAAATTTAATGCAAATAAAATTTAAACTAAGCATATTCAATCTTTAATGTGGAATCCTATGACCTTTAATATCCTCAAAAAGTATCCTGACGAAAACTTAATGATCGCTTTGGATTTTTACATTTTTACCAGGAACTAAACAAGAAAACAGTAGGTCTGATCTATCAAAACAAATAACATGGGGTCTCCATACCCAACAAAATTTGTTGCCTCCTTAGAGTAGGAAAAAGCCACTACCACAGTGCTGTAAATTCGGTAATAAAATGCCACCACCACCGTAAAGTAAATTCAATAATAAAATGTCACTACCACAGTACTGTAAATTCGTTGATAAATACCACTACCACCGCGCTGTAAATTCGTTGATAAAATGCCCTTACCACAGTGCTGTAAATTCGTTGATAAATACCACTACCAAAGCGTTGTAAACTCGGTAATAAAATGCCACTACCACAGTACTGTAAATTCGTTGATAAATACCACTACCAGAGCGATGTAAACACTGCAATAAAATGTCACTACCACAGTGCTGTAAATTCGTTGATAAATACCACTACCACCGCGCTGTAAATTCGTTGATAAAATGCCCTTACCACAGTGCTGTAAATTCGTTGATAAATACCACTACCACAGCGCTGTATACTCGGTAATAAAATGCCACTACCAAAGTACTGTAAACTCCTTGATATATGCCACTACCACAGTACTGTAAATTCGTTGATGAATGCCCCTACCACAGCACTGTAATTTTTTTGATAAATGCCACTACCACAGTTCGGTAAATTCGGTAATAAAATGCCACTACCAGAGAACTGTAAATTCGTTGATAAATAACACAGTCACAGTACTGTAGATTTATTGATATATGCCACTGCCACAATACTGTAAATTCTTTGATAAATGCCACTACCACTGTACTGTCAATTTGGTAATAAAATTCTAACACTACAGTACTGTAAGTTCCTTGATAAATGTCACAACCACAGTACTGTAAATTCGGTAATAAAATGCCACAACCACAGTACTGTAAATTCGGTAATAAAATGCCACAACCACAGTACCGTAAATTCGGTAATATAATGCCATCACCACAGTACTGTAAATTCGGTAATAAAATGCCACCACCACAGTAAAGTAAATTCAATAATAAAATGCCACCTCCATAGTACTGTAAATTCGGTAATAAAATGCCACCACCACAGTAAAGTAAATTCAACAATAAAATGCCACTACCACAGCCCTGTAAATTCGGTAATAAAATGCCACTACCACAGTACTGTAAATTCCTTGATAAATGTCACAACCACAGTACTGTAAATTCGGTAATAAAATGCCACCACCACAGTACTGTAAATTCGGTAATAAAATGCCACCACCACAGTACTGTAAATTCGGTAATAAAATACCACCACCACAGTACTGTAAATTCGTTAATAAAATGCCACCACCACAGTAAAGTAAATTCAATAATAAAATGCCACCGCCACAGTACTGTAAATTCGGTAATAAAGGCCACCACCACAGTAAAGTAAATTCAATAATAAAATGCCGCCACCACAGTACTTTAAATTCGTTAATAAATACCACTACCACAATACTGTAAATTCGGCAATAAAATGCCACCACCACACTACCGTAAATTCGTTAATAAATATCCTTACCACGAGACCTGTAAATTCCTTGATAAATGTCACTACCACAGTACTGTAAATTCTTTAATAAATGACACTACCACAGTGCAGTAAATTCGTTGATAAAATGCCACCACCAAAGTACCGTAAATTCGTTAATAAATACCTCTACCACAGCTCTGTAAATTCCTTGATAAATGCTACCACCACATTAATGTAAATTCGGTAATAAAATGCCACCACCACAGTAAAGTAAATTCAATTAAAAAAAATGCTACCACCACAGCCCTGTAAATTCCTTTGATAAATGCTACCACCACAGTACTGTAAATTCCTTGATAAATGCTACCACACATCACCGTAAATTCGTTAATAAATGACACTATCACAATACTGTGAATTCGGTAATAATAGGCCACTATCACAGTACTGTTAATTTGTTAATAAATACCACATTCACAGTACTATAAATCTGTTAATAAATGCCACATTCACAGTACTGTAAATTCCTTGATAAATGCCACTACCACAGTACTGTAAATTCGTTGATTAATGCCCCTACCACAGTACTGTAAATCTTTTGATAAATGCCACTACCACAGTTCGGTAAATTCGGTAAATAAATGCCACTACCAGAGTACTGTAAATTCGCTGATAAATTACACAATCACAGTACTGTAAATTTATTGATATATGACACTGCCACAGTACCGTAAATTCTTTGATAAATACCACTACCATAGTACTGTCAATTCGGTAATAAAATTATAACACCACAGTACTGTAAGTTCCTTGATAAATGCCACTACCATAGTACTGTAAAAATTCTTTGACAGATGTCACCACCACAATACTGTAAATTCGGTAATAAAATGCCACCACCACAGTACTGTAAATTCGGTAATAAAATGCCACCACCACAGTACTGTAAATTCGGTAATAAAATGCCACCACCACAGTCAAGTAAATTCAATAATAAAATGCCACCACCACAGCACTGTAAATTCGGTAATAAAATGCCAACACCACAGTAAAGTAAATTCAACAAAAAAATGCCACTACCACAGTACTGAAAATTTGTTGATAAACACCACTACCACAGCCCTGTAAATTCGGTAATAAAATGCCACTTCCACAGTACTATAAATTCGGTAATAAAATGCCACCACCACAGTGCTATAAATTCGGTAATAAAATGCCACAACAACAGTACTGTAAATTCGGTAATAAAATGCCACTACCACAGTACTATAAATTCGGTAATACAATGTCACATCCACAGTAAAGTAAATTCAATAATAAAATGCCACTACCACAGTACTGAAAATTCGTTGATAAACACCACTACCACAGCCCTGTAAATTCGGCAATAAAATGCCCCTTCCACAGTACTATAAATTCGGTAATAAAATGTCACCACCACAGTAAAGTAAATTCAATAATAAAATGCCACTAGCACAGCCCTGTAAATTCGGCAATAAAATGCCACCACCACAGTACCGTAAATTCGTTAATAAATACCCTTACCACGAGCCCTCTAAATTCCTTGATAAATGCCACTAACACAGTACTGTAAATTCGTTAATAAATGACCCTACCACTGTGCTGTAAATTCGTTAATAACATGTCACCACCACAGTACCGTAAATTCGTTAATAAATGCCTCTACCACAGCCCAGTAAATTCCTTAAAAAATGCTACCACCACAGTACTGTAAATTCGGATAAAATGCCACCACCACAGTAAAGTAAATTCAATAAAAGAAAAAACGCTACCACCACAGCCCTGTAAATTCCTTTGATAAATGCTACCACCACAGCACTGTAAATTCCTTGATAAATACCAGTACCACAATACTGTAAATTCGGTAATAAAAGGCCACTTCACAGTACTGTTAGTTTGTTATTAAATACCACATTCACAGTACTGTAAATTTGTTAATAAATGCCACATTCACATTACTGTAAATTCCTTGATAAAGGCCACTACCAAAGTACTGTAAAGTCGTTGATAAATTCCAATACCACAGTACTGTAAATTCGGTACTAAAATGCTACCAGCACAGTACTGTAAATTCGTTGATAAATGCCACAACCACAGTACTGTAAATTCGTTAATATATACCACTACCACAGCGTTGTAAATTTCGTAAAAAAAAAAATGCTGCCACCACAGAACTGTAAATTAGTTGATAAATACCACTGTCACGGCTCTGTAAATTTTTTTGATAAATGCCACTACCACAGTACTGTAAATTTGTTGATAAATGCCACTACCACAGTACTGTAAATACGGTAATAAAATGCCACAACTTCAGTACTGTAAATTCGTTGATAAATGTAACTATCACAGTTTAGTATATTCGGTAATAAAATGCCACTAACAAAGTACTGTAAATATGTTGATAAAAAACAGAACCTCAGTACTGTAAATTTATTGATAAATGCCACTAACACACTACTGTAAATTCGTTGATAACTACCACTACCACAGTACCGTAAATCTGTTGATATAAACCACTACCACAGTACTTTAAATTCGGTAATAAAATGTTAACACCACCATTTTGTAAATTCGTTGATAAAATGCCACAACCAAAGTGCTGTAAATTCGCTAAAAAATTCCACTACCACAGTGCTGTAAATTCGGTAATGAAATGCCACTACCACAGTATTGTAAATTCGAAGATAAAATGCCACTCCCCTAGTACTTTAAATTCGTTAATAAAATGCCACTACCACATTGCCGTAAATTCGGTGATAAAGTGCCACTACCACAGTTCTGTAAATTCGTTGATAAAATGTAGATACCACAGTATTGTAAATTCGTTGATAAAATGTAGATACAACAGTATGGTAAATTCGTTGATAAATGCCACTACCAGAGGTCTGTAAATTCGGTGATAAAGTGCCACTACCATATTGCTGGAAATTCGGTGATAAAGTGCCGCTGGTCAAAAAAAGACAAGAATGTTCCGAATGGGCTATGTTGCCAGATAGTACTTGGCAAAGGTCAAAACTTACTGATGCGGTATACAACGAAGAACATCGCAGCCTCCAGGCACAATCGAAACATTACTCAGACATTTCCTTCAAATTGAAAAATAACCTCGGATGTTGTTGTAGATTTGATCTTACACAAATTTCATGGGGTTTGTTAGTTCGCCTCCAGCGACTTTTACCACATACATTGCGACAGAAATATGAAGGGATAATTCCATTTCTAAAGGCAAGATTGCTTCTTTACGCTGTTAAGTTCTCACTTAATATTTAAATCGGAAATATTTCATCTATACCCAGCCCTCTCACCCACAAAACCCAGTTTAGTTTGTTTGGTTTTTTTAATTAGGAAGTCTAAAAAGTAATTATTCCGATTTAAAGAAAGCTGTGTTTGCAAATTTAGCGAAAGGGGAAAAAGCAAAATCTAAGGGATATAATTTATGCATGAGAGTCCCCCGTTTGTCTTTACTCAATCATCTCCCTTCGTAACGTTTCTTTAGGGACAGTTTTCATACACAAATTTATTTCCGCATTAAAATGTTTCATATAAAAATAATAATGAAAATTAATTTCTGCAAATGAGGTCAAATTGGTTAATATTTTGGAATAACATTCTTAAAAAAAACAACATCAAAATATTATTCGCTCGACCTGACAAACCAATGGCAGTTAATAGCAAAACGGAAGTTTCTGCACCAAAATCCCAAATTTATACCTGAATTTTTCATGTTCGAATGTCATTCTTTTTAAATCAAGTGACGCTCACAGTGCAAGCACAAACTATTTCTATAGATGATAATTTTGAGAAACACTGAGTACTAAATAGGTGGATGAAATTTAAATTAGTTGCTATCACGGCAGTTTATGAGACGTTCTATTTGCTTACAAACCACGTCTACTGCTGTGGGTGGCTAGCATTTTCTCCAATCCAACTGCGAAGTAACTATGAGAGATGTGAATGTCTCATTTTAGAGAATAACACAATCTCGAAATCCCTAATTCACAAATACATCAATATCTTTAATTATTAAGCAATATTATCGGAAAAAAGTCACACCATAGCCTTAAGTTAAGAAATGTTATGGAGTATTTCCTGCCACCAAGATACGCAGAAGAGTTAAAACAAAACCCAGTTGAATTCAAGACACTATTCCACGACCATCACCTTGGTAATAAAGATACTCCTATATATTCTATATTGAATTCACAATAATTTCATCTGGATTTTTTTAGAATCACTCAGATGATTCACTTATATATATATATATATATATATATATATATATATATATATATATATATATATATTATATATAGTTTAATACAAACAATACTATCATACAGGTTAGAGAAATTAAATTCGTACTCTTCCGAGTTTCGAACCCAGGTCCGCGAGTAGATGGCACCCATCGCCTTGCCTGCACGCACCAACCCATATACCGTCACGACTAAGCACGCATCACCAAAAAATGATGGCACTGAATCGTTGTTATATAAGCTCGTGCGTAGCAGACACACTCGCATGACGACCTAGTAATTAATTCTCGTATATACACACAGTCGTTCCAGATTCCTATGAAAGAAATCAAGGTATATAGGATTTTTGTTTTACAAAGAATTATAAATTTATACCAGACAGAACAGACTGTGCTATCCCTGGATTCTGTAGTAGAATCTTGATAATAGTGGGCAGAAATAATAGTTTAATACATATATATATATATATATATATATATATATATATACATATATATATATATATATATATATATATATATATATATATATATATATATATATATATATATGACAAGGGTAATCTATAAACAAGAATTTTAAGAAAAAGAGAAAAGAAAGAAAATAAAAACAACCAAATGAATTCATAAACAGTCTTAAAAAGGTAAATTACAGGTTTACTTTGCACTGCCGCCAGACCAACCTAACTGAACAAATATAGAAGTAAAAGAAACAAAATGTTAGACAATAATGGAAGTTGTAGATTTAGCGTTATTAATCTGTGTGTGTTGTTTGTAATGAATTGCATAACGTATATTTGTTGACTGCTACATGAAACGTGTGGGTCACTGTAAGGAGACAAATAATATTTGGCACTTGGGATGTGTATGGAACATTAAAATGACGACTTAGGTTTATATTAACCGACGCTCGGAGTGTCTATAGGAAATCGTATGTTGAAAGTGTCCAACGGTTTAACGTCAGTACTATCCAACATCAGAGTTAGATTTTGGCATTCTTGGTAAGGATTTAAAGGCAATTGTTGATTCTTTAGAATGTGAGCTTATGGTGCGGTTGTCAGTGTGTATTTCGGCGACAGTGCACAGTGAGTAATAAGGTCATGGTGATGATTCGGAAGTGAGATCTGTGTTCCGTTGCATTGTGTTTTGTTTACAATCCAGCCTCTCAAAAAATGCAGGTCAACCCTTGAATTTCACCGTAAAGTCATCTTGGAAGGTATTTTAGATTAACATATGATTTGTATTGATTGTCACATAGTGGAAAGTTCAGTACTGAGAAACAAATGTAGAGACAATATAGTAAAATTAGTTGTGTTCTATGGCCTGTCAGCATAGCATTTGAGTAAAGTTTAAACTGATGTAGAATCTTTATTAATGATAGACACTTGAAATTTTAATATGTTATGTATATTGTCTTTAAAAATATAAAAATGAAATTAAAAAAAGAAAATAATTTTAATGTTAAAAATTAAAATGAAATTAAAAAAATTAAAAATTAATTTTTTCCCACAAAGTTCGCACATATATATATATAATATCTATTGGGAATGATATTAACTTATATCAACATTTATACTCCTACACCATATACAAGCTCGAATAATGAATATTTGTCAAATTTTGTCAGAGAAAATATCTTTGTTAATCAAAATGAGACCCTCATTTAAAATACATGAAGACAAAATTATATTTTGCTTTGTACCTTTAGGTCATTGAAACTATTTATTTGGGGTCCAAACAGTTAATTTATGTGTTCATGATGGGGTGACTTCCTGAGTAACACATATCTGCTTATATAGCTATCAATAATGGTTTATAAACATAGTCATATAGTATTTAGTGAGAAGACAGAGATTAAGACTTTATACTAGAACCTGTTCAAGTTCTCTACAAAATCATATTAAAATGTCAGAGAATGAAATACAGGTCAGAGGGGTAAAATATACTTTACCCAGGTATATTTACTATCGCATGGTAGAAAACAGCAAAATGATGTAAGTTGAACACAGAATGCATTCCATTTTATTGTTCAGTTTCTTTAAGATGTTGATTGATGTAGTGCGACATTGTAGCTCAGATGATATTACGGGAATTCTAATTACTGATAATATTTGTTAACTGACACTCTAAAAACTACATAAGAACTATTCAAACAGATTATTTGAATTTAACTTTATACAACTAATCTTAGCATGGTTACCTAGCTGACAAGAACAAATATGCATATATTTTGGAATATTTGGAATCAACAGTTGACATTCAGTACATTATATAGGTATACATAGTACTTATATACTCGCTTACAAGTCGATTCCAACTACAAACAAGGAAGACCCTTACCATATATACTCGCTTACAAGCCGATTCCAACTACAAAAAACCCTTACCATATATACTCGCTTACAAGCCGATTCCAACTACAAACAAGGAAGACCCTGATATAAAATTTAAAAATTCATGTCACGATAGGACTTGAAATCATAGTTAAGTACGCTAATTTTTATATTTTCTCTCCCTCTGTACAATCATCGAAGTACATTTTACTCAAAACTAAATAAAGGCCTTTATGCATTGAACGTGTGTCATGTATATTGAACAATGATTACCAGCTGTTTGCGAGAAAAAGATGTGAACTTGAACACAAGGTCCCTTACTTTGTCTTATCTGCCAGGCAGCAAGCGGAAATGTAGGAAAATGTAATTATTCTTAGTCAGCCGATGAAATAAAAAGCCGACGTTGTTGTATATGAATTTATTACAGCCGTGAATTACCACCACTTTCAACCAAGTTTTTGCCACAGAAAACTAGTTCAAAAATTCTATTTATCATGCTCACCACTTAGCACTAATCAATATTTAAGCCCATATTTCTGAAAATGAAATAGTTAATGATGCATCTCTAACGAAAACTTAATGCAATAAACCTCTAATTAGAAAATCAACAACGGCTGGTTGTTGTGTGTTTAGGGGAACAGTAAAAATTATATCATGATTAGGAAATAGGAGTCATGTGTTTTGAAAATAAACAACACAGTGCCTGACATGGCGAGTTTTTGACACGATCCGAACTCGTATCTATTTGATTGCTGGTCAAGTAGGCTAACCACTGAATCATCGCGAATCGACTCTAGCGTTGCTGAAATGATGAGAAAGTAATTTTTAAAAGTAAATTATGTTTGCCAAGAATACTTACACTTTTACATTACATTAGGAATGTTAAACTGCATCCTCGCGAATCCAGCACTACTAATAGATGAAAATCGTCTTTTCCTAGCGCATACAGAAAAGGGGCAATAGCCTTGCCCATTACCTCCCCTAGCCAACAACAGGTGACACTGGTTTTAGCTGAGCGATATAATAACCAGGATACTTGGATGTCGATGTGGTTGGGGTGGTTTTTGAGCAATGTTTAATCAAGTCCTCGGCCACTTTGAATAATCAGAAGAGTTCCAAGAACACGCCTTAAAATCCAAGTCTGTTGGAAATGGACCAACTAGTTCGACGATTTTCATTACGCGAACACGAGGAAGTCGTACCAGATTTAGGTTGCTGATAAAATCCAAGACCAGCAAATAGGTCTCTGCTTTTTTTTCTTTTTTTTTTGAAAACTGTCAGAAACAAAGCAAAGACCTACTTGTTGGTTTAATAAAATCCATACACCAGATAGAAAAAATGTTGAGACAGACGGAGGTCGGACTTTTCCCCACTTCATTTGAAAACATAGAAGACTAGCGAGAGATTGTTTCAGCCTCGGTGTAGAAAATACTTACCATACGTTTCTAGAGGATGTCGTCCACATATGCTGCTGTAGTCGATCTGAACAGTTGATGAAGCAGCAATTACGTTCCGAACCAGCTTTGACGTGACGTGTGACGCATTATATGTACTGCAACCAAACAATATTAGGTAACAAAATCCATGGTAAGGTACTTTCTTCTTATTTTTTTTGCATAAAGGAAACGGATAATGCAACGAGTGTATTACGAGGCAATGAGGATATCGTATAGTTTTAACAGCAAGGGCAACTTGATCAGAGTTATCGAACGTGAAATTAGGCCAATTGTATCTCAGGGGTAATGTCAGATTGCAACCCAGGCTAGCGCGTATTATACATTCGTTAGTTATCTCCCAACAAAGATCAAATACGTGAGTTTTCTAACCAGACTATAGTCTTGCGTCACATGGGTGAGAGTTCTCAATTTATAGCCTAAAATTTTAAAATGTTCTCACATACAGTTTCCTGAAAAATCTGTGAAAACATGAGAGTAAACATAAACATTATCTTTACGAAACATTGTGCCTTTCAAGACAATTCAGGGCCCTTTTGAAATTTTGGACCATCAAAATCTCCTTGTTAAAAGGAAAGAAAGAGAAAGGATGAAAGATTGTGATAAATGTGCTTTCATATCAAAGCATTAGCAGTTTTGCAGACTCAAACCAAATCTCTCTCTCTCTCTCTCTCTCTCTCTCTCTCTCTCTCTCTCTCTCTCTCTCTCTCTCTCTCTCTCTCTCTCTCTCTCTCTCTCTCTCTCTCTCTCTCTCTCTCTCTCTCTCTCTCTCTCTCATTTATGAATGAAGCTATTTTCACATTCACATATTCACATTCTTTTCGACGAATGTTGAATTATGGCGTTTTGGAGTTTTCTCCCTTTCGTTCTAAATTCATTGTAATTGAAGCGTAATGTATGTATGTATGTATGTATGTATGTATGTATGTATGTATGTATGTATGTATGTATGTATGTATGCATGCATGCATGCATGCATGCATGCATGCATGCAGCATGCATGCATGCATGTATGTATGTATGTATGTATGTATGTATGTATGTATGTATGTATGTATGTATGTATGTATGTATGTATGTATGTATGTATGTATGTATGTATATGCGCATGTATGTATTACGGTATGTATGACTGTAGCCAATAGATCTGTTTTAAATAGAATAAGTTTGCATTCTTCGTGAAGCTGAATAAGGGAGAAAAGTGTGATACGATAAACCGATATCAAAGCTAAAACCTGTTTATCCTCGTGCCGCTTTTGACAATATGTCTATCTGATTGAGCTTATGTGTATATGCTCGTCGGATCAAAGGTCTATATCCGGAAATAGAATGATAAGACACGTTGATCATTAAGATAAATAATCCCAAGTTCTGTTAAACCAGTTTGCCTGGACTTGAACACATTTTAGACTTACAATATGAAGATTGCCTTTTTCGTGTGTCTTTGTTTCGCCCTTGCAAAGGTAATGTACATAAATATATGGAATTTTAACTGCTCTTCAACATCATGTAAAAATTCAAATGAAAACTAATGTGCATATGCTGTAAAATTCTTCCTTATTTTATCATATGAGAACCAAGAGTTCTTCAGCTTCTATTGATTCATGTGACCCTTGGCACTCTCAGCCTTTATGCTCAGACAGCTATGTCTCTCTACCATGGCCACGCGTTCTGCATAAAATCTGTTTATTGATATTGCTTTTCAAATTCGAATCTATATGAAAATATATGTATCTTCTTCGTAAAATTTTATTAGGGTTTAAGACAAATAATGCAAATTATTAAAGTATATCAGCGTATCGTTATGCTAAATATATCAACGTATCATTATGCTAAGTATCTCAACGTATCATTATACTAATTATCTCATCGTATCATTATACTTAGTATCTCAACGTATCTTTATACTAATTATCTCAACGTATCTTTATACTAATTATCTCAACGTAGCGTTACACTAAATAGGTTAATCAGCTGTTAGTTCATCCTATTGCAATCCCTAAGAAAATCAATAATTTTTTTCTGGAAATTTCCTTAATAGTGAAGAATGTAACTTTCATAAAAAAGAATGCAATATTTTTAGAGTAATTAAAATATTGATTGAGTATACCTTCATGGCTTTTGAACAAATAATCAAGCAAACAGGTTTAATTCTGCTACCAATAGCCTTCACTAAAATATTTTGTCATTTCATTCCAATACAGCTATTACTGGAAAATACAACACAACCAAGGATAATTTATTTTATATATTTGGTCCAGACTAGTGACAAACGTAAATAAAATAGACTTCATGCACTGGACCTATCACTGATGCACTGAACCGAATAAGGATGCACTGAACCGAATAAAGATGTACTGAATAAGGATGCACTGAAACGAATAAGGATACAGTGAACCGATTAAAAATGCACTGAACTGATTATGATGCACTGAAATTATTCATGATGCACTGAACCTATAACTGATGCACTTAAATTATTAATTATTACTGATGCACTGAGCCTATTACTGATGCACTGAAATTATTAATTATTACTGATACGCTGAACCTATTACTAATGTACTAAAATTATTAATTATTACTGATACACTGAACATATTACTAATGTACTAAAATTATTAATTATTACTGATACACTGAACATATTACTAATGTACTGAACATATTACTGATGTACTGAACCTATTACTGATGCACTGAAATTATTAATTATTACTGATACACTGAACCTATTACTGATGTACTGAACCTATTACTGATGCACTGAACCTATTACTGATGCACTGAAATTATTAATTATTACTTATGCACTGAACCTATTACTGATGTACTGAACCTATTACTGATGCACTGAGCCTATTACTGATGCACTGAACCTATTACTGATACACTGAAATTATTAATTATTACTGATGTACTGAACCTATTACTGATGCACTGAACCTATTACTGATGCACTGAACCTATTACTGATGCACTGAAATTATTAATTATTACTGATGTACTGAACCTATTAGTGATGCACTGAACCTATTACTGATGCACTGAAATTATTAATTATTACTGATGCACTGAACCTATTACTGATGTACTAAACCTATTACTGATGCACTGAACCTATTACTGATGCACTGAACCTATTACTGATGCACTGAAATTATTAATTATTACTGATGCACTGAACCTATTACTGATGTACTGAACCTATTACTGATGTACTGAACCTATTACTGATGTACTGAACCTATTACTGATGCACTGAACCTATTACTGATGCACTGAAATTATTAATTATTACTGATGCACTGAACCTATTACTGATGTACTGAAATTATTAATTATTACTGATGTACTGAACCTATTACTGATGTACTGAACCTATTACTGATGCAATGAGCCTATTACTGATGTACTGAACATATTATTAATGTACTGAAATAATTAATTATTACTGAAATACTGAACCTATTACTGATGTACTGAAATTATTAATTATTACTGATACACTGAACCTATTACTGATACACTGAACCTATTATTGATGTACTGAACCTATTACTGATGCACTGAACATATTATTGATTCACTGAAATTAATAACTATTACTGATACACTGAACCTATTATTGATGCAATGGAATTACTATGGATGGAATGAACAGATTACTCGTACAGTGAATTTCACAAAAATGCTGAAAAATTAGGAAGTTTACCAGGCACATAGAAAGTAATAAATATAAAACGAGTTTAGAGTAGTAATTAATAATCAAGACACTTAGAGTCGTAATAACTATACGAGGAACTAACAGCAGTAATATATATATATATATATATATATATATATATATATATATATATATATATATATATATATATATATATATATATATATATATATATATATATACGAGGACATTGGGGTAGCAATAAATACACGATGAACTATGAACTTAGATTAGTAATAAACATACAAATGATTTGACTTGTAAATTATACAAGGGATTCAGAGTTGTAATATATATATATATATATATATATATATATATATATATATATATATATATATATATATATATATATATATATATATATATATATATATATAGTGGTGTAGGAGTTATCTACCCTGAGTTATTATAGGAAACCTCTCTCTCTCTCACACACACACACACACACGCACACACACACACGAGCTTTTCAATGACGTTATAATCTACTTTTTTGTTTTATAAGGAAGGAAAAGTAATCAATAATTTCGCGAAATTGTAACGTATATATATATATATATATATATATATATATATATATATATATATATATATATATATATATATATATATATATATATATATATATATATATATATATATACACACACACACACACACACAATTGAAACTAATCTCCATTCTGTATTGTAGGGCTTTTTTCTAGACACACTGTTTGCTGAGTGTAGGGTTGACTCCGACTGCCGTGGTCTTGGTGGCTGTTGTTCTTTAGAAATAGACGATATTTTGGGGGACACCATTCACAGTTGTACCCGATACTTACTACCGGGGGAAAGGTGTGACTCTAACGATAATGGTCATTGCGGATGCATGAAAGGTACACGTCATAGTTGTTATCATTGATGTAAGTGTCGTTATCATCTTGACCACACTACCACCACCATCAACATCATCTTCATCACTAGCATCACCTTTAGCATATTGTTACTTGGTAGAATGTTGGTACTTGTTAGTAGTAGTGGCAGTAGGAGTAGGAGTAGTAGTAGGAGCAGTATGAAGCGAAAAAGCATCCATTATTATCATCATCAATTCCTTCTTCAAAGTTGTCATAATCACCTAGAGCAACAAATAGCATCACTATAATCTTCAACTTGATTATCATCATCACCAACACAATAGTTAGTACTGACACTATACAACAGAAACTCCTTGTTCGTGGTTGTGGCAGTATCAATGGCAGCACTAATTATAGTAGCAATGCATTGCTAGTAATGGTGATATTGGTGGAGCGGCAAGAGGTTGCATCAGTTTTTCATTTCTTCTCTGGAAGAGGTTATATTGCTCTTCCTCTTATTTCTTGTTAAATTTATTATCATGCACTGTTCATACATTCTCCTTCTTTCCAGGTTACACGTGCACGGTAATGGACATCAGTTCCTTGCACGGTATTGCCTTCGAACCAAACACCCATTTAACCTTGGGAACGTGCTTGCCGAGTAACGGCATTTCTGGTGGAGCCAGTATCGCTGTGGAAGGTGGTCGTTAATATGCATGAACCTGTAATTAAACAAGGTTGTTTTGCATGGGAGAGGCGAAAATAAAAGATACGAAATTAAATATGACAAAGATTTTATGTTAATATATTGTTTCATAAAAAAGAACGCTCGCCAGTTACTTTCTGGTTAGTTATGACTCATGAATAAAATACAAGAGTAAAAAAAACAAACTGAAAATATTTTTGTTTCTTGCAAATGTAGGTCATTAGTCACAGTCTGACCACACCGCGCCAATCAAGAGTTAGGTGCGTACTGCCCCATGAAGCTCAATGTGTCTTTATATCTTCCACAAGATATACGGGTTTAGGAGCGAATTTTTTTTTTTTTAGATATAATAATTTTCTTTGCGTCCCCATAACCATAAGTTCTTAAAATACTGATTGTGGCACGGTGGTCATCTTTCACTAGGCTGAGAAGATTAAAGAAAAAGAAAGATAAACAATGTAGCCATGGCAAATATCTACAAACCCAATCTAATGTTGTACAAATCTGTGCCTAAAACGTTACAATTTCGCGAAATTATTGATTACTTTTCCTTCCTTATAAAACAAAAAAGTAGATTATAACGTCATTGAAAAGCTCGTGTGTGTGTGTGTGTGTGTGTGTGTGTGTGTGTGTGTGTGTGTGTGTGTGTGTGTGAGAGAGAGAGAGAGAGAGAGAGAGGTTTCCTATAATAACTCAGGGTAGATAACTCCTACACCACTATAGCATCCCCATCTGTCTCCTTTCCTAATATTGATTTTTTGATATTATTGCGTTCTTCTTGTATCGACAAGCGTACCCAAGCGACACAGGTGTGATATTTCAATTTAAGTCTCACACAAGCCATCACGGCCAGCTTTGTTTCCTTCAGGGTATCCAGGCGAAATTAGACAGTGGGTGAAAACTGTCCATCGCTACCTTGTATACAGGTGTCGTCGACTTCAGCAGCACTAGTTATCACCTGACACGGGGCGTTGTCAATTACGTTACCTGTAAAATTTCAGTTGCTGGTCAAAGGTACAATTGAATGATGCATAATCAATGATTTGATCAACAGCACAAGGGATATGTCGTCGCATGGCGGTAGAAGGTAGGTTGATGTGTTTATTTCAGTCTATATTATTTGTGTATATCAAGTGAACGAAAGAAGGGTTAGTAAAAGTCAATATCATGCAACTTGGTATATTTAGCTTGTTGTTATTGCAATGCACAAACTCATTAATCCTGTGCAATGTCAATATTCTCTGCTGATAAAATTATCCAAATGATACGTGTATGTTCTGATGTTGGATACATGTTCTGATATTGGATTGTACTTGTAATTATGCTAAATACATCAACTTATATGGATACATGTACTTACATCGGATACATGTACTTATGTTAGATACATGTACCTATGTTGGATACTTAAGCTTCTGTTGTCTACATGTACATCTTCTGTTGGATATATGTACTTATATTAGATTGTAATTTTACTTATGCTGGATACGTGTACTCATATTGGATACATGTACTTACATTGGATACATGTACTTACATTGGATACATGTACTTACATCGGATACATGTACTTATGTTAGATATATATACCTTGTTGGATACATGTGCTTATGATATTTTCTTAATTTTACCCTGTTAAAACTTCTATTTCAGACTATGTGAAAATTTCATAAGTTTTTTATGCTGAAATGCAAATATTGTAATCGTGCTTTTTAAATTTATTGGGGGTGGGGGTGGACAGAAGAGCTACACTCTTTCAGATAAGGTTTCATCTTTCAATGTAAGTCGCTGAATTCATTTGTATTCGAATTATTAGAGATCCATCAATTAAAAATAATGTTAGGGAGTGTGTGGATAGAATGTTTGTTTTTTTTTTTTTTGCCATAAGAAAATAATTTAAATGAATAAGATGGATATACCATAATCTTTCTATCTCTAGCTCTGATCAAGAGTCTTTCACTCAAACTCATTGTGTGCTGGATATTACCCCCTCCCCTCGCCAATCAAATGGTCAGACCCTTAGTATAAAAATAGGATGCAATACATTGTTACAAGATGCGAAAATCTCAAGTGGTTTTGAGCATTTATTAAAAAGATCACAATACAACGCCAGTGATTACAATATTTATGAAATAATTCACAGAATTACACCAGTGATTACAGTATTTATGAAACAATCCACAATACCACACCAGTGATTACAGTATTTATGAAACAATCCACAATACCACACCAGTGATTACAGTATTTATGGAACAATTCACAATACCACACCAGTGATTACAGTATTTATGAAACAATCCACAATACCACACCAGTGATTACAGTATTTATGAAATAATCCACAATACCACACCAGTGATAACAGTATTTATGAAACAATTCACAATACCACACCAGTGATTACAGTATTTATGAAACAATCCACAATACCACACCAGTGATTATAGTTTTTATGAAATAATTTAGTGCCACGCCAGAGATTACGGTATTTATGAAACCAATTACAGAACAACACAAGTGACTACATTATTTCTGAATTCAAAGTATAATGCCAGTGATTACAGTATTTATGAAACACATCTCAGAACCACACCAGTGATTATAGTTTTAATGAAATTGTTCACATTGCCATACCTAGTAATTACAATATTTATTAAACAATTCACAGTACCACACCAGTAATTACAGTATTTATGAAATCAATCACAGTACTACACCGGTGAGTATAATATTTATGAAACCAATCACGGTACCATACCAGTGATTACATTATTTCTGAATTCAGTCAAAGTATCATGCCAGTGATTACAGTATTTATGAAACACTTCTCAGAACCGCACCAGTGAATACGATATTTATGAAATCAATCACAATACCACACCAGCGAATACGATATTTATGAAATCAATCACAATACCACACCAGTGAATACGATATTTATGAAATCAATCACAATACCACACCAGCGAATACGATATTTATGAAATCAATCACAATACCACACCAGTGAATACGATATTTATGAAATCAATCACAATACCACACCAGTGATTACAGTATTTATGAAACAATTCACAATACCACACCAGTGATTACAGTATTTATGAAACAGTTCACAATACCACACCAGTGATTACAGTATTTATGAAATCAATCACAATACCACACCAGTGATTACAGTATTTATGAAACAATCCACAATACCACACCAGTGATTACAGTATTTATGAAACAATCCACAATACCACACCAGTGATTACAGTATTTATGAAACAATCCACAATACCACACCAGTGAATACGATATTTATGAAACAATCCATAATAGCACACCAGTGATTACAGTATTTATGAAACAATCCACAATACCACACCAGTGATTACAGTATTTATGAAACAATCCACAATACCACACCAGTGATTACAGTATTTATGAAACAATCCACAATACCACACCAGTGATTACAGTATTTATGAAATAATCCACAATACCACACCAGTGATTACAGTATTTATGAAACAGTTCACAATACCACACCAGTGATTACAGTATTTATGAAACAATCCACAATACCACACCAGTGATTACAGTATTTATGAAACAATCCACAATACCACACCAGTGATTACAGTATTTATGAAACAATCCACAATACCACACCAGTGATTACAGTATTTATGAAACAGTTCACAATACCACACCAGTGATTACAGTATTTATGAAACAATCCACAATACCACACCAGTGATTACAGTATTTATGAAACAATCCACAATACCACACCAGTGATTACAGTATTTATGGAACAATTCACAATACCACACCAGTGATTACAGTATTTATGGAACAATTCACAATACCACACCAGTGATTACAGTATTTATGGAACAATTCACAATACCACACCAGTGATTACAGTATTTATGAAACAATTCACAATACCACACCAGTGATTACAGTATTTATGAAACAATCCACAATACCACACCAGTGATTACAGTATTTATGAAACAATTCACAATACCACACCAGTGATTACAGTATTTATGAAACAATCCACAATACCACACCAGTGATTACATAAAGAAATCTAACAAGGAGACTGAAAGGTACATCTTCAACAGGACACCGTCACCAATTTAAGGGAACTTCTACATTATTGTGTCTGACGCTTGACACGGCCACGTTATGTTCTTATTATTCCTAATACTCTGGGCATGATCGTCTTATATGCAGAAGTGAATCATTGTGAAATAAGTTATTAGGAATTTTAAAATGCGATTGAGCTGGGAAAGTTATAACCGTCCATCTCTCCCACTTCTCTCATTAATAATAATAATAATAATAATAATAATAATAATAATAATAATAATAATAATAATAATAATAATAATAATAATAATAATAATAATAATAATAATAATAAACATAATAATAATAATAATAATAATAATAATAATAATAATAATAATAATAATAAAACAACTTTGGTTAACGATGATATGAAAGACCCATATGCCATGTGGTGCATAATTTTTGTAACCGGGTATGTTATTAAAATAATTTATTCAAAGAAAAAAAAATTGTTCACACGTATTAAATATATTAATATGAATAACTATACTGGTCAACAGATACATATATGAATAATATACTGGACATAGGTATACACACATCGTAAGTCGTATATACACATTCAAGCATAGCCGATATTATATTTGCATACGTCAAATATATATATATATATATATATATATATATATATATATATATATATATATATATATATATATATATATATATATATATATATATATATATACATATATACATATATACATATATACATACATATATATATATACATATATACATACATACATACATATATATATATATATATATATATATATATATATATAGATAGATAGATAGATAGATAGATAGATAGATAGATAGATAGATAGATAGATAGATAGATAGATAGATAGATAGATGCAATAAACTGACGACGAAAAGTACGAAATTAGTAACTAACTAGCCTAAGCGCTTTTGACTCTTAATGAGTCTTTTTCAAAGGCAAATACAAAACATATATACGACAAACAAATAAACACAAAAACGTTGTGTTTGTAAACCTCTACATGGCTGTCTCCACATGTGTTAAAACTATAAATACAATAAATACAACCAGCTTGTATAGACTAGTTGCGGAAACTGAAAACGGTGTATAATTCCCTAAAAGTCTACAAGCCAAAGCGACATCTAATTTTACTTTTTGTACATTTATGTAACGCAGATTATATCCCGGATATTAGATTCTATACCTGTAATTCCTATAGTAAAAATTGAAGGATAATAAGAAGATTTAGAAAATGTTAAATTCTACTAGTGCATAGTTTTCATTTTCTAGTCTTCTTGGTTTAGACCGCTTGGTTTCAATGTTCTAGGGCGGCGTATCCAATATGATTCCTTTTCCTTCCTGGTTTCGGAACTCCAGCTGTGCTTGTTAGCAATAGCGATAAGTATTATATCACTGAAAGTGTAGCCAGGGGAGGAGAAGTGTTCTGCGACCAGGCTTCTGTACAGCTTTTTTGTCATCCAATCAGATCTATGAAGGTTTATCCTTTTGTGTAGCTTTTCAGTTTCTTGGACGTACTGAAGGCCACAGATCTTACATGTGATGAGATAAATCACATTCTCTGTTTTGCACGTTTTGTTTGGACCATGTATGTTTAGTTTTTCTTTAGTCACTGTGCTAGTGAATGTCTTGGTCTCTATCATATGTTGACAGGTTTTGCATCTTTTATCGCCACAGGGTCCAGATTGACTAAGTTGGTTTTGACTAGCGATTGGCGTTAGCTTTGTTTGCCCTGACTAGGATGTCATTTAGGTTTTTTGGTCTCCGGTAAGCTACTACAGGTTTGTTCGGAAGTATTAGGTTTAGTATGTCTGACGATTGCACGGTTGGCCAGTGGTTTGCGATGATTTTACCTACTTTGGGATTGTCTGGGTGATAGGTCAGAATAAATAGTATCGTATCAACCATTTCTTTCTTTCCATATCTAAGTAGGTCATCACGGTTTGTTTGTTTGGTCCTTTGGATTGCCTTCGCAATCAGGTCTTTGTCGTAGCCTCGGTAAATTAAATGTTTAGCCAGCTCTTCAGACCTTTCTATGAATCTTTCATCGTCGGAGCAAATTCTGCGTATCCTCAGTGCCTGGCTATATGGAATATTCCTAATGCAGTGTTTTGGATGACAGCTGGTTGGGAGGAGATACTGGTGTTTGTCGGTTAGTTTCGAGTAGATGTCTGTGTGTAATTTGTTTTCCACCAGTCTGGTTGTTGTGTCCAGGAAAACATGGTTTGAGTTGGAAATTTCTGCCGTGAATTTTATTGAACGATGGAAGTTGTTTGCCTTTGATATGAAGTCATCCAGACTTTCTCTTCCATACTGCCACTTCATTTCTATATCATCGATAAAGTGTTCCCACTAGTATGGTGTACGCTCAACCGATGCTAAGAGCTGACCCTTAAGTTTTCCCATGAAAATGTTAGCATACGGAGGGGCCATTTTAGTACTCATTGCAGTTCCATGGATTTGTAGGTAGTTTTCTTCATTAAATTCAAAGTTGTTGAGTTTTAGGACAAGTTCCAGGAGTTGGACTAAGAAGTTTGTGGGTGGATTGTTTACAGTTCTTGTTTCCCATGCTTCGCTACATGCCTGTAACCCTTTGTTGTGCGGTATGTTGGTGTACAAAGATGTGACGTCTAGGGAAGCAAGTTTTGTATCTGGCAGTAATGGTTCACTAGCTTTGCATTTTATGAGATAATCTTTCGTGTCTTGAAGATATAATGGTAATTTGTGGACATGTGGTCTCATAAAATGATCTAAATATTCTGATATTCTTTCTGTGGGGTGACCGTTACCTGAGATTATAGGTCTGCCAGGGTTTCCTTGTTTGTGGATTTTGGGTAGAAGATAAAATCTACCTGCTCTTGGGTTTTTTGGGCTTAAGTAGTTTTTCGTTTGCTGGTCTATGTGTCCGTTTTGGTACGCCTCGTCAATAACATTAGTGATGATTTTTGCATTTTCCAGCGTTGGATCATGGTCCAGTTTTTGGTAGAACCTAGCATCACTTAGTTTTCTACTTGCTTCACTAATGTAGTCTTCCCTATTCATAACGACAACAGCGGAACCCTTATCTGCAGGCTTAATTATAATGTCTGTTCTGCTTTTCAGTGAGTGCAGGGCATCTGTTTCTTCTTTTGTCAAATTAGAATATTTGTTAGTATGGTTGATATATCTGGAAGTATCGTTTTCAACCGAGTTGTTAAAGGCTTCCAGATTCGGAATTGAACTTTTTGGTGGGGTCCAGTTACTTTTCTTTCTAAATGTGGGTTGGTCGCAGCTTATATTTTCTTTTGATTTGTTTGTTGGTTGCAAGGCAAAATGGGCTTTGAGTCTTAGTCGGCGGATGAACTCTTCGGTGTCATTCTTAAGCTTCCCTCTGTCGTATGTTTTTGGACGGGGACAGAAACTCAAACCTTTCGATAAAAGTTTTATTTCTGCATCAGTAAGTTCTAAATTGGAGATGTTGACTACTGTGTTAGTAACAGTTGCATTAGTGTTTGTTACAGAGTGCTTGCGATTCTTCCTTTTTCGGCGATTCCGAAACCAGGAAGGAAAAGGAATCATACTGGATACGCCGCCTTAAAACATTGAAACCAAGCGGTCTAAACCAAGAAGACTAGAAAATGAAAACTATGCACTAGTAGAATTTAACATTTTCTAAATCTTCTTATTATTCTTCAATTTTTACTATAAGAATAACCGGTATAGGATCTAATATCCGGGATATAATCTGCGTTACATAAATGTACAAAAAGTAAAAATAGATGTCGCTATGGCTTGTAGACTTTTAGGGAATTATACACCGTTTTCAGTTTCCGCAACTAGTCTATACAAGCTGGTTGTATTTATTGTATTTATAGTTTTAACACATGTGGAGACAGCCATGTAGAGGTTTATAAACACAACGTTTTTGTGTTTATTTGTTTGTCGTATATATGTTTTGTATTTGCCTTTGAAAAAGACTCATTAAGAGTCGAAAGCGCTTAGGCTAGTTAGTTACTAATTTCGTACTGTTCGTCGTCAGTTTATTGCATCTATTTTAATCAATCCCTGACACACGTGATCTCTTGGTGGATCCAGTACGCTTGAAAGGGTTGTTATTCGCCATATGATTTGTATTCATTATATATATATATATATATATATATATATATATATATATATATATATATATATATATATATATATATATATATATATATATATATATATATATTTAGTGACGATGTTGGACCCTGCAGAAGGATACCCAAGTTTTATAGGCGTCTACTTGCCTTTGTTGCAAACTTCTATATTTTTTATTTAGAATTGTTAATTGATTTTAGCCCATGGTTTGCCATTAGATTAAGTTAAGATATTGACATTTGTAAGCATTTAAAGTGGAGAGTAATTACAAGGTGCAACACGCGGTTCAACCTTTTAGACGGCATCCAATCTTAGGTATACATGTGTTATACGTGCAGGTGACTTCTGATAAGATTTGACCTCGGTATATTGTATGTAGCTAATACAAGTCCTGGTAACTAGTGGTTGGGAACTTGCATTCAGACTGCTTGATAATAAATTTTCACAACATTTTACAGTGTTGGATTTTGGGAATTTTTACTTATTTGCCCGCCTGTTAAATTCTGTTAGGTAGAATTATTTTTTTACGTATCTTTACAGATTACAGCCTCTACTTTTAAATTTTAAGATTTCAAACTACTGGAGATAAAAACAAGAATTTGGTGTGGGCAGAGTGGGGGTGGGTGTGTGGGTTGCTCAGCTAATCAAAAGGAAAGGAATGCATATCATTATCTTAAATGATAAAGTCAGTTTTACTATTGTGAATCACGCATTTTCTACTAAAACTTTTGTATTAAGCTGTTATCAGGGATAATTTCTTGTTGTTAGTATTTGCCTAAATGCAGAATTTACATTATTTATTATAACAATTAAATTTAATGAAAAGTATATATATATATATATATATATATATATATATATATATATATATATATATATATATATATATATATGTGTGTGTGTGTGTGTGTGTGTGTGTGTGTGTGTGTGTGTGTGTGTGCGTGTGTGTGTGTGTGTGTGAAGAATACCTCCTTATTGGACGCCCCTTCAGATTTACTTAAAACCAGCAGGTGTTTGATTAGGCTAGCTGAATATAAATTTTGTTATATGATTTCATATGATATCTGACTTTGGAAAAGCATGTTCATATATGTGTATCCTCTAATTTACTGGTTATAAATGTTTATAACGATGCTTATTACAAGAATATCTCGGCAAACCTTGTTTTGGATGGAACAAATTCAAATTTGAATAACAAGTATAACACCCACCCCACTCTCCAGCCGAGAAAAAGGTTCCATTATGAAGAGAAAAAGTTTATAATTTTAGGCTAGTTAATTAATTAATTGATTATGATGACGATGTTAAACTTTATTTATTGAAGTCACCTAAATTAATGCGGACACTTACTATCCATCAAAGCCTTTTACAGCCATGAAAAAGAAAACAAGCTAAGATCTGTCTGCATTGTACATACGTAACTCAATACATTGAAGCTATATATATATATATATATATATATATATATATATATATATATATATATATATATATATATATATATATATATATATATATATATATATATATATACAGCATATTCCTAACCCAATACATTGAAGCTGTTAGCATACATATATGCACAGCATATACCTAACCCAATACATTGAAGCTTTTAGCATACATATATGCACAGCATATACCTAACCCAATACATTGAAGCTATAGGCATGCATATCTACACACATATACCTAACCGAATACATTGAAGCTATTGGCATACATAGCTATACAGCATATACCTAACCCAATGCATTAAACTATTGGCATACATATCTACACAGCATATGTCTAACCAATACATTGAAGCTAATGGCATACATATCTACACAGCATATACCTAACCGAATACATTGCAGCTATTGACATACATATATACACAACATATACCTAACCGAATGCATTACAGCCATTGACTTACATATCTACTCAGCATATACCTAGCCCAGTACATTGAAGCTATTGACATATATATCTGCACAGCATATACCTAACCGAATACATTGCAACTATTGACATACATATCTACACAGCATATACCTAACCGAAGAAATTGAAGCTATTGACATACATATCTACACATATACCTTAGCCAATGCAATAACTATTGGCATACATATCTACACCTATACCTTACCCAATACCCTTAACACTCACATATTGAATTATATAAGTAGTTGTTTTCAACTTATTCCATGGGTTTTTTTTATTACGAAGTTCCGAATTTGATCAATTCCATAGTTAAAATATATTGACTCTAACGTGCAAGATTATATTTCTGCTAGGTGCAAACCCTTAGTTTATTTTGGATATTATACAATAATATGGAAGAAATTTGGGTTATAGATTATAAAGCTCGACCTTACTTCAGGTACACACTCGTCAAAAAACTAATATCTCCGCTTGGTCATTTTCACTTAAAATATATTTCAAAGTGATATATATATATATATATATATATATATATATATATATATATATATATATATATATATATATATATATATATATATATATCAAAGGTACATTATTAAAAACTAAATCTGACACCTCTGATGTTATTGACATGTAGGTTGCAAGATTTGTGCAACTGGGGGAGATCCGGGACAAATTTCAGTAATGATATACTTTCGTCTCGTCTGTCACATGACATGACGAATGCTATGCTCATGACTTGAGAAAATAAATCATATTCTTATCGATTGCATTCAGATATATATATCGATGAAAAGTTGTTCAAGTTTGCTAGGCTGGATAGAAAGCGGCTACCCTATACAGGCACCAAATGGCCATCTTACACAATTAATTTCACTATGTTGTCTCTACATTTGTTTCTCAGTACTGAACTTTCCACTGTGTGACAATCAATACAAATCATATGTTAATCTAAAATACCTTCAAAGTTGACTTTACGGTTTAGTTCTTGTCAAGGGTTGACCTGCACCTTTTTGAGAGGCTGAATTGTAAACAAAACACTAGGCAACGGAACACAGATTTCACTTCCGGATCATCACCATGACCTTATTACTCAATGTGCACTGTCGTCGAAATACACACAGACAACCACACCATAAGCTCATATTTTAAAGAATAAACAATTGTCTTTATCCTTACCAAGAATGCCAAAATCTGACTCTAGTATCACCACAAAACTTTGACAGGAAAATGTGATCTAAAAATAGATTGGTACTACATTCGTGGGTACTGAACCGGATTTTATTAATTGTGTACTGATTCCTGAAAAGGTCAATGTTTTTGTCAAACTTTTATATTTGCATTTTATTTTGCATGCCACTACTATTTCAACTTCATACATAAAGTCTTTTGAAATTTCCTTGCAAGCAAAACACGTGACAGCTATCAGAAAGTGTGTAGTGCTGGTGTTCTATAGGGTGCAATTTGAGATCCAATTGTTCTTAAGAAACCAAAACTAAGTTTGCTATATCTTCCTTATTTATAGAAATTTTTCAATGCAGTAAAAACCTAATTGTAATACTTGATAAGGCCTGTCTGAAAATATTCTTGAAATTAAATAATATTTATATGTTAAATTTTAATGTAAATTTAAATATATATATATAAATTTTAAAAACTATTTATTTTACAAAAATTAAATTTTCATACAAGTTATGACATTCAGTTTGACAAATTTAAGGCAGAAAAGTTTATTAATGAATGGTGTTTAAAACAAGGTCTGTACAACTGATAATATTAATCCCAGGGGTACTGAAGCATGATAGCTCACAATAATTTTGACAGCAAATTGCAACACGCCTATCCAGATGCATATAGGTGTACATACTAAAGAAACAATGACAGGTGCTATGTTCCACATTTATTGTTTTAGGTACTTGGGCAGTTGTTTGTATAAATAATAGCCCACTCAAATTTAAAGTTTTGATGGGACCACTACCATGTTTTATAGCAAATATGCATTCCATTTTAATGCCGATAACTACAAAAGTCAACAATGCAATATGAAAATACAGTTTCATGGGAGTTCCACCTTACTGAAAAATGATGTGAATCTCTGTCATGAAGATCTAAGTCATGTCTTTGAGATGTTGTATATCAGTGTACTGATATGAACTCATCTTGATCACTTATAGCAGCAGACTGCACATGTCCTTATGAGACCTTGCTATCACCATTGGATACAATGATACAACTCTAATACTTTGTTCCAGATACCAGGTTAGACCTGAAAAGATATAACATGTTTCACTTAATTCTAAAAAAAAAACAGAAAGATGTTGGCAAATGAAGTTAAAATGTGTTAGAAATGGTGATTTCAAAATAACATTCAGGTTGCAAATAGGGTTAAAAAAGGTAAACTTGATAGAGTGACACTCAAAGATGTGAAGCAATGGGCATGTATTAAAGTGAAAAATGCATCCTAAAAATAGATGATGTTTCTACAAGCTTATTTAGCCATTTACAGGTTAAATAACTAATCAGGTTGAGTATGTATCATAAAGTTTAAGGCAATGTTGGAACGGTGAGGTTTGATCATTGGTGCAAACATTGATACATACCAGTATAGTGGAAAGTCAAATGACAATGTACCAAATTAAAATTTATTACTATATGCAATCCTATTCATGAAGGAAAAACAATTTTAGATATTGCGAGTGAATATATACAAAATGTGGCCACACAGACCAACTATAGGTACCAATAGATCCTATATCATCAACTAAATGTGAAATTTTCATCCCGAAAACTTGTAAACAAGGATGGATATTTGCATGTGTGGGACATATGCAATATACTTGGTAACATCACATTTGCAAACATGATTCAAATAATCTGTTTGAACATTTTAGTCTACTTTTAAGAGTCTTGGCTACCAAGTTAATAAGTTCAATGATTCAATGATTCAATGGAATCAGATATCAGCTGATGCTGCATTACCGCCCTCTGTCAAAGTACTAAATTGAAATGTGTTACCATACAGAGGCATATTCATGATGAAAATAACATCTTGGAATATTTTAAGTGCACACAGTCAAAACTGAACCTTACAGATTCACTATAGGTACTATGTCAGCCTAACAATGTCACCTTTTGATTCCAAACATTACAAAATATATGCATATTTGTTCATGTCAGCTATGTAACCATATTAGGATCAGTTGTATAAAGTTAAATTCAAATAATCTGTTTGAATATTACTTATGTAATCTTTAAAGTGTCAGATAACAAATATTATTAGTCATTAATAATGCATAAAGCAAAATGGATCATGAGAATTCTTACAATATCATCTGGGCCACAATGCCGCACTACATCAATCAACATCTTAAAGAAACTGAACAATAAAATGGAATGCATTCTGTGTTCAACTTACATCATTTTGCTGTTTTCTTACATGCAATGGTAAATATATTTGGGTAAAGTATATTTTACCCCCTCTGACCTGTATTTCATTCTCTGACAGTTTGATATGATTTTGTAGAGAACTTGAACAGGTTCTAGTATAAAGTCTTCATCTCTGTCTTCTCACTAAATACCCTATAACTATAAACAATTACTGATAGCTATACAAGCAGATATGTGTTACTCAGGAAGTCACCCCATCTTAAACACATAAATTAACTGTTTGGACCCCAAATAAATAGTTTCAATGACCTAAAGGTACAAAGCAAAGTAGAATTTTGTCTTCATGTATTTTAAATGTGGGTCTCATTTTGACTAATAAAGATATTTTCTCTGATCAAATTTGACAAATATCCATCATTTGAGCTTGTATATGGTGTAGGAGTATATATATGCTGATATATTTTCATATCATTCCAAATAAATATTATATATGTGTATACTTGGTGGAAAAAAATTATTTTTTAATTGTTTTTTAAATTTCATTTAAATTTTTAAAATTAAAATTATTTTTTATTTTTAATTTCATTTTTAGTTTTTAAAGTCAATATACATAACCTATTAAAATTTCATGTGTATGTCATTAATAATAAAAAATTTATATCAGTTTAAAGTTTTTACTGACAGGCCATAGTACACAATTAATTTCACTATATTGTCTCTACATTCGTTTCTCGGTACTGAACTTTCCACTGTGTGACAATCAATACAAATCATATATTAATCTAAAATACCTTCAAAGATGACTTTACGGTTTAGTTCTTGTCAAGGGTTGACCTGCACTTTTTTGAGAGGCTGAATTATAAACAAAACACTAGGCAACGGAACACAGATTTCACTTCCGGATCATCACCATGACCTTATTACTCAATGTGCACTGTCGCCGAAATACACACAGACAACCACACCATAAGCTCATATTTTAAAGAATAAACAATTGCCTTTAAATCCTTACCAAGAATGCCAAAATCTGACTCTAGTATCACCACCAAACTTTGACAGGAAAAAAAGTGATCTAAAAATAGACTGGTATTACATTCGTGGGCACTGAACCGGATTTTATTAATTGTGTACTGATTCCAAATGGTGTCGGCGAATTTCAACTTTTCGACGGGCAGTGGAGTCTGACCCTACACTCCAACATAAATGTCCAAATATCAAAAATGGGGTGACAAGGGTCAGCGGAACCTCGGACTAACACAGAACCACTATGTGGAGCAAATAGTGTGAGTTCATGTGTGTGGTGAATGTTGAGAAGTTATTTAAACAATCGAAACAACAAAATTGCTTAGATATTACATGGTAAAAAAATCATAAAAGCTGGTAACATTATCATGCTTAATTAACTGTAAGAGTTTTAGTGCGACTTATTGAGTACTATAGTGTGTGCAGCATCGTAGGACGTGGTGTATCAACGTAGCCTTTTCGGAATCGGAATTGACGCGGTATTGATAATGTTTGTGATGATGTATGTTTAATTATGTGGGACATTTTTCCGGATCTAATCCATAGCAAACGAATATACATGTCGCATCGTGCGTGTATTAACGGGAATTATGCAATCCTGTTTTTACGGTTGCAATGAAGATATTTTTAGAGTAGAAAACTAAAACCTGCTATCTTGCCTTAAATACGTGCTATTACGATGCAACTAAAGGGGACTTTTCAACTCCTCTGCTTCACGGTAACTGGTGCGTATTCTCATTTGTGCATAAATCATAATGCGATTAAGAATCAGTCATTTCATTCAATTTCCTGCCAAACATATGGTAGTTGCTTCATTGCTCAAGAAATGATAACTATTTCATTAAAAGGTTCGTTGAATGGATTATTTCTGAACAGTACCGGATTTACCTATGTGCTTAGGTGTGCTTAAGCACAGGGCTTCTATTAGCCAGGGAGGTCATCTTCTTGGCCAAAAAAAATTTACTCGTAAGCTTCTTGAGTATATATGCCTGACTACCTACCTGTGTAGGCCTACCGGGCCTACCTCCATCAGGGCCCATAACTTAATTAGCACAGGGCCTCATTTGTTCTAAATCCTACACTGTTTATGAATACATGTTAGCTCTCTTGTAAGACTCTCATTCGTTAATTTCCACGTGGTCGGAAGTACTTTTCTCAGCAAAAGAATGATTCGTTAAAGTGATTATTTCTAAATAAATGTTAGCTCTCCCGCAAAAATCTCATCTGCTTTTTTATTATATTATTTGTTGCTGTTGTTGTTGTTGTTGTTGTTGTCGTTTGTTTCTTTTTTCACGCGATAGGAGGTACTCTCCTCCCAGAAAAAAAGAATAATTAAAATCCTCTTACTGAATCGGCAACTTGATCTGCGAGACTTTAAATTGCATCTGAACATTTAACAACTTATTATGTTTTAATTACAGATTATCGATCATTCATTTTGTATTGTGTTTTTGTTTTTAAAAGGTTACCTACATTTGCCGAATCTCACGAGTGTTGAAACCATCGCCCTTCCAACGCGGGGTTTAACTCTCTCATGAAATGGTAAACGTAAATACCAGAAAGACCAATTATACTACGCTGATTACCGAGATATGTGGAAGGAAGTTTTGTTCGCAAGGATGTTGGTGTGATTGCAATTTTTTTTATCTTGTTTTTGGTTAATGAGATTGTGTTTTTCCTTTAATTGCTTGTAAATTAATAATACATAGCTACAAGTGTGGAGGCAAGCTGGGAGAATTCTCCGAAAAACAAATTGCAAGTAAAATGTAAAAATCACTATGTCCATTTATTACAGACAAAATGCATCTCCTTTGATTTAGACTGCTTGATAATCGTTCGTGAAAACATTTTAA